>CANSZD010002802.1:0-220367 GCA_947648045.1 Beta corolliflora | reverse complement strand
CCCAAATTTTATGTTTTTTTTTGCATTTTTTAGTCGTAAATGATCCAAAATCAGTTACATATATATATAAGTATCACTTTTCGTTGCATTTTATGTCATTCATACAAATATAAAGAAAATATTGACTGAGTTACATTTTGGTTTGTAAAAGAAGAGTAGCAATGTATATTCAGAGATTCATTACAAATTTATAATGATGCAATTATACATATATAATCATATTATAGGATCCAATTTAAAAGTATCTAATTAATAACCTTAGAACATGAAAGAACAAAAACCAAACAATCATACAAAGAGGCTGATTAAGTATTCTAATTGTTTTTATCAACGAACTTTTTTTGGACTTTGCATATATATGTGTGTAACTTATGTATAAAAACTTGGATTATTTGCTCATAATAATGCAACCTTTTGGCGATTTACAAATAATAAAGCAACCTTTTGATTATTCCAGAATAGAGCAACCTTTATACCCCATTAACTTTGAGTAAGTCAAGTTGACCAATGACCTGAACAAATGGTAGTTTTTTAATTCAAACCCTTAATTCTAATTAATAATATAAAATAAACATTAAATAAAAACCTAAACTAAACCCACCCTCCTCCCCCACCCACTTCCACCAACCCACCCCACCCCCACCCACTGCCACCCTTCCATCCCCTTCCCCACTCATTGCCACCTGATACGCTCATGTTATACGGTGTATGTACGTTATTTTGGGTGCACTTCGCTAGAGGTTTTGATCATAATTGTTCACATTTGTATTATACTTAGCCCTTAGCGGAAGTTGGGAGTTATACGAGATAATTAGTGTTAGTGTCATGTGTTTCGAGATTTTGTGGTAAAATGGGTTTGAGTTATATACTTGGAAGTGTTCCTAGGTGTAGCTCAATAGCATTGCACCATCTCAACAACGAAGCATGCCCAACATCGCAAGCCCAAGCACCGCATGCCTAGCAAGCTCGGCATCATCGCCCAGCTCTCACGTGCACGTTCACCAGCCGCATCGCATGCTCGCCCAAGCAGCAGCCAAGCAGCCCAGCGCTCCATCATCGCACGCCCAGCGCTCCATCATCGCACGCCCAGCGCTCCATCATCGCACGCCCAGCGCTCGAAGCATCATCGCCCAGCAGCTCGCAGCTCGCACCTCGCGAGCTAGGTCGCACCTCGCGACCAGCTTGCTCGCACCTCGTGAGATACTTCGCACGGTGCGACCTGCCTTGCCCAGCCAAATGTGCGGTAGGCAGAGCACTCTTCGCACGGTGCGACCTACTTCGCACCTCGCGACCCCTAGGTCGGTCTAATTGTCGGCTGATTTTTGAGCTTTAGTATAAATACTAAACTTGATTTTTGGACCTAGGGGGCAGCAGCCACAAGGAGAGGGAGTCTCCAAAACTCCACTCCTCTCTTGTTGTCTTCTCTTTTTAGTTTTTATTTTCTAGTTTAGTTTTTGTAGATTTCAATTATGGGATTGGCTTATGTTATGCCGATTGTAGCTTGAACCGTTCTTGAACGAGATTAATATGGAGCTTCAAGCATTATTGTGAGATCTTTACTCTCTATTTAGTTTCTTTGATTATGGTTTAATTTCTATGCTTGCTTTCTATGATTTTTGCATGATTATGCTAGGAACGTTACTAGTTTGATTGTGTAATTAATCTAATGCTAGATTTAAGAATAGAATCGGATTGTTTTATTCTTTTATCAATTGGTAGCAAACTAGGGAGTAGCTTAGATGCAGATCGTCTTGGTTATTTCTTGGGGAAATTGAATTAACTGTTGAATGTTTATCGCTTGTATGACGTTAGCAGGTCTGTTGGTTCTCTGTGTTTATTGCTACTATTGGATTGAACTTAGACGCTATCGGACTAGGTTATCCTTTAGTTAGGGTTTTATAGTCACGCTGATCGTGCTATTCAACTAAGAATAAGGAGAATGCGAGATTAATTCTCAACAATAGATAATTATGGAAATAATTAGAGTTGAGGTTCAAGGATCGATAATGAATTGAAGTGGATGTTAATCGGATTCAAGATCTTCCCATATTGATTTCTCATTTTGTTTATATGCTAGTTAGTTTTAGTTTGTTCGTAAATCTACTTAAAACCCCCCTTTGTTATTATTATTAGGTTTCTCGGCCCTTAGCTTAATCTAGGTTTTGAATCACGCTAAGTATTAAACTCGTCCCTGTTTCCCTGTGGATACGACCCCTACTTCCATTATACTATCTTAGTGTAAAAGAGAGTAGGAGAAATTTTATCTTTGGCCTAAGGTGCACAACGACACATCCGCGTCCGCCCAAATTTTGGCGCCGTTGCCGGGGAAACGGTGTTACTTGTTTGTATTTAGCGTGATTTTTGGATGGTATTGCTTGTGCTCTTTGTTTTTGGTTAGCCACTCATATAAAGAATTCCCTTTTTGTTTTAGTTTCTAGTTTTCATCTTCCATTGAGCTCTATGTATTTACTTTTGTATTTTGGACAAGAAGCATGGAACTTGTTGCTTAAACTCTCTTGGGAATGGTTGATTGAAGCTTTTGACGGTTTATTGTAAGATTTACTCTATATCATGGTTATTGTCTAGCTTTAAATACTTATATTAATGGTCATGACTTGGATTAGCTAGGAGTACTACTAGTTGATGTTTGTTGTTGACTTAATGCTAGGTTTTGGGATATAATCTGATGTTATATGCTCAACCATGTTGTAGTAAGCTAGGTATTAACGATGCATTGCAAGAGTCCTTCTCAATCCAATTTGCCAGGTACTTGAAGTGGAGATTGACATGGAACCACCATTGTCACACATGGAGCACAACCCAATGATTAAGCTTAAGGTACTAAGTCGAGCTCACGACTTTAAACAACAGCGCTTCTCGGGAGGCAACCCGAGACCCCTTTATTTTCTTTCTTTTCCTTTATTTTTCATCAAATTTCCACCACCACAACAAATTTTCTTTCACCCACCGCCCACCCACTAAAAAGATCCACAACCAATCTTAATCCGCTTGGAACCAAAATCCACAAAAGAAAACCCGTTGGGAGGAGTTCAATAGCTAGGAGTTGGTAACACTAGAGGATTGAGATTGTTAATGTATCTTTTCGATCTCTTAAGCTAGGTGCAAATCTCAAAAATTCAAAACTTTTGAACTTGTCATTTGTTTGAGTGATTCGAGGGAGAGGGTTGTGAGTTGATTTATGAGATTTGAGTTGGTGTTGTTAAGAAATTTGAGTTTGACGGATTGTTTGGTCATGAGTCTTGAGCATTCGATCTTTGATTTGCTCGATTTTCGATTCTTTCCCCCCATTTTCCGTTTACTTTTTCTTCTAATTGTCGACACATTGAGGACAATGTGTAGTTTAAGTAGGGGGGAGGGTATTCTCATTCTCGTGTATCTATGTTGTATATATTACTTTCAATTTGAAAAAAAAATGAAAATGAAAAAAAAAATGAAAAAAAAAGAATATAAAAAAAAAGAGTGATGAAATGAAACCCGCTGAGTTGAAAACCCACAAGGGTGGGCGACTCAAGCAAAAATGGGGGCCCGGATAGGTTGAAAACCCGAAAGGGCAACCTATGCAAAAAAGTGGCTTATGTTGAGCGGGTAAGATGGTGAGATAAAAAAAATGTGAGAAGCTAGGATGAAAACCCGAAAGGGCTCCTAGGCAAAATGAGAGATTAAGAGAGAATTTTGTACTTTGAAAACTCATTTGCCGGAGATGGTGTCATAAGGTGGAAAGCGTTTTCGGGTTGGGTTGGTTATTTCATCCTTGATTTTGTGAAGATTTATTTTGGCTTTCACATTCTTTTGGTTGATTGTTTGTTTTTGGGAGTAAGCATGGAATTTATCCCTTTTTGTCTTTGTTCCATGGCTTGCTATTCTAAATTAGTTGTAGTAGTAGTAGTTTTAGTTTATCTTTTGAGGTTTTAGGCGAGCTGTCATTTTCATTGTGGCGTTTGAGTGAGTTCAACTCCTTTGAGATCCTTCAGGATTTGAGCTCACATTTTGGTTGTCGTTTGCTGGTTATTGTTGTTGTTACGTCTTTATATATTTCAGGTGAGCTTGAATCTAAGTGTGGGGGAGTCATTATCCCTTACGTTTAGGTTTTGAGCGTATTTCATTAAGATGTGATGATGATGATGTAGTTGGTGGAGAGAGAGGTTGGTGTTGATAATTTGGGTGATGACTTAATTGGTATTTCTCATTTTTGAGTTTACTCGAGGTCGAGTAAAGTTCAAGTGTGGGGGTATTTGATACGCTCATGTTATACGGTGTATGTACGTTATTTTGGGTGCACTTCGCTAGAGGTTTTGATCATAATTGTTCACATTTGTATTATACTTAGCCCTTAGCGGAAGTTGGGAGTTATACGAGATAATTAGTGTTAGTGTCATGTGTTTCGAGATTTTGTGGTAAAATGGGTTTGAGTTATATACTTGGAAGTGTTCCTAGGTGTAGCTCAATAGCATTGCACCATCTCAACAACGAAGCATGCCCAAAGATCGCAAGCCCAAAGCACCGCATGCCTAGCAAGCTCGGCATCATCGCCCAGCTCTCGCGTGCACGTTCACCAGCCGCATCGCATGCTCGCCCAAGCAGCAGCCAAGCAGCCCAGCGCTCCATCATCCACGCCCAGCGCTCCATCATCGCCCAGCAGCTCGCAGCTCGCAGCTCGCACCTCGCGAGCTAGGTCGCACCTCGCGACCAGCTTGCTCGCACCTCGCGAGATACTTCGCACGGTGCGACCTGCCTTGCCCAGCCAAATGTGCGGTAGGCAGAGCACTCTTCGCACGGTGCGACCTACTTCGCACCTCGCGACCCCTAGGTCGGTCTAATTGTCGGCTGATTTTTGAGCTTTAGTATAAATACTAAACTTGATTTTTGGACCTAGGGGGCAGCAGCCACAAGGAGAGGGAGTCTCCAAAACTCCACTCCTCTCTTGTTGTCTTCTCTTTTTAGTTTTTATTTTCTAGTTTAGTTTTTGTAGATTTCAATTATGGGATTGGCTTATGTTATGCCGATTGTAGCTTGAACCGTTCTTGAACGAGATTAATATGGAGCTTCAAGCATTATTGTGAGATCTTTCCTCTCTATTTAGTTTCTTTGATTATGGTTTAATTTCTATGCTTGCTTTCTATGATTTTGCATGATTATGCTAGGAACGTTACTAGTTTGATTGTGTAATTAATCTAATGCTAGATTTAAGAATAGAATCGGATTGTTTTATTCTTTTACCAATTGGTAGCAAACTAGGGAGTAGCTTAGATGCAGATCGTCTTGGTTATTTCTTGGGGAAATTGAATTAACTGTTGAATGTTTATCGCTTGTAAGACGTTAGCAGGTCTGTTGGTTCTCTGTGTTTATTGCTGCTATTGGATTGAACTTAGACGCTATCGGACTAGGTTACCCTTTAGTTAGGGTTTTATAGTCACGCTGATCGTGCTATTCAACTAAGAATAAGGAGAATGCGAGATTAATTCTCAACAATAGATAATTATGGAAATAATTAGAGTTGAGGTTCAAGGATCGATAATGAATTGAAGTGGATGTTAATCGGATTCAAGATCTTCCCATATTGATTTCTCATTTTGTTTATATGCTAGTTAGTTTTAGTTTGTTCGTAAATCTACTTGAAACCCCCCTTTGTTATTATTATTAGGTTTCTCGGCCCTTAGCTTAATCTAGGTTTTGAATCACGCTAAGTATTAAACTCGTCCCTGTTTCCCTGTGGATACGACCCCTACTTCCATTATACTATCTTAGTGTAAAAGAGAGTAGGATAAATTTTATCTTTGGCCGGGTGCGGTGCACAACGACACATCCACCCCCGCCCACCACCCCCTCCCTCCATATAGGCGTGTTTTTATTTCGCCTATGCGGGATGAGCGCGTATTAGATTTAACTACTCCATTGTAAAGGTTTTATTAAAAATATGTGTTTGAAAGAAGTTGCCAACAATTCTTTAAAGGAAGAATCATAAACCTAATTGGATATGGAAAACCGTAGGGACAAAATTAGGGACTTATCCAGTTTAGATTTCCCCGTTTAGACTCCATAGATGGTCAAAATGAACCAAAGATTGAGTTCGGGGGTGAGGGTACGAACACGGTCATAATGAACCACATTCGCCCATTGTTGGCCTCTACTAAATATCGATTCATGTCAATGTTTTTTTTTTTTTGGCAATTCAAAGTTGTTATTGAAAACCAAAAAAAAATGGTTGAGATTACAGACTCCAAGACTCCAGCCAGGTCATTTAGCAACAGGTTCCTAACAATCCCCACCTTCTAGGAAGGGTTTGAAAGTTAGGAAAAGCTAAGACCATAGCAAACAAAGTAAAAAGCACAAAAGAAACAAAAACAACGAAAAAACCACTATCTGTACAAACTCAGAAAGGAACAGCAAAAAAACAAAGACATTAAATGACGAGAAGTAGCTGCCTCATTGCTTCTGAACCTCTGCAGGCAACATTAAAGATTATCCTATTAACGACAGTCTTAGGATCTTGACAAGTACCCTCAAATATATTCTTGTTACGTTGAAGCCAGATGTTGTAGATAGCTTCTGCAAACAGCATGCCATAGACTTGATGCTTGGCTTGCTTCTGCCTACAATGTTTTGCAGCCAGATTGACTTCATCAAAGAAGCTCATAACATCCCTATTAATATGAAGCAACTGGAGGCAGGAACTCCATATGTTGTGGGCATAAGGGCATTGAAAAAACAGATGAGTGATTGTTTCCTCATCAGCTGCACAGAAGGAGCATCTAGTGTCTGTGATCAAATTCCACTGCGCTAATCTCTCTTTAGTATTTACTCTCCCAAGCAAGACTAGCCAAGTAATAAAGATACTTTTGGAGCGACCTTGTTATTGCAAACAATCCTCTTCCAACTAACATTAGGTCTGAGTTCTCTAGTAGCAAGGTAGAGCTTCCTAATGGAGAATTTCCCATGATTACTATACTGTTGCATAGTGTTTTCATCCCTGAGGGTATCTCTGGAACTCATAATCTTCTTTAGCGCCCATGACATGCTTGAGGGTATTGCCATATGCCAGCTATTAGCTCTTTTGATATAGTATGCATGAATCCATCTAACCCATAGCTTGTCTTGCTTCATGGCAATAGCCCAGAAATGCTTAGCTATGGCAGACTTATTCCAGATAGTCAAGTCAGTAAAGTTGAGCCCTCCTGCAGTTTTGGGGTAACATAGCTGATCCCAAGCTACTAAAGCTTTTTTTGAGGGAGTATCTCTACCAGTCCAGAGGAAGATTCTGCAGCAACTTTGAATTTCCTTCATAATCTTTTTGGGCAACAAAAAAATTTGGCACCAAAACACTTGCATGCTTAACAGTATAGTTCTGATTAGCTGAACCCTACCTGCATATGAGAGATTTTTTGCAGTCCAAGTTTTGGTTCTAGCCATGATTTTCTCCACCAGAGGCTTGCAAGAGACATAAGAGAGCTTCTTGGTTGATAAGGGAACACCAAGGTATTTAAAAGGAAAATCACCAAGAGGGATAAGAGTTAACTCATGCATCTCTGCCGCCAAAATATCAGAAATACCACCTATGTAAATGTTGCTCTTGTGAATGTTTGCTTCTAAGCCTGATGCTTGAGAGAAGGAGTTAAAAGCATGAAGTAGCAGCTGAATAGATGCTGTATCAGCACGAGCAAACATTAATAAATCATCAGCAAACATCATATGAGTGATTTTCAGCTTTTTACATCTAGGGTGGAAGTTGAAGTTTGGGGTATCACCCAACTTTGAAAAACATCTAGATAGATATTCCATCCCAATAGCAAAGAGGAAGGGAGAGAGGGGATCCCCCTGCCTTAAGCCCTTTTTAGCTTGAATAGGAGTGCCTGGAATACCATTAATCAATATGGTGTAAGAAACAGTAGTGACACAGGCCATAATCCAATTGACAAAGACACCAGGAAAACCTAACTCTGTGAGAACAGCTTTGAGAAAAGGCCATTCAATAGAGTCATAAGCTTTTTTAAGGTCCACTTTGATCATGCATCTAGGAGAAATATGTTTCCTAGTATAGCCTTTAATGAGCTCAGTTGCCAACAAGATGTTATCAGAAATATGTCTTTGAGGTATAAAACCAGATTGAGCACAATCTACAATCTCTCCAATAATAATCTGAAGTCTAGCAGTAATGATCTCGGCAATAATCTTGTAAAGGATAGTGCAACAAGCAATAGGTCTAAAATCACTAGCCATGGTAGGGTGAGTGAGTTTAGGAACAAGAGTGAGTGTAGCAATGTTTATTTGTTTACACATCTTACCTGTCCTGAAGAATTCCAGAATAGCAAGGTATATATCATGTTTAATGTGAGGCCAAGCATGCTTGAAAAACACAACATTGAAGCCATCAATACCTGGAGCTTTAGCATCATTTATGTTATTTATAGCATCATCAATCTCAGCATATGAAATAGGAGCAACCAAGGAATTTCTAGCTTCATTGCTTAGAACAGACCCTTGTCTCATGATGTTCTAATCAATGCCAGGTAAGCTGTCAGCACAACTGCCCATGAGATTTTGATAGAAGGAAGTGATTTCAGCTTTTATCTCCTCAGAGGTAGAGAGTTTCACTCCAGTACTTGTATAGAGTGTATCAATAGAATTCCTGATGATTCTTTCCTTCATAGCAGCAAAAAAGAAACCAGAATTGGAGTCACCTGCTTTTAGCCATTGAATTCTTGACTTCTGGAGCAGAGCACTTTCTTCAATAGCCAACCATTTCCTGAGGTCTAAAATGGCAGCATGTTCAACTTCATGAAGCTGAGGATTCAACTGGTCAGATTTAAGAGCATCTTGAGTATCTTTAAGAGTTGCTCTAGCAAGAGTAATTTTCTCCTCAATATGAGCAAAATGGCTGCAATGAAGCTGCTTCAAAGAGATCTTAACCTATTTAAGATTAGTCCAGATATCTTCCATAGGATGAGACATATTAACAGGATGCCAGTTAGAGGATAACCTTTGATGAAATTCAGGATGATCAATGAAATAGTTGAAGAATTTAAACGGTCTACCACCATGTCTAGTGCTCTGGGCAACACTGACTATAAGAGGACAATGATCTGAAATTGAGGTATTCAAATACTCTACCACTGTGGAAAGGTGCTGTTGAAGCCATTTAGTATTGCAAAGGCATCTATCAATTCTGCTGAAGATTCTATCTTGTCCTTGCCTTTTATTAGACCAAGAATAGAAATTACCAATACTTCTAACTTCCATAATATCATCATTATCAAGAAGAGTGGAGAAGTCAGTTGTTTCCTGATCTGAAACAGGAACTCCATTCAGCCTGTCTTGGCTAGACAGTGGAAAGTTAAAATCTCCTATAATAAACCAAGCATCATTCATAGTAGTTGCAATATGATGCAGATGTTGCCACAAAGGTTTCCTAGTAGCAGTTGAATGTAAGCCATACACAGCAGTAAAGTAGCAGCTATATAAGGAGGCTTTATCAACAACAAAGCAATGAATGTGTTGTTCGAGAATGCTCGAGAATATCAAGTTGGACTTCATGATGTTTCCAGCCCACCCATATTCTTCCTTTATGATTATAGGAGTAGTTGTCTCTCCAAGACCACATAGTGCCAAATTTTTCCTGAATTTTCAGTTTGTTTATAGCTTTAATTCTTGTCTCAAGGAAAGCAATTAGTGTAATTTTTTGAGATGTAAGAAAAGCTTTAGCATCTTTTATTTTTAGAGGGTCATTAAGCCCCCTAGTGTTCCAGGAACAAGCTATAATCATGAGAGATAAGGATTGGAGGCTTTGTCAACCTCATTCTCAATATTACCTTCAGTTTCTTCCTCTTCTTCCTCCAGATCGTCTAAAACAAAGGGTTTTTCAGGGTCATTACATGGTATAATAACACGCTTCCCTTTATTCTTTCGAGTCACCATTCTCCACTCCCCTTCTTTTGGTGTAATTGCCACAGGGCGCTTGGGCGTGCTCATAACTGGCAAAGGATTATCTTTATGACTAACCTCAATATTTTCAACCACAGTATTTTGAACCACAGGAGTAGGTGCAGGATTAGCCTGTTGTTTAGGAACCCATTTCTGGATTTGCTTATGTATGGTTTTTGTGGGTTGTTTGTAGGGCTTTTTAGCATCACAAGAGTGACCAACTTTTTGGCAAGTTTGACAGAATGGTGGTAACCAATCATAGAGGACTCTCTGTGATAAAATCTTACCATTTGGATCTTCAATGTTAACAGAATTAGGCAAAGATTGGGTTACATCGATTTCAATTAAAACTCTTGCAAAGGAGATACGTAATTGACGAGAGGTACACTCATCAGCAAATAATGGCACTCCCAACAAACTCCCTACTCGACTGAGAGAGTCCACCCCCAAAGTTTAGAGGCGATTAGGAAACCGAACCCGGATAGGAATTACTCTAAGCACTTCCTCATTAAAATCAAAATTAGGTGTCCATGGTTTTACAATCATAGGTCGACTATTGAAACTATGTGGCCCAGCAAATAGTATCTCATTTCGATCTTCAAGAGAAATAAATTTAACAACAAAGAATCCTTCATCATGAAGAAAAATTTGAGGTTTAGCCACACAATTCCAGTCTTTAGCAATAAACCTAGCAAGAGCACCTATAGAAGGTGTATCACCCACAACATACACAATCACAGATGTAGCCCAGATTTCAGAAAGTTTATCAACTTCTACTTTCTCAAGTTTAGCCATGGATTGACCATTTTGAATAGTGGGAGCAACAAATTTTAGAGATGTACCTTTTGCTGTGAGGCGATTCCCAGTAAATAGGTTGTTCCATGGAGGATTTATGTCTTGGTGGGTCACTGTTGCAATGGGATTCTCAGGGACCTCCTTATGGTGTTCAGGTTGGGGTGTAATAGCTTGATGAATCGCATCGATAGCATCTTGTAACTCTGCTGATATTGGTCCTGCACTTGGATGAGGAGGGCAAATCCTAAGATTTCCCGTCGAGCTTGTGTGTGGAGATTTCATCATATCTCCTGAGGACCTGACTGCTTTCTTTTTCCTAGCCATAGAATTCCGTGCACTGAAACCTAGTTGCAGGAAATCGCCATAGCTAGAGAGAAAAAGATAACTCTGGTTGCTGAGGTGGTTATTTTAGTAGTTAATTCCATGTCAATGTTTATGCAATAGAATAACCATATAATATTTTCAACACCCTAAAAATAATTTAGTCTAGATTGGTTCAGGAAACTCATAAAAAGACTATTTTTAATGATATGTTATTATGCAATCAATTTACAGGGAACCTAGCAGGTTGTCCAAATTAATCTGATTAATGTTAGATTAGTTCTTTAGGTCTTTGATTAACAAAAATAACATGCGGGTGATAAAAGCAATAAAGCAGGTTAATCATATAATATGTATAGAACAATCAGGCAAGCATATAATATACATAGATATGAATAATAATAATATGAATATAAAATAAAGTATAGAAAATGAATTAGAATGTACAAAGACACGATTTTTATATTAAAGATCTACATCATGAAAAAAATAGTTAGTAACTTCAATATAAAAATAGTTAATTTATTTAAGGTCCCTCAGGATTATACCGTGGCTTGGGTCTGCGAGATTGACAACCTTCGGGACGAGCAATCGTGAAGCCTGAAAATTTGAATGTATGAAAGTATGTAGATTGAATGTGTTTGTATTTGAAAGTATGAATTTTGTAGGGAAGTTTTGTAGTTCGTAGAGAGGTTCGGAAAGTATTCGTCGAGTTCGAAGTGTGTTAATGTGAAAAATCCGTTCTTAAATCTGTACGAAAATCAGGCCTATTTATAGGAAAAACGACACTGCGCCTCACACGCCAGCTGCACCTGGCGCAGGATGACGTGTCAAGCGCATGACGCGGCATGCCCAGTAGAAAGCGTACACGTGATACACGTTTTGAAAAAGATAAGAAAGAAATATGCGCTTCACGCAGAGCTGTGCGCTAGGCGCACGACACAGTGTGTGGCACAATGCTACGTGTCAGGAAAAGCTGCGTCTGACGTAGCAAGGTGCGCCAGGTGCAAGGCTGTGCGCCAAGCGCCCGGTGGTGCGCTAGGCGCACCAGCTTGGTTTTTGACACGCCTTTGCCAGCTTGTTTAGAACGCGTTTTAAAAGATTTTCTTTTATCCTTTAATTCCGGAAATATGATTTTACGGGATAAAATCTGATTTTAACTATAAAAAATATATTTTGAAAATATTTATTTATTAATTATTATTAAACAATTAATTGGGCTTTTCAAAGGATTAGGCTCAAAATACAATTAATTATCATGAATAATTAATTGGGCTTTAAAACGGGACTTTAACACTTTTCGAAATGGTTTTGAATGGCATTTCAGACTGCTCTGCCCTTGGGTCGGACCAATTAAGACCACGGTATGTTTCATCATTGGATCCTTAAATGGGGAGACACAATTATGTGTCTACAGAAGCCCCCACTTTGACTGAGGTTCAGGAAACCGATAGTCAAAGTATACAATGTCGGGACGGAGAACGATTCTAAACGCTCTACAGTTTAGAACTGATCTATATACGTCGGTCTCTGCAAAACAAAGTTAGTACGCAGGACAATAACTAGAAGCAATCTGATTACCTGCAGAAGAAGATGTTAGCAG
This sequence comes from Beta corolliflora, assembly GCA_947648045.1. NCBI lineage: Eukaryota > Viridiplantae > Streptophyta > Magnoliopsida > Caryophyllales > Amaranthaceae > Beta > Beta corolliflora. Next base: position 207,712 of record CANSZD010002802.1, on the reverse strand, counting down.
ATAGGTGCAAACAACTCAGATAAAGCACATAATGATGCAATAATGCAAACTTAGACTCTCTAAGGATGCATGAGACGCTATGCAAGGATTAAGGTTATGCAAAGCAGGGATGACACGTCATGCAAGGTCAGAGTTATGCAAGACTAGGATGTATGAAATGCAATGCAAGGTCAGGGTTTTGCAAGGCTGCAATGCAAGGTCAGGATTTTGCAAGGCTAGAAGATGTGGATATGTAGAATGATTAGAAATGCATAGAATGATTTTCGAAAACCATTTTTAGTAAATGATCGGGGTCCGTAAACGAGGTCCGCGGATTACAACTCTTCGGGAGTTTGATTTGGAGGAACCACCACACATATAGGAAGCCCCCACTTTGGGTGAGCTTGCCTTGAATTAGGCACCTTGAGCCTTAATTGAAATGTACTTGATCTGATATTGAACGCTGAAAGTTGTCATTGGGAATTCTTCTTTGGAAAGTTGACATATGCAAAGTCAAATATCGCTAGAAACCATGGAATTGTCGGTGAGTCCTTCGAGGAAAAGGAGAGTTTCGATTGAAAAATAAAAAGGGTTAAATTTTGTGATTCAAATGAATGTAGGTGGGAAAAGGCTTTAACGAGGCTAAGTTCAGACTCGAGTCTATGTCGGGATCTAGAAAGAGTATGCTCCTGAACTCTAGAAAATCAAATCATTAGACCATGACTAATTTATTTTATTGAAGCGTCGGACCTCGAGATGAGGATTCCTACGTATCCTTGCGGAACCAGACCATTCGTAGTTCCTGATCTGATTTCTTATTTTTATTCCTTTTTTTAAGTGCCCTAACTTTTGCCTAGGTCACCCTTTCGGGTTTTCAACCTAGCGGGCTTGGACATACCTTGGAGAAAGAATTAAGGTTGACGAGAGATTGAAAGGTTGACGAGAGGTTGAAAGGTTTAAGGCTTGAAATTTTGATGAAGGTTCAATTGGTTGGAATAAGGTAAGGATTATGGATTTGAATTATAGGGATTAAGGTTTTGATGGATTGAAGGATTTGAATGAGGGGTAGAACTTGTGTGCAAGCCCCCTAGCTTGACTTTTTATTTCTTTGCCTTTGGCTTTTTCTTTTTGCATTTATTTTTTCTTTTTGACCTGTGCGTTTCTTTTACTTTTTTTTCGCACTTTGATTTTTTTGGACTATTTTTTTTGTTTGGCATTGATTCTTGTTTTTATGTAGTAGGGCTTGCACACAAGTTTATGGTTCTGGGTATTGGAAGGTTTAAAGGTTGTTTATGGAGCTTTGATTATGAAAGGTTTATTTGGCTAAGGATCATGGAGGATGATGGCTTAAGGGATTTTGGAGGGAAAAGGGGAAATAACTCTTAATCCAAAGTATGTCCATTTTTTATTTTTCTCTTTTTTTTTTTTATTGCAGATCTCTTTTTGTTATTATTATTAGTCAAGTTCATTAGGTGATTTAAGTTTCATTATTGAATTAGAAGCATAAATAAAATGATGTCATATGCCCATTTCCTTGATGGTACTTGCAGTAGGCATTAGAATTCCATTTACTGGATCTCTTCTCAGGAGTAGGGTCTGGAGTAGGGCCAATAGGCTGAAGTGCTCCTTTTGCATGAAGCCTAGTGAAGACTTCTTCCAGAGTCATGCCCAATGGAGTGAATGTCCTTTGAGGCCCTTGATAACCTCTCTTGTCAGTAGTGAGGGCATTGATGTCGTTGCTTTTAGAGGTAGAAGGGTTGTTATTACTCTTCTTGAAAGAGTAGTTGTTGTTGGAACCCTTGTTCTTGTTGGCTTGTACCTCTTCTTCGATCAGCAGACCCACTTTATAGAGCTTCGTGAAAGACTCTATGGGTTGGAACTTGATATGATCCCCATACTTAGGCTGCAGGTTACGGATCACCAATCAGACTTGATCCTCCTGAGATGGCCTATTAGTCATTTGTGCAGCTTTTTCCCTCCATCTGTTAAGGAAGGTGACGCAATCTTCGTTGGAATTCTGTTTAGTTAACTCCAACTCAAGAAGGCCAATGGGAAGCTGAGTATTGTATATGTATTGTTTGTGGAACTCGTCTTTGATGTAGTCCTAATCATTCAGCTTGGCTTTATTTAGTGATCTGAACCACTTGGATGGATGTGCATCCAAGGTTAAAGTAAAGACATAAGCAAACAGGTCCTTGCTCATGCCCTTGAGAGCCATAGAGATGGAGAAAGCTCTCAAGTGGTCATCTAGGTCTTCGACCCCTTTGAATTTTGGGAGGTCGCCCAATGTTACCTTTTTAGGGAGTTTTCCCCTTAGTTCAGGATCAATAATGTCATGGCCATGAGCCTGACCCTCGAGCGCAGGGATTGACTGGATCAATTGCTCGAGTTTCTCAAACCTCAATTCCGTCTCGGTCTTGTCAGGAGGTGGCGGCGGCAGAGTGTCATCTTGCGCTTCTTCCTCAGTCAGTTCTCTCTCAGTGCCTTAATCTCTTTGTCTTGTTCCGCAAGACGAAAGTTCATCAGTTGAAGTTGGGCCATGATGGCACTGAGCTGTTCATTAGCGTCCCCCATTTCAGATGATGATTCAGAGGAGTCGGAGGATTCGTCTGAAAAGGTGAGGATGCGCTTGACGAGTCTGGGAGTAGGTCGACCTTGTTGCCTCTCTGTCGGACGTTCCCAAGTTATAATCTCACGACCTGTCCTGAACAGAAATCGAATGGACCTCGTAAATTTTAAGAAATGATGCTTTCGAAGTGAGAAATAGAAGTGATGGAGGGAGAAATGGAAATGGAGATGAGAGATAAGAAATGAAAGGGGAAATGGAAATGAAATGGGAATGATGGCGACATGGGCCTAACTATATACAAATGCAAATGTGGACTGGACCGGACTATGCAAGCAGACTAGACTAGACTCAAAAGGATGGCCTATGCTAGCTTCACTAGACTTAGGGAGGAATTGGCTTCGCCAGACTTGATGATTTGGGGTTGCTATAGATGTAAGGTAGGAGTAGCTTTGCTAAACTCGGAGGATGCCTTTATGGTCTTAGGGGTGACTAGCTTCGCTAGGTCAACGGGTGCCGTTATGGATTTAAGGGGTGCCGTTATGGACTTACAGGGATGACTAGCTTCGCTAGGTCAAGGTGCCGTTATGGACTTAGAGGGTATCGTTACGGACTTACAGGGATGACTAGCTTCGCTAGGTCAAGGTGCCGTTATGGACTTAAAGGGTGCCGTTATGGACTTAGAGGGATAACTAACTCCGCTAGGTCAAGGTCTCGTTATGGACTTAAAGGGTACCGTTATGGACTTAAAGGTATGACTAGCTTCGCTAGGTCAAGGTGCCGTTATGGACTTAAAGGGTGCCGTTATGGACTTACAGGTGTGACTAGCTTCGCTAGGTCGAGGTGCCGTTATGGACTTAGAGGGTGCCGTTATGGACTTAAAGGTATGACTAGCTTCGCTAGGTCAAGGTGCCGTTATGGACTTACAGGTGTGACTAGCTTCGCTAGGTCAAGGTGCCGTTATGGTCTTAAGGTATGACTAGCTTTGCTAGACTCAATGGTTTGGACTTCGTCCTATATGGGGTTGGAAATAGACTGGATTAGACTTAGGAAATGAGTTGGGCCTTATATGAACCTAATTTTGGACTTAGTCCTATATTGGTTTGAAGTTAGACTGAGAAATGCACATGGGCTTGACATTGGAAATGGATAGTCTGGGCTTGACATAGACAAGGGTTCTCATAAAGATGCAAATGTGCCTAGATTTCGACGTGAGCTAGACTTATATGGGCCTAAGATGGACTCTAATGCTAGCGGGCCTAATATGAATGCGAAAAATGACTCTAATGCATATGGGCCTAGAATGAATGCAAGCGGATTGGATTGATTGGATTAGATTGAAGATGTTTGGGCTGAGCTTAGAATTTTCGAAATTCGTTTTTGAAAGGAACCCCTTGTTTTTATCTTTTATTTAGGAAAAGATGATGGATTAATTTTGAAAATGTTTTTTTTTTGTAAATGTCGTGTATGATGATGTTTAGTAAATGCTTTTGAAAAAGGGTAGAATAGAAAAGGGTGTAGGATTGATTTTGAAAGATAAAAGTTTTTGAAATGGTTGAATATGGTAGGGTAGAATTGATAGGGAAGATTAGTTGGAGAACAGGGAGAAAATGGAAAGAGGTAGACATGCATGATGACTCTAACTCTACTATGACCAGTTTTCTAGATGCACTTTATAGGACAGACTCGACCTTGCATGAAAAGACTGATTTTTTTTTGAATTAGGTGATACCTTTGATTAGACCGTGTACTACGCGAATGTAGACATACAAACATAGGACTGAATATAGGATCGACCATTACGACGACTAAATCGACGAAAAGCGTGCGATGCACAGACTGCGTGCCGCGCAGCATTGCTGCGCGCGGTGCACAACCTTGGGTCTGACGCGGGAGTGGTGCGCCAGGCGCAACTTAATGCGCCAGGCGCAACTTAATGCGCCAGGCGCAACTTAATGCGCTTGGCGCACTACTCCCCGACACGTTTTTCGGGGATTTAGGCGACGTATTGGCCGATTGAAGAATTTTTTATGGTTTGTTAGACGCGATTTTAGGAACGACGCATAATAATGACAATTTGACAGGATAATAACAGGCAAAAATTGCAATCACAGGCAAATGTCATATAACATGGATGCAAAAGTTCCAACCTAAAGTCTAGTTCTATGTTTGAAACTATTGGTCAGGTTTAGGTTAAGGCTGAAAAGAGTCCATGACTAAGAGATTGATCCCACGCTTCGTACCCCTGCTTAAAGAGGTGGCCACGTGTAAGACACACTCCAGTTCTCAAGTCAGGAACAAGAGAACAATGCCATGGTTGGGTAGGTTTGCTTATAACTAATATCCAACACTATCACTCAGGAAGCTTTTTGGAAGGACAAAGCGCAAACCCCCCCGGGGGTGACCTCACACATAGAACATGTGCTAATGAGGCAGGGTAGATTGTGCTTATGGTGGCTGAACAATAGTCATGCATATGCAAAACAATATATTATTCAAAGGCATAAAAAGAGAATGAATCGTATTTTTCAAGTTTCACCCACTCATTTAAAAAAAAATAATTTTTTTAAAAATCCTCCCCAGTGGAGTCGCCAAATTGTAGGTGTGTTTTTATTTTGCCTACGCGGGATGAGCGCGTATTAGATTTGACTACTCCATTGTAAAGGTTTTATTAAAAATATGTTTTTTGAAAGAAGTCGCCAACAATTCTTTAAAGGAAGAATCATAAACCTAATTGGATATGGGAAACCGTAGGGACAAAATTAGGGACTTATTCAATGTAGATTTCCCCGTCTAGACTCCATAGATGGTAAAAATGAACCAAAGATTGAGTTCGGGGGTGAGGGTACGAACACGGTCATAATGAACCACATTCGCCCATTGATGGCCTCTACTAAATATCGATTCATGTCAATGTTTATGCAATAGAATAACCATATAATATTTTCAACACCCTAAAAATAATTTAGTCTAGATTGGTTCAGGAAACTCATAAAAAGACTATTTTTAATGATATGTTATTATGCAATCAATTTACAGGGAACCTAACAGGTTGTCCAAATTAATCTGATTAATGTTAGAACAGTTCTTTAGGTCTTTGATTAACAAAAATAACATGTGGGTGATAAAAGCAATAATGCAGATTAATCATATAATATGTATAGAACAATCAGGCAAGAATATAATATACATAGATATGAATAATAATAATATGAATATAAAATAAAGTATAGAAAAGGGATTAGAATGTACAAAGGCACGATTTTTATATTAAAGATCTACATCATGAAAGAAATAGTTAGTAACTTTAATATAAAAATAGTTAATTTATTTAAGGACCATCAGGATTATACCATGGCTTGGGTCTGCGAGATTGACAACCTTCGGGACGAGCAATCGTGAAGCCTGAAAATTTGAATGTATGAAAGTATGTAGATTAAATGTCTTTATATTCGAAAGTATGAATTTAGTAGGGAAGCTTTGTAGTTCGTAGAGAGGTTCGTAAAGTATTCGTCGAGTTCGAAGTGTGTTAATGTGAAAAATCCATTCTTAAATCTGTACGAAAATCAGGCCTATTTATAGGGAAAACGACATTGCGCCTCACGCGCTAGCTGTTCCTGGCGCAAGCTGACGTGTCAAGCGCATGACGCGGCATGCCCAGTAGAAAGCGTACACGTGGTACACGTTTTAAAAAAGATAAGAAAGAATATTGCGCTTCACGCAGAGTTGTGCGCTAGGCGCACGGCACAGTGTGTGGCACAATGTTACGTGTCAGGAAAAGCTGCGCCTGACACAGCAAGGTGCGCCAGGTGCAAGGTTGTGCGCCAAGCGCCCGGTGGTGCGCTAGGCGCACCAGCCTGGCTTTTGACAAGCCTTTGCCAGCTTGTTTCGAACGCGTTTTAAAAGATTTTCTTTTATCCTTTAATTCCGGAAATCTGATTTTACGGGATAAAATCTGATTTTAACTATAAAAAAATATCTTTTGAAAATATTTATTTATTAATTATTAGTAAACAATTAATTGGGCTTTTCAAAGGATTGGGCTCAAAATACAATTAATTATCATGAATAATTAATTGGGCTTTAAAACAGGACTTTAACACTTTTCGAAATGGTTTTTGAATGACTTTTCAGTCTGCTCTGCCCTTGGGTCGGACCAATTAAGACCACAATATGTTTCATCATTGGATCCTTAAATGGGGAGACACGATTATGTGTCTACACTCCCCTTCCCCACCCACTGCCACCCCCTCCTTCCCCTTCCCCAGCCACGACAACCCCCTCCCTTCCCTTCCCCTGCACCCGCAACCCCACCCCCTCCCACGAGTGTGCAATTCCGTAAATCTCTTTCTCTCTCCTCGCCATCAATGACGCTGCAACCACCCACAACCCACCCCACCCCCTCCATCCCGCACTCCATCTCCACTCCCACCCCGAAAAACTCCCCCAACCCCGACTAACCATCACCAAGCCTTGAAAACGATCGGACCTCCCCCTCCCCCCCGATGTGACCAAGTTATGTGCGATTAAAGAGCGTTGAGAAGTTTATTTCACTAAGGTTTAAGTCTTAAGAAGGAGAGTTTTACTCATTTAAACCTTAGTGTGGAGAAGAGGGAGTTATGATGATTTTGATGTATTAGAGAAGATTTAAGGACATGTTGTGGTTCTATATGCTTATGATCATTTACAGGTGGCTTTCTTCCCGTGTTTACGATCCATTCAACATAAAAGCTCACAAAGTCCCTTGAAGTATGGAGTTCGATGGTTGATGTCAAAATGCACCCTTTAAGTTTGCTACAGCAGTGTTTGCCCACCCTGGGCTTTGAAGAGCCCACCACGGGCATTTTCTGAAGACTAAAGAACCAGACAATGGCACATGCCCGAGCCGCGCACCAGAAATGCCCGGACCGCGCATATTGAGCAAGGTGAGAATTTGGCACAGCAGCGAATGCCTGGGTCGCGTGTTTCTTGCACCCGAGTTGCGCGTTTCGGGCCTGTTAGGATTCTTTGGCGGTTTTCGGTCTTCCGTAGGTTTTATTATTATTAGAAAAACATTATTTAGTTTTAGGTTATGTAATCCCAGAATTAATTAGAGAGAATAGAGAGGAAGAACCCTAATCCCTATTTTTCCCTTTGAGTTTTGAGATCATTACTTTGAAGATTTCTTTGATGGATGTTATGTCGATCGTAGCCTAAATCTAGTCTTGAGAACGGTTAATTAAGCTTCGTTCTATTATTGTGAGGTTTCTCTTTCTTAACTACTTCTTAATTATAATTGTGATTTCTTGAGTTTAATTTATGATTATTGTGTGTATGGCTAGGAGTACTACTAGTTTTTACATTCAATCTATCTTTTGCTAGGATTTAGAATTGATACCGATTTATCTGTTCTTCTTTCATGAGTAGCAACCTAGGGTTTGGTTAATGAATCTGATTATTCTTGATTAATCACTAGGGAAATCATAATTTCCAATTTGAATACTTTGTGCTAGCAATTTTGTTGATTGGCTCATTGATTCCTAGTTCCTTGACGTTCTATCGATTTGAATATAATCTCTGAATAGGTTAGGTTAATTTATAGTTCAAGTTTTATGATCATCTGATTATGATTGTCTAACGATTCTTTTGTGGAAAATGGATTTCATTTCCAACTTTGAGTAATTAAGAGTTAAAGTACATGTTTGAGAAACCGATGATCAATAGTATGATTCGAGGTGGCCATTAACCGAACTCAAGATTCTTCTCTTATTGATTACCTTACTTCTTTATTATTCTTTAGTTACTTAGTTATTCATTTCTTTAATCACATAACCCCCAATTGATCTATGATAAGCACAAGTTAGTCCCCAAGTCTCTGTGGATACGACCCTACTTGCCACTTACATTCACTTGTATTGGAAAGAAGGAAAATATAATTTTATCTTTGGTAGTGCGTGCGACCGCGTCTCACCAAATTTACCCCCACACTTGAACTTTACTCGACCTCGAGTAAACTCAGTATAAAGGTCAATGAGATATCCCTTCCAAGCTATTGATCACCTTTCACTACTCCCCTTATCTCTCTATCCTAGTGTATGATAAAGTTTGCTATTCCCCCCGAGTCGCTTAAAGCCAAGTATAAGGGTAAGAGTTACCCCCACACTTGAGCTAAAAGCTCGCCTGAAATAATGTAAATAGCATTCTCACACTATGCTCAACACCAAGATAATAAAAATGTATGACTTTGAATCCCGAAAGATCTCAAAAGATTCAAAACCATTCTAATCTGCACAACACCATAACCATCCTCATGTCATGAAATGATAAAAGCAAGTTCGAATCCTGAAAAATCTCAAAGGACTCGAACTTGGACCATCTAAACACAATGACAAATATCAAACTCCTTATTCCTCCAATGATGAGCGAATTCTAACCTATTCACCTCTAACTCCAAATACTAAGATAAAAAACCTACTCGAGATAGTCCTTATATTACCAATCCTCCTTATGACACCAACTCCGGTAAATGATTTCCAATTTTCTCTCTTTTATCTCTCATTTTGCCTAGGAGCCCTTTCGGGTTTTCATCCTAACTTCACACATTTTTTATTTCATTTATGAACTCACCATCTCACCCGCTCTAATTAGCCACTTTTTTGCATAGATTGCCCTTTCGGGTTTTCAACCTCTCCGAGCCCCCATTAATTTTTGCCTGAATTTTCAACTCAGCGGGTTTTCGTATTTTTTTTTGAATTTTTTCATTTTTTTCATTTTAAACAAACAATATACAAGATATACACAGGATAATAAGCTATCCCTCCCGCACACTTGAAACATACATTGCCCTCAATGGAAGAAAGGACAAACACTAAATAAAAGGGAAAGGGAAAAACTTACAATCAAGGACCTAGAAGGTCCTCCGGGATGTCGGCTAAACGATCCCCTCGCAGCTCGCCTGCGAGTCAACTCAGCATCGATCTCAGCAGTGGGGTCAATATACCCTGTCCCATCAACAGTAGGTGGATACTGGGACACAAAGAAACTGTTCATAGCAGACATCATGGAGTGCATAGAATAGACATTATCATCCAAGGTGTGGTACTGCTGCCTCATCTAGTAAATCTCCTGACCATAGTAGTCTAACCGATTGGTCACCATATCCTGAAAGGAAAGAGGCACCTCATCCTGTCTCTCACCCTCACCCATCTCTTGATGCTCACCCTCGGCCCCCTGATCATCCGCACGGGCCGGTGCAGGAGCTGCGCCCCTAATCTGGTTGAACTCTTCCTCAACCCCCGGACGATAGATGTCATCGGGTGGAATAAAAAGATCAGCCTGCGAAGTATGCTCAGTGATGGCTAAACGGTTTTGTGGCAAGGACATGTACCACACCAAGTTAGAGCCATAAAGCCATACAAAGTGGTCCTTAGAGGGGGGAAACCAAAGCATGTAGGCTTTGTGCAGTTGAGCAAGAGAGTATTCAAAGGTGTACTCACTCCGTCCCTGCTCATCCACCGGTATTTCCTCCCCAACATAATGTGCAAGTTGACTCACCATACCCCCATACTTATCTTTCCATTCTCCTTTCTATGCATCTCAAAACAACCACTTAACCAAATATCCAACCAATCTGGGCACCCTACACCTCCCGGTGTCATAGTCCATAAGCACTTAAGATCAAGTTTGGGAATAACAGTAGGCTCCCCATGGCAAAATACCGTCATAGCTAGTAGACGGTGGACATATCTGAGAGCGGGGTGGGGAATTTGACTACTTTTACATCTATGACCCCACATGAGCCCACGTGTAATATCTGACCAGAAAAGAGACTCATTGCACACACCAACCTCCATAAACCGATCATCAGCCTGATAGTTCCAACTAAAGGCATATTTGACCTATTCATAGGTCAATTGGAAATTCTTACCATTTAGAGTGAAAATGATGGAGGGGCCTTCAGGACTAGCCCTTTTCTCTAATGTAGAGAGAAACTCCAATGTGTATCTCTCATAAGTCGATTGTTGTATCGTCATGAATTCATCTAAACCCACCTTGGCTAAAAGGAATTTAACAGGTTCAAAAAGTCCTAGTTTGCGTAAGGTTGTGCAGCAGACAAACTTAGTCTCTTGTATTGTTCTACCCGGCTTAATCAATGTTTTCCACCTTTTTAGTTGGGTTGCATTTAGGTGAGTAAGGCCAAGGCAATCACTTTGACCTCTTTTAGGTGCCATAATCAGAATTGTGGAGGCGCAACAAGTTATCATAAAAAACAACCAATCAAACCAGCAAATAAAACCCACACCTTAAACTTCACCACACCTTAACCTACACCACACTATCCTATCATACACCACAACACACACACCAAAAACTCCACCAAAGCACAAAATCCACACCAAATCACCAACAATAATTAGTAACAAGAGCAATGACACCAAGAACATATATAATCACAACAAACAATCCAAAGATTAAGCTAGAACTGAAATTCAAGCAAAACCAATAGGGGTGGATTGAAAGTTTACCAAATTCGTGGTTCAAAGTGTGATTTCCATCAATGTAAACTCGGGTATATCCTCAATGATGCTCCAAAACTCTTCTTATGTCTTCAATTGGTGGAATTGATGAAGGTGAAAGAAACCCCCAAAGTTAGGGTTTTTCAAAAATGTGGTGAAAGAGGAAGATGAAGGATGAAGGATGAAGATTATGATTAATGGTAGTGAGAGAGAGAGAGAGAGAGAGAGAGAGAGAGAAGAGAGTTTGAGAATGATGAGAGAGTGGGATGGAGATGTGAGAGTGGTGAGGCTTAGAGGGAGAAAAAGGGTAGAAGGAGGTGAGAGGTTGGTGAAAGTTTGGAGTGAGAAAAAGGGTCGAAGTGATGTTAGTTTTCGGCAGACCCGAAACGCGCAACCCGGGCGCATCAAACGCGCGACCCAGGCACATGCTGCTGCCCCAATCTTTCAGAACTGCTCGAACTGCGCGAGTCGGGCACGAATAGGGCACGGGCCGCGCATTAGCTGATGTAACATCCAACTCTTTAGCAGCTAAATGCCCACCTCGTGCACGTGCAGCGCCCATGCAGCGCACGAGGTTCTGCCTCCCTTCACATTTCTGTACAAAATTTTCTCGTTTTTTTTATGTTCATTTTTCTTCCAAAAATCCTCCACTCCTTCCCTCCTTTACCTCCTTTATACACCCTTCATTACTAAGGATACCTACAAAACACGATGCAAAGCACACCAAGCGTAAAATCCTAATAAAGAGAAAAAAAAATAAAATAAAAAGAAAAGAAAAGAAAGGGAAAAAGAAAGTAAGAAAGAAAGATGTACAAGGCACGGGTTGCCTCCCGAGTAGCACTAAGTTTAAAGTCGTTAGCTCGACCTTATACCTCCCACAATGACTCCGGGGATGGTTCAACTCCTTATTCCAACACTTGTACCTGTAAGTCTGATGAAACAACTTCCTGCACAACTAGCGTTAGTGATAACGGTGTAAAACTATGCGGTAAATCAGGTGGTCTCTCATGTTTTTGCAACTTCACTACCACCCTTTGTAAGTCACTTTGTGAATCATGGCTTATGACTTCTTTGACATTGACTTTTTCACTCTCCAATGACTCATGCCTCTCACTGGTATCATATGTATCACAATCTATGGACTAAATAGTACCCACAAAGCAAGAGGGATGATCATTCGCTAGGGAATTCCTAGACTCATGAATACCAAATGCTTCTATATGTCCCCCAAACTCCACAGTTAACGACCCAACACCAACATCAATTTTTGTATCGGACGTTTTCAAAAACGGCCTCCCTAAAAGAACAGGAGAAACATGACTATCAGACTCCATATCCAGTACATAAAAGTCAGTTGGGAACTGAAGTTTACCAACATGAACTAACACATCCTCTACTTTACCCTTGGGGTAAGAGTTGGATCCGTCAGCTAATCGCACTAAGACATTCGTTACATGCAAAAGGCCAAGCGCTAAAGACTTATATAGTGAAAATGGAATCACATTAATTGAAGAACCTAAGTCTAACATAGCTTTAGGAATACAAATGTCATTAATAGTGCAAGGGATGGTAAACATGCCTGGGTCATCATACTTGGGAGGAAGTGTATTATGAGAAATAGCAGAAACATGCTCGCTAGTTTTCTCTACTTTGGGTAAAATAGGGGAACTTACCTCACATTCGCGTACGACCTCGTATATACCTTTGTTACTTTCATACCTTTTATCGGCCCGCAAAGCTTCTGGAAAAGGTGGGGGAGGCCTATGTTTTGGAAGTAAAGTGACCTCCTTGTCTCTGGTAACCATGTTTTCCCCCTGTTGCAGCTGTGCATCATCCCTTATCATGATAGCGTTCACATTCTTCTTTGGGTTTACTTCTGTTTGGGAGGGTAATTTTCCAAACTCACGAGCCTCTAGTCTGCTCACTGCACTCGAAACCTGGCTCATCTGTGTTTCCAAATTCTTTGTACTAGAGCGGGTTTCCTCCTGGAACCGTACCATATTCCCTTGCATATTCACCACATTTTTCGTCAAGGCATTCAACATTTCTTCCGTGGAGACATTGGAGTTTTGCCTCTGACCAAAACTTTGACCTTTTTGTTGACCTTGAACGGGACCTTGGGGTCGCATGTATGACTGTGGTTGAGCATATTGTGGAGGTGGTGGGTTTCCTTGATCATTCCCATATCTAAGCCTTGGGTTATCCTTCCAACCTGGATTGAATGTGTTGGAGGAGGGATCATGCTTCCTTTGATTTCCCGCACATTGGAAACCAAGAGCATTGACTTCCTCGCTCAGTCCCTCTTGAAGTTGTGGGCAATAATCAGTGGGGTGATCTGAAGCACATATCCCACACGCCTTAACTTGTTGTGTGTGTCCCTTAACAATGAGCTCTCTTACTAGTGAGGTGAGAGCTTGAACTTGTTCTTCAAGTTTGGGATTTTGCGCATTTGAGCTACTCACATTCATCTTCTTGTGGGTGGATCGCCTACTAAAGTGTTTGGAGCCTTCAGAAAGATCCTCTATCAAAGCTCTAGCGTCCGCTGGTGTCTTATTTATGATCGATCCACCACTAGTTGCATTAATCATCCGCACATCATCATCGGAAAGCCCGTTATAGAAGTATAAGATCAAATCTTCCTCACTATATCCATGATACGGACAGCTTGCACATAACCTCTTAAAACGCTCCCAATATTCATACAAAGGTTCATCATATCGCTGCTCTATGTTGCTGATTTCCTTCTTGAGTGTGGATGACTTTGAAGCGGGAAAATATTTATCAAGGAACCGCTTCTTCATTTCAGACCAACTAGAGATACACGCCGTGGAAGATAATAAAGCCAATCTTTAGCCGTATCCTTTAGAGAAAAAGGAAACGCTCTCATATTAACCTGCTCCTTAGTGGCATTACTCGGTTTCTTGCTTGATCAGGCAACATGAAACTCAGGTAAGAACTTGTTAGGGTCTTCACCACTGAGCCCATGAAAAGATGGTAACAGATGAATGAGCCCTGACTTGAGCTCGAAGGTGGTACCTTCCTCCAGTGTTGGGAAAGTGATACATAGTGGTTGCTGATCGAGATTAGGAGCGGTGAGCTCCCTCAAAGTACGAGTCTTCACTCGCGGTGGCATTTCTTCATCAAAGTTCAAAGCAAATGGAAGTTCTCGAAAATTTGCTCGCAATTCTCTCCTTAACCTGCAAAGATTTAATTCAAGTTCTGGATCGTACTGCAATTGATCTTGATTAGTGGTACGAGTATCAACCATTTACTAAGAAATAATACGAAATGTAAAGAACTATATAAAATAAACACGTTTTATTAAGTGCCAAGTCCCCGGCAACGGCGCCAAAATTTGGTGAGACGCGGTCGCACGTGCTACCAAAGATAAAATTATATTTTCCTACTTGCCACTTACATTTATTTGTATTGGAAAAAAGGAAAATATAATTTTATCTTTGGTAGCGCGTGCGACCGCGCTCACCACCCTCCCCCCCAAAATTTAGTTTTCGAAATGTAATTGGGTGGAAGAAGAGATATTGCGGCGTTAAGCATTGCTTGTTGAGGATTGAGGAAGGGATTTGGTTTCTAATGAAGCGTTTGGGTTGGGGTTTTTGTGTGGGTTGCTGGGTGATAGTGATGATAAATGGTGGTTGCAGCGCACGGGGGGGGGGGGACTGTCTGGGGTTGGGTTGGTGGGTCTTCCAAGCGTAAGAAGGGAGGGGGCAAAGATGGGGTGGGGGTGAGGGTGGCGGTGGATCCGGCGGTAAGGGAAATGTTGGGGAGGGTGGCTCGGGTTGCGCAGAGGGTGGTCAGGGGTGGGGAGGAGAGATAGGTGCGGCAATGGGTGGGGGGAAGAGATAGAGGGGTTTACGTTGGGAGTGAGGGGTGGGGGTATTATGATTTTTTTTTTTGTTTTTATCTTTTGTTTTTTAATTATTTTATAAAATTTGTTTATCATGAGAACCATTTATTAGGCGACACGTGTCCCATTTTACCTATTCTTCAGGTTATATTCGGTTTTGACTTACTAAAAGTTAATGGGGGTATAAAGGTTGCTATATTCTGGAATAATTAAAAGGTTGTTTTATTATGTGCGAATGGCCAAAAGGTTGCATTATTAGAAGCAAATAATCCTAAAAACTTTATAGCCTACTTATTTTACTAGCGATTTAGCACATGACTTCCAAATGTTTAATGTTGAAGAATAGGCAACTTATCGCATCTCATTCGCAATTTTTGGTTTCAACACTTTTTCTTGTCATATGATAAAATCTGTATGGTGAATATAAAGTCAGTCATACACTCATACTAATCATATATACTTTGCAAACTAACAACTTAACTAAAACTTTGAAAGTACTTTTTGTAGTTCTATTCACTAGTGGAAAAAAAGCCCATCTAATGCGGTCAAAACTGGACTTACTGATCCGGTTTTGGTCCGCATCGGGTGGGCTCGCAGCAGATCCAAAATATTTACTGATCCGGTCCAAAACCGGATCAGTAAATTATTTACTGATCCGATTTTGGGTGAAAACCGGAGCAGTTAAGCAAGTTAATTGCTCCGATTTTGACCCAAAACCGGAGCAGTTGACCACCCCAAAAAACATTTTTTTTTTTTGCACTTTTTCATAATTAATCGATACACAATCAATAGTATATATCAATACTTATTTTTTTTTTGAGAGGAAAGATAAAGTCAGATAGATTAATCAAGGGACAGAATGTCCATGAATACATAAGGAGAGACCTCTGCAGGACAATGGTTCTCCCAAATCTGCTCTACACCAAAAGGAACTAACCTTGCAAGGTGATGGGCTACAGAATTGCCATCCCTTCTAATATGAGACCAAGACATGGAATTAAATTCACTACCAAGCAATAAAATATCTTCTAAAACAGTATCAAGATCCGAGAAGAAAATCATGGCTTTTGAAAATGATGCTTTGGCTATCAGACTCAAATATGACATCTTTGTACCCAAATCTCTTTGCCAACCGTATTGCCATCAATACTTCAGCTATTTCTACAGGCCACCTTGCTTGAACTCTACTTGTGGCTGCAAATAAGACTTGCCCTTCATGGTCTCTGCCAACAACACTCATCCCTACCAAGCCATCCACCGCCATCGACGCATCATCATTGATTTTAATTACTCCATGCGCTGGCACTTTCCAAACTTTGCCACTAGCTCTCTCACTTACTGGGCTCCTGCTATAAATACGCTTGGCATATCAATACTCATTTTATTAAGCATATTATGCTCAATTGAAGCATAAACATAAATAATTAGATACATAAAAATATTAGCAACTATAATTTTAACATCATGCTCTATAGCACAAAACAAGAGAATTTTATACTTCAATGGCTCCTCCTATTAGATTTAACAGTCATTCGCTATCATAGGCTTCTTCAAGCTTGCAATACATGCAGTTATAATCTTGAGGATGGAAAATCGATATGGGAGCAGATGTCATAACATCTGCAAGGAGAAACAGAAGTTAAAACAGTCAGTCAATTTGACACACACATACCCCACTTTTGCAAAATCTATAGGACTATTACCCTCATAGTAAGAGATGATGAGAGAAAGCAGTTTGCTTTGAAAGTCAAAATAAAAGGATAGTAAGTGAGCACTAGAAATATAAAACATACTCATTAGGAAAAATTGACGTGAATAATCCAAACTTTCACCCGTCTTCTCAAAATAATCTCAACTATGGATTATGCCAGAATAATCCCAACTTTTGAGAGGACCTTCTCAAAATAAGCCAAAGTATCCTTTTTCTTGCCTACACCGATCCATTTTAGGTATATAATATATTATAAATTAATAGTTCGAATTATTTTGAGAAGGTACCCCCTAAAGTTGGGATTATTCTAAAATAATTCAAAGTTGGGATTATTTAGAGAAGACTAGTGAAAGTTGGGATTATTAATGTCAATTTTTCCTAATTATTATGGAAATTTTTATTTGCTTATTAATTGTTAATAAGTAAATAGTTTGTGTTTTTATTTATTTTGATATTATAAATGCGTGGATGTTTAATGTAATATGTATGATATTATATTTTGCATGTCATGACTAGTATGACCCAAATAAGGATAGTAAATAAGATCAACGAATCGTTATATTTGAATGTAAATTAAATACGATATGCGAATCGTTTTTATTTTTGCAACTTTAAATTGTCGTTATTTATTTAATTCAAATTATGTAATCAAGCATGAGGATCCAAGGAGTTTCAAGGATGGTGATCCATGGAGATTCAAGGGAAGATTCATGAAGATTATTTATTTTCCTAAGTTTAGGGGCCATACTAGATCATTTTAATTATTGCTTTTATTAATTTCTTGCATTTATTGTGTTTAAATGCTTGCTTCTAAGTTTGTTTGTGGTTAATTGATTCATGTGTTCACTATTAATTGACCATATTAGTAAACTTAGTTCCCTAAAAGTAATATTGAGCTTTAGTTGCTTTTCCAAACAACACCTATGACGCCTTAGATAGTGAGTAATAGGTTCTGCCAAAGCAGGGTGTTGCTCATTTTATCCGGGGACAGTAGGGTAATTTTTTAAAACTCACATGTTAATGTTTTGTTTAACTCAACAAAATCATCAAAAGACAAAGTTTTGGGTTTTGAAGCTAAGAGATAGGAGTAAACAAGGAGTTGTTAACCTGTCTACCACGAATTATAATAGTTATAATTAGTAAAATGTTTACTTACCTCAACTACTATAAATTGAAGGCAGGGCCAAAGTCAGTTTGATTGTAGTGGGATGGGATCTTGGTTATTCCTTTATTCAATAGGGGACTTTCATTTTGAATAAAGGGTAGTAGTTAATTAAAATTTGTTTAATTACTGCTTTCTTGATAAACATTGATTGAATCTTGCTTTATTATTCTTTTGTTGTAGTTATTATGTCTGGTTCAAACAACAACAACACCCCCGGTTTTAATTTGCGTTATTTACTCGAAAAGGACAAACTGAATGCACAAAACTTCCTAGAATGGGAAATGACTGTGAGAATTGTTCTCAGAGCCGAAGGAAGGGAAAACGTTCTTGACAATCCTCTCCCTGAACCCCTGCCAGAAAATGCTACTCATGCTGAATGGAGAACAAGGCAAGCCCTAGAGGCTAATTCTATGCAAGTAGCATGTTTGATGCTTGCTTGCATGGAACCAGACTTTCAAAAGCGTTTTAATGTTCTGGATGCCTACTCCATCCTCCAGCAGCTGAAAACTATGTTTCCGAAGAATGCTAGATTGGTGAGGTTTGAAACTCACTGTAAGTTGCTGGAGTGCAAATTGGGCAAAGGAAAACCCGTTGCTCCGCATGTGTTCAATATGATTCGACATTTTCAGATCATGGAAAAATTGGGCTTTTCTTATCCCCCAGAACTGGCAACTGATATTGTGATCAAATCCTTGCCTGAAACTTTTCAAAACTTTCGATTGAATTTTTACATGCAAGGAGGGGAGGCTACCTTGCAAGAGCTGCATGGTATGCTAACTCAGGCTGAATGGAGCTTGCCTGCTGAACCTGAACATAAGAATGTTCTTATGGTTAGTAAAGGCAAGCAATTCAAAAAAAAGGGGCAACTATGAAGAAGAATAAGGGCAAGGCTGTTGCCACTGATGACACTTCTAAGCCAAAGGTCACTCCCAAGGAAAAAGTAGTAGCACTACATGAGTGATACCACTGCCACAAGATTGGTCTTTGGAAGAGGAACTACCCCAAGTATCTGGAGGAGAAGAAGAGTGGCGCTTCGACTTCAGGTATTTATGTCATAGAGATTAACTTATCTACTTCTACATCATGGGTATTTAATACTGCGTGTGGATCTCACATTATTTGTAATGTGCAGGCACTAAGCAGAAGTAGAACGTTGAGCAAAGGAGAAGTGGACCTCCGCGTGGGCAATGGAGCATGAGTTGCTGCTTTGACTGTGGAATATTGTAGTCTACTTTTGCCTTCTGGTTTAGTATTAGAACTTCATAATTTTTATTATGTTCCAACTATTACTAAGAATATTGTTTGGATCCGGTTTTGGATTCAGAAGATTTTTCATTTCAAATCAAGAATAATTGTTGTTCTGCTTATTTGAATGATTTATTCTATGTCTCACCCAAGTTATCAAATGGTTTATATGTGCTAGACTTAGAAACCCACATCTATAACGTAGATAGCAAGAAACATAAAACAAATGATTCAAACCCTAAATACCTATGGCATTGTCGATTAGGCCACATAAGCTCAAAGCACATTGAGAAACTTCATAAAGATGGAATTCTCAAATCATTTGATTTCGAATCATTTGATACTTGTGAGTTTTGCTTGATCGGGAAAATGACAAAGTATCCTTTCACAGCTTCAAGTTAAAGGGCCAATGACCTTTTAGCCCTCATACATACGGATGTGTGCGGACCTATGAGTACGTTGGCTAGGGGAGGGTATGGTTACTTCATAACTTTTACCGATGATGTAAGCAGATTTGGATATGTTTACCTCATGCGGTACAAGTCGGAATCCTTTGAAAAATTTAAGGAGTTCCAAAATAAAGTACAAAACCAACTTGGGAAGAAAATTAAGCATTACGATTCGTTCGTGGTTGTGAATATTTATCTCAAGAATTTGGTGATCATTTGAAAGATTGTGGAATACTTTCACAATGGACTCCACCAGGAACACCACAGTTAGATGGCGTTTCTGAAAGAAGGAATCGAACTCTCCTAGATATGGTTCGATCCATGATGAATCTTGATGATCAACCTATTTCATTATGGGGAATTGCGTTTGAAACAACGACATTCACACTTAAAGAGCACATCCAAAGTAGTGGAAAAGACACCATATGAAATGTGGACCGAAAACGTTCCAAGATTGTTTTTTCTAAGGATATGGGGTTGTGAGGCCTATGTAAAACGTTTACTCTCTGATAAGCTTTCACCCAAATCCAATAAATGTCTCTTTGTGGGTTACCCAAAAGAGACTAAGAGATACTACTTCTACAACCAAAGCGAAAACAAAGTGTTTGTTGCTCGTAATGGTGTCAATATGGGAAAGGAGTTTATTTCCTGAAAAATAAGTGGGAGTAATGTATATCTCAAATAAATTCGAGATGAGCAACAAATGGATGAGGTTAACATCTCATCAGAGGCGGCCCGGCATGAAAATGCTCAGGAGGCGGTGCATTCAATTCAAGTACCTCCTACCGTCCCAATTGGAGATACTCCATGCGAAGTCACTCAACCTAATGAGGTAGAAACTTCTTCTGTTGTTCCCCAACGTAGGTCTAGTAGGACCATCATTCGGTCAAAGAGATATATTGATTTCCTTTTGACTGAAAGTTCTGAAATAACGATTTTAGAATCAGAAGAGCCTACTAGCTACAAAGATGATTTGGATAGTCAAGACTCTGAAAGATGGCTAAAGGCCATGAAATCTGAAATGGATTCCATGTCTGAAAATCAAGTATGGGACTTGGTTGATTTACCTGATGGGGTAAAACCCATTGGATGCAAATGGATTTTCAAGTTGAAAACAGACAAGGATGGAAATATTAGTGTTTTCAAAGCAAGGTTGGTGGCGAAAGGTTTCAAACAAATTTATGGTATTAACTACGATAAAACCTTCTCACCAGTAGCCATGCTGAAGTCCATTAGGATAATCCTTGCGATTGCTGCCTTTCATGAGTATGAAATATGGCAGATGGATGTCAAAACCGCTTTCTTGAATGGGTTCTTGAAAGAGGATATGTACATGACACAACCTCAAGGTATTGAAGATCCAGAAATTCCAGGAATGGTATGCAAGCTTAAGAAGTCCATTTATGGACTAAAGCAAGCATCCAGGAGTCGTTGGAGCCTCAGATTTGATGAGGCAGTAAAGAAATTTAGCTTTCTCAGACATAAAGAGGAATCTTGTGTATACAAGAAGTTAAGGGGGAGTAGTATTACTAATCTGGTCTTGTATGTGGATGACATACTTCTCATAGGAAATGATAAAACCATGCTTGAGTCAGTCAAGGAATGTCTTAAAAATTGTTTCTCTATGAAAGACCTAAGAGAGGCAGAGTACATATTGGGAATAAAGATCTATAGAGATAGATCGAAAAGGCTGATTGGACTTAGTCAAGAGACTTATATTGATAAGGTTCTTGCAAGGTTCAAGATGGAAAACTCCAAAAGAGGTTTTATTCCCATGCAACATGGCATAACACATGGCAAGACTCAGTGTCCTTCGAGTCCTGATGAGGTCAAGCGTATGAGTAAGGTTCCCTATGCTTCTGCAGTAGGATCCATTGTGTATGCCATGATATGCACTCGACCGGATGTTGCATATGCTTTGAGTATATGCAGCAGATACCAGTCAAATCCAGGAGATGCGCACTAGATTGCAGCGAAAAAAATCCTTAAGTACTTGCAAAGGACTAAGGATAATTTTTTGGTTTATGGTGGAGATGATGAGTTGGTTGTTATTGGACACACCGATGCAAGCTTCCAGAGTGATAAAGATGATTTTCGATCTCAATCTGGTTTCATATTTTGTCTCAATGGATGAGCTGTGAGCTGGAAGAGCTCTAAGCAGAGTACCATCACGGATTCTACAATAGAGGCTGAGTACATTGCAGCAGCTGATGCAGCAAAGGAAGCTGTTTGGATAAAAAAGTTCATTAGTGAGCTTGGTGTAGTTCCTAGCATTGAGAATGTCATTGAGTTGTATTGTGACAACAATGGTGCTATTCCTCATTCTAAGTAACCCATATCGCATCAAAGATCTAAACATGTGCTTAGGAAGTTCTATTTTATTTGACAGATCGTTGGAAGAGAGGATGTGAAAGTAAGCCAGGTTCATAATGAGGATAATGTAGCAGATCCTCTGACTAAACCGCTTGTTCAACCTAAGCATGAGTGTCATACTAGGTCTATGGGGCTTAAGCATATGGGAGAATGGCTTTAGGTTGTTTACTTCATGTTTACAATTGTAAAGACATTTATTAAGTTTTGAATGTTTGCCAATAAAAATTCGTTCTTATTTAACTGTTTGGTTTAGTATTGAATAAAATGTGCAAATAATTTGTGTTTTCAAATAGGATTATCGAAAACGTTTTGATAATGGAACCTTATAAAGTGAACTGAAATCACAATTTATTTAAAGTCCCTAATCTAAATTACTAAATTGGGCATAAGTGATTTATTTAAAGACTAGTATATAATTAATTGATAGCGCAGTTCCATGGGCTATGGAGACATAAAGATGTCTAATTGATTTTATGGATGTATATGTGATATATTGAGACTTGACCTAATTAGATTTTAAAAGTAGAATCAAACTACTATATTTAGTGGATTCCTTAGACATGAGTATGTCTTAATAACCACAATAAATTAGTTTAACCTTGACACTGTTAAACGCCGCGCCGTAAAAGGAGGTTATAAAGGCAGTGATCAGGTGGGCTAAGAATTGAGTGGGAGTTATGGTCATACAAGAGTGGATAAGTCCTCCTATTAAATAGGATGGTGTCTAGGCCTCTTGATGAGCGAGAACTGAAAATTGCATGGCCATGCGGAATAGGATTAAAGAGTTATTCCTTATTTGAACAGTTCGAACTCAGCAATATCAAGGAACAAAATTTGAGAATAACATATTGCGCTCTTGTTTTCGGAGAAATGGGAGATTGAAGGAATATGTCCTTAGACATCCCGACAATAGGAATTAAATTATGAAGATAATAAAGTTAATTATTTTAGTAATCGTATTTTCTTGCTAGAGAATAAATATGATTAATAGGACAATATTGATTGGGCCTATAACTAAAATATGAGGTCACACATTGTAACACAAGTTGAACAAAACAATAATAGGCCCATAAAGGCCTTGAGTTGGCCGGCCATAAAGGGAGTAGTAGGAGAATTGGTTCTCCTAATTGGGCTAGAATTCTTTTATTATATATATAATATAATATTAGGATTTAGGCAATTAATTTATTAAGCAGTTTCTTTTCACAAAAGAGAGAGTTTGAGAAACCCTAATCTACTCTCCCCTAAACCGGCGCCTATACCATCAAAAGAAAGAGAATTTCTTCTTCTCTTCTGTTCTAGCTGACGTTGGTGTTCAACTGGTGCTCCTGGACTGAGTAGAGGAGTAGCACTTGGGGTTCTCAGATCTTCGAAGCTTGCGTACAACAGGGAAATCACGCTACAAAAGTTGTATATCTAATCCCTATTAAATGATCTATGTGTTTGATTATGTTTGCAATCCTATGATAAATGTTAGGAAATTATTTCCTGAAATTACGCTATATATGCATCTATATGTTCCTACAGCTTGATGTTAGAGTATGATCATATCATGGTTATTTGTTACTCTAGCAGATTAAGAAACATATTTTTTAGCGAGAGGGGAGGCCTCCAAGGATGATCAACCAGTTTATAAACGCCAATTACATTACTCGTGTTCTCTGTCATTCTTAATTCTTTGATCAATTTGTTTTTCTCATAACTTTACATAAATCAAGCATTGGTTATTGATAATTATCCTGGAGTGTTGTAGTAGGTATTATGTTAATCATTAGAACATGCATAAATAATAATGATATGACATTATAACAAAAAGCAAAATAATTGCAGGTGTTAAGAAAACTAGTTTCGTTTATTCGTCAAATTCTTCTGTTTACAATTATTTAAGATGATTCCAGACCTAAATACAAGCATTCTACTAATCCTTGGACAGAGAATTTAACTGCTTTTTGGTGTACAGAAATCAGCAACAAAGCAAAGTGCAGTGATATATAGACCGTAGACGAGATTTGATCTCAAGTCTTAGGTACCATCCCACAAGATTTTACCAACTACGTTAATCAGAAGTAAGCTTTCGACGGTTGTATCGCACCATAACCTTTCCTTTGACAGAGCATATTGTGTCATTCCATTGGGTATCTGGGAATGGAGAAATCATGTCGAGGTCAAAGTTCCTGAGAAGATAGCTCCAGATAGTCTTTATCTCTAAATATGCAAAGTTCTCACCAAGGCAGCTATGCCTTCCTCCCCCAAAAGATAAAAAGGAGAAGGAACCCCCTAACTTATCCTCCTCTCTTTCAGGCTTAAACCTTTCAGGATCGTAACTATCTGGATCCTTGTAAATATAGGGAAGACGATTCGAAAAATATGGTGAAGCGACAATAACATGACCTCTTGGGATGCAGTAGCTTTCACCCTTTCTAGTAATCACGTTGAAATCAGTATGAGATTTGCGCAGTAGAAGTGCAATTGGAGGGTGCAACCTCAAGGTTTCCTTGACACAGCGATGCAATACTTGAATTTCTGATAAAACATCATAATCTATTTTAGTATTTCCATGCTTCTTCATCAAACTTCTCTGTTCTTCCAATGCAGCAATCCAATATTTCTTATCATGAGAGAGAAGATGCGCTCCTGTGTTGGTAGATGATGTAGAATTGGTAAGTTGACCTCCATACAGTATAGTAACCAGCAGACCTGTGATCTCTTTCACGGTTGGTGCACGACCATCTTTGTACTGTGACTCAATCAGGCTCTGCAATAGGTCATTCTCTGATTTTCCAGATTTTTTTCGAGACTCTATGATGTTTGCGAAAAGATCATCGAGTCTCTTTCGAGCTTTATCACGACGACGATGAGGTGGGATAGGAAGATAAGGGAAGACGGTAGTAAGAGGTACCAACGCACTGTTGATTTCATTCATTAGGGTAGCTATATCATCACATAGACTGTCACGGACTTTCTTACCAAGAAAGCATCTACTTGCTATTAGAAGGATGAGTTGTTCTAGCTCAGCTTTTAAATCAATCTCTCCATTATCTCCCCATTTGGAGAAGAAGTCCTGTAATCAGTATATAACATAACATCAACCACATCAATTAACTATTAGCTAGACTAGATAATCATGTTCTTGGGGGGTCAACTTTTAAAATTGAAGTTGTATCAAGTTTTAAGAATCAAGGTTGTGCTAATTGGTTGGATGCCCTCCTTCCACCCCTTTAAGAGGGGTTTAGTTCTTATCCTTTGTAAAGCTGGAAATTCAATTTCTCCCCCACTTGCAAGGGAACTATATCTTAACTTAAAGAAATAAAAAAACAGATTGAGTTATAAAAACAACTACTAAATACTACTTATGTCTCACATAAGTTTTGCACTTGTGAGCTATGTTGCTCGTACTCGGGTACCCATGTTCAACACGGGGTCCAAGTGTCCGAATCAGATATTGTTTGCAAATTTTTTAATTTTTTGGCCCAAAACGATGTGGCCAAGTGTCTCATCCAAATCCGAATGTCGAGGATCCGACATGGGTACTTGAGGTGTTTGGGAGGAAAGTTTTGTGAGAATTGAATATGTTTGGGGGAGGCCAGATAAAATAGGAAAATTGAAAGAGTCAATTGGAGTTAAAAAAAAAATCAACGCCGGAATTTAGTGTTTTGGCATGAAATTCATAAAATGGTTGTTATTAACAACCGGAAGTATTTTATTAGGTGCTTCCCTACAAAACTTGTGTTTTATTAGGCACTTTTTGACAAAAAACCCTTAATTTTATATACGCTTTCGCACGCATTGTGTGGATATAAGACTAGTAATAGATAGTGGAACGACTAAATAACAAGGTAAACAACAATGAGAAAGAGAGAAAGATGGTAACAAGACCTGGACTTCCTCGTGCATAACATCAACAAAACCTCTGAGGTTGCTGACTCGAAACGCCTCCATGAAGAAGCGAAACTGCTCCTGGCGGACAGGGTATTCGGCATCATAGATAACTCCGGGTCCAAAGATAGGCACGGTGAAGCCATACACCTCTCGCTGACTGAGCTCGCACTCTGGCGCGGTGAAGAAATGAGCAGATACGTCAGGTTCTAGCAGGAAAGTAAACTTCTTGGTAAACAGATTCAAGGTAAATACACTTCCAAGGTTTTGATACTCCACCTTTACCATATTGATGGGGTTCGCTACTAAGCGAAGCAGACCGCCGATAAGCGGCATCCGCCCTTTCACCACCGGTGGTACTGGTAGGTGTTTGCTGCTGCTTTTGATGGGGGTTTTGAAGGCCCATTTTGTTATTAATAATGCTGCTATCACCGTAGCCACAATTAAAATTGGTACATCGAACAACTGCAGCTCGGTGTTTATCATTTCCATCGTTCTTTATTTGTTTTGGGGTATTGCTTGCACAACTTAACTTTTATGTGCATCATATGGTTGCCTTTTATGCTATGCTGGTCGACATCTTAATTGAGATTGTGTTTTGCGAGGAGATATTATAAGCCAAAATTAACTAATTAATTGAACCAATAATTATATCCAGCTAGCTAATGCAGATTTCCGAAAACGATTGCATGATGCGTGGTCGACTTCTTGATCTACAATTATTTGTGTGTTTTACGATCGAGGAGATATTATATTATGGCAAGTTGGCAACTAGTAATAGATTCAGATTTTGTTTTGGCTAGAACTTAATTTCATTTAATTATTTTTTCGACAATGAGAATAATTTAATGTTAACATACACATCAAGAATATAAAAGTTTCTCTCTTTATTGAAGTTATAAGTCATCTTGTATGATCATTGATCCAAGTCGTACATAATATTTTTCTTATTTATGGAAAACGTGATATTTTTTAATCTTGTTGCTGAACTTGCTTCATGCCTTCAGAAAGTAAAATTATAGAGCCAAGGATACTCTAGGTGGTTGGAAATTGATATTGCAACAGGGAGCAAAAATATACTAACAAAATGTGTTGCATAAGACGCATGCAATGACTGAGATGGCTGACGTCATTAACTATAACCTAATGAAAAACACAAACGCGTGCATTGCAATAACTACAGCGGAAAAATCAAAAAGAGCTGCGAAAGCTAGATGAAACACAAGATCCAACCAATTAAGAAAACTTCGAAAACACTATATCTTACAGATCCAGCTCTACATTTTAGTAAAAATTTATACAGCGAGCAAAATCATTCAAGTCGAACTTAAAATTTACACCAATGGATTCTTAACATTTATTGCTAATTTTGCGATAAAATTTATACAATTTGATACATATTATTGACCTCCAAGAACCCCTTGAAATGGAAGGGTATATCAATCTACTATGTCAGGATGTCTCTAGCTATGCTCCAGTCGAGATCTACTTAGATATACTTGAATTTGGTTTGGAATTCTTGGGCTATAAGTAACTCAAAAAAGCACATATTCAGTGTTAGCACCTTGAACAACTACAGCTTAATATAAATCATTTAAATCTTCTTGTTTTGTTTGAGTGCATTGCGAATCTTGCAATTAATGGTATAGTGGCATGTTGATCTTAATTTAACTTATTACAACTGAGTCTGTGTTTTGCGAGGAGATATTATAAGCCAATGTCAACTACTTGAACCAATCATTCCATTTCCGGCTAGTAATTAAAGACTAATGCTGATTTTTGAAAACTATGGTTTGGTCATTGGTGTGTGGTCGACGTCTTCATTTAAAATTTTGCATTTTAAAATTCTGTGTTGCATTTGTGCGAGGAGATATTAAAAGGATATCTCAACTACTTAAATGACAAGACAACGCAACTGTAGACATATAATCATGTCTCCCCATTTTAATAACAATGATGAAACATATAGTCGTCCTAATTGGTCCGGCCTAAAGGAAGAGCAATTCAACAAGCTATACCCACAATTGTTTTAAGGATGGCAAGTCTATTTATTTATTCCAAGCCCAATTTTCAAAGCACAATTAATTATTCATAATAATTTTTTAAAACCCATTTTTGAATAGCCTAATTAATTATTTTTGGTAATGCATTGTATTTTTAGTAAATATTTAGTAAAATTAAAAATATCAAGAAAATCAGTTTTTTATTCCTTAAGATAATTGATTTCCTCCAAAAGATATAATTTAATGCATGACATAAAGAATTTTTTAATTTCGGATAACAAATAAAATCTGGTCAGATCCTCGGTTGCTCGACACACAGCCAGATACGTGAAGCACCCCAACGTTGTGCATGTGCAAACACTAGTAGAATATTATAATATTGCTGCGGTTTTTAAGTGGGGTATTCCTGCGGATTTCGCCGCGCCGCGAATAAGGTTGCACCAATAAGTAAATATATTGCTGCGATTTCTTCCCAAAACCACAACAAAAGGCATTTTTTTTATATTAAAATTACAGGTCTATTGATGTGGTTATGAGAAGAAACCGCAACAATAGGATAACATGTTGCAGCAGTTTCTTCCCAAAATCGAGACAGTCAGTAAAACTAAAAAGCGTAGAAGACAATGCGTGGCATGCGTACCTGGCAATACGGTTGCGCGCCGCGCAATACGGATCTTATCCCGTTTTCTGATTTTCCTATAAATAGACCTCGTTCCACCCAGTTTTTGACGCTTTCAAACGCTTTCCTATGCCCTCATATTACGAAATACCTCTCAAAACTCTCTCTACAAACACTTCAAATATATTCTTAAACACTTCACATATTCAAACACTTTCAATTGACATTCAATCTCCATTCAAGCTTCAAGATTACCCCTCATGCAGACCATTATTCAAGACCCAGGCGACAAAGGTATAATTTCTGAGGGTTAATTCCAATTTATATATTATTATACTAACAATCTACTTTTAATGATGTAGATAATCAAATAATTGACGCTCTCTTGTATATTTGTCTCTAATAATCTCTCTTTTTCTATATATTCTATATTATATTCATATGCATGCTTAAATCTTTATTGCTTTTATCACTGCACATGCTTATTATTACTAGTTAGAAGACCTAAATAAATGTTCAAATGCTTAATTAGATAA
This sequence comes from Beta corolliflora, assembly GCA_947648045.1. Classification (NCBI taxonomy): domain Eukaryota; kingdom Viridiplantae; phylum Streptophyta; class Magnoliopsida; order Caryophyllales; family Amaranthaceae; genus Beta; species Beta corolliflora. The sequence continues at coordinate 178,830 of CANSZD010002802.1, read as the reverse complement.
TTTGGGCAATAGGTTTAGGATCCCAGTAATTTGATTGCTAATGAAATGGCACTAAAGTATTAGTCTTTTACGTGTTTAATGAGCAGACCTAGATTAATCTTTTTAGGGTGTTTAAATCAATTGCGTGGTTGTTTATTTGCATAAACTAGACATAAATCGTATTAACTAGAAGTTAACAGTGGGTGGATTTGATTCCTAATCATATTTGTACCTCACCCCCAAACTTTATCTTTGATTCATTGACCAATTATGAAGTCATGACGAAAAAATCTACATTGGATAAGTTCGTAAGATGTCCCTATAGTTTTTCAATATCCAATTTGGTTTATGAGTCTTACTTTAAAGACTTGTTGGCGACTTTTTTCTCAAAACGAATTTCAAAACTAAAAACCTTTACAATGAGTTAGTCAAATTGGTGTTCATCCCAGGTAATAAAAATATTCCTACAATTTGGCGACTTCATTGGAAAGGATTCAATTTAATTTTTGATGAGTGGACGAAACTCGAAAAATGCGATTCATACTTGTTTTATGCCATTAAATAATATTACAGTTTTGCATATGCAAGACTATTTTTTAGAACCACTATAAGGTTATTGTCATTGCCTTATTAGCACATGTTCTATGCGTGAGGCCACCCCTAGGAGGTTTGCGCTTTGTCCATCAAAAAAGCTTCATGAGCGTTAGTGTTGGATCTTTGTCATAAAAAAACCTACCCAACCATGGAGATTGCTCTCTTGTTCCCGAATTAAATTGGAGTGCGTCTTACATTTGACCATCTTTTTAAGCAAAGATACGAAGCTTGGGATCAATCTCTTAGTCATGGACCTTTTCAGGCCTAAACCTAACCCTGACCATATTATCAGTCATAGATATTGACTTATTAGAAATGCATACTATTTTTGCCTATTTGACATTATTGATTGCTTGATTGCTCTGTTCAACATGATTTCCCCTTGAATTCCCCTCGAAGTAGTCTGAAAACATCGAAAACGACCAATAATAGTCATGTGTGGCGCGCAGCAAGGCTGCGTGGCATGCAATTCTGTTGCGCTAAGCGCAATTGTTATTTGATGAATAATTTACCGGTTTTGATTCTCATCGTCATTTATGATCAGTATTAGGTCATCTTTTTCAAACAAAACTCACCAAATTCAAAGATAAAATTAATCTTTTCCATGCATATCATCTAAGATTGAGTCTATCTTTTTGAGTCCATCTAGATAACTGATTATGACATAATTTGAGTTGTCATGCATCTCATCCTTTCCCATCATATCCCTTCTATCCGTCCTATCTATCTATCCTAACATGTCCTTTTGAAAATAATAATATCTTTTTGAAAATCAATCCTACCCTCTTCTATCTTATTTCTTTTAAAAAAAATTATCATTATCCTGCCACATGTTCAAAAACAATCTTTTTAAAAGCACCATCATCTTCTCCAATAAAAGATAAAAACAAAGGAATATCTGCCCAAAAAAATGAATTTCCAATATTCTAAGCCCAATCCAATCAATCTAATCTAATCAACCTAATCCAAATCAACTCAATTCAATCAACCATGTCCTAGTCCATTTCTATTCATCTTAGGCCCATGTGAGTCTAGCTCATGTCAAAATCTAGGTCAAGTTGCATCTCTATGTGAACCATAGTCTATGTCAAGCCTAAGTAGGCCCAATCTAATTCCAGTCAATTCAAAAGTCAAGCTCATGTGCTTCTTCATGTCTATTCTAAAGCTTAGCCTATGTGCTACTCCCATTCTATTTAAAAGTCAACCGTATGTGCTTTTCCCAATCTATTCCAAAGTCTGCCTATGTGCTACTTCCAGCCTAGGTCTAGTTTGCATTTTCATATAAGGCCTAGTTAATTCTAATTTCAAGCCCATATAGGACGAAGTCCAAAGTCTAAAACCTCTCAATCCTTTATTCTAGTATGCTTACTTTCCATGTAAGTTCGAAGTCTAGCCCTCCCTATCGCCATAACGACCCAATCTTCGAGTCTCAACTTCTTACTCTAAATGTAATTTCAAAGTCTCGTCTTCCTTATTGTCTAGTATGCTTATTCTCCATATAAGTTCAATGTCTAGTCTTCCTTATTGCGTAGCATGCTTACTCTCCATGTAAGTTCAAAGTCTAGTGACCCTAAGTCTAGCCTTTTTATTTTAGATGTAAGTTCAAAATCTAGTCTTCCTTATTGCCTAACCTACTTATTACTTTCCATGTAAGTTCAAAGTCTGGTCTATATAAATCTAGCCTGATTATTCTAGTAAGTTCAAAGTCTAGTCTTCCTTATTGTCTAGCTTGCTTACTCAAAATGTAAGTTCAAAGTCTAGTCTCCCTAAGTCTTGCCTGCTTATTCTATAAGTATATTCAAAGTAGTCTTCCTTATTCTCTATTATGCTTATTCTCCATATAAGTTTAAAGTTTAGTCTTTCCTATTTCCTAGTCTGTTTACTCTCCTTGTAAGTTCAAAGCACTACTACATTTTAAATCAAATGAAACGGTTGACCAAAATGCAACACCCTAATGCAACGACATATGCTAAAGTAACGGTTTTTTTTGCAATGGTCAACCCTAATGCAACACTTATTTGCAACGGTTCTACATAACCGTTGCATTAAAGTATTAATTGCAACGACTTTTAAATCTATTGCAACAGCTTTGGAAAACCGTTGCAATAGTGTATGTTCCATTGCATTAATTTAACGCAACGGTGGTTTATATTGCCATAAACTCATTCGCTAGGATTAGTTTATTTTCCCCAAAGGCTTCCAAATCCTAAAACTTTTTCTCTGTGATTCTCTCTCTCAACCCCTCCTCCCCCGCCTATCTTTCCCCCGTCAGCTACCCACCTCCGATCCTCAGTCGCCCCCTATGCTCACCTAAGCAGGGGTGGATCTAGCGTGTATTCAGTGGGTTCAGCTGAACTCACAAAATTTTGGAAAAAAAAAGAAAAAAATCTGGGAGAAAAAGTTAAAATAAACATGGCTTAAAATTAAAATCGCACGCATTACTTCAATTAGATAAACGTTGGCTCAGTGGTTCGCGTGTGAGTATAAATGCATCTCTTGATACGCTGGACGGGTGTTCGAGGATGCTTTCAGCATTTTATTCCCTTTTTTTGGCCAGTCAACTAAATTTATGATGTTAGCGTAATATTAGGCTACTGTTAGCGTAATACTAGGCTATTGGAGATATGCTAGCTGTACATAATAAATGGTCAATTACAATATTTATCATTTTATTGTCAGTAATACTTGGATATATTACAAATTGGATTTTATGATGCTTGAATAAATAAAAATTATTGAATTGCCATTGGGAATTGAGATTAGTTGGGTTTGGGTGAATAATGAATATTATTAGTTAGTAGGTAGTATAGCTTGTCCTAATTGCGTTAATCATGTATAGTTTAGTCAGATTTTTTAAGAGATCTTGTCGCTCGAGTTACCAATGATAATGTATTAGAACGCTTTCAATGTATGAAAACTCGTAGAATGGTTTTTAGTTTTTTTTTCTTCATGTAATTTAGGAAGTTATTCCCGCAGTTACCAGTTGCAATCACTTAAATTGAAGTATTTTATTTTTTGGGTTTTTCTACATTATACCCTTGTGTTTCTTCAGTTTCTATGTTGTACTCCAACCTTTTTAAAATTCCACATGGTACACTCAAACTTACCTTTTTTAATGCACAATGCCCCTATCGCTAATTATACGTCATTAATTTCGTTCACTTTTTATAATCCAGTGGAACCCTTTTTTTGATTTAATTTGGTCCCTTTTTTGTTTAACGACTCATCGATTCCGAACCCACGTGGGTGAAATCCTGGATCTGCCACTGCGCCTAAGCTTCTTTTTGCCGCCGCAAGCGAGTGGCACTGCTGCCTTATTTCTCACCTCTCCTCGAGGTGCAGTGGGTTGTTTGTGGAAGAGTGGTGCTGCTGTTTCGACGCTGCTTTTTGGTGGTTTTGCTGTGTCGACACTGCTTTTGGGTGGTGCTGCAGTCACCATTGCGTGCCGTCGTTGCTCGTCGACTTGCTACCACGCATCTCTTCAGCACTTAGTGGTGTTGTTGTGCTGGTGCTCCTCCATGTCGTTGGTGCTACCACCGTGGTTTCGAATCTAGCGAAGCTCCTCCTTCCTTGTACTGCTGCCCTATAGATACTACCCCTTTCCAATCTCTCTCACAATTGGACTTTATTCTATTCTAATTGAGTTTGGACTACAATTAGCAAATTGATTATGGATTATGGGTTTAATTGAGAGGAGTTGTGTTAGTTGATTGTGAGAATGGGTATTGTTATATTATTGTGACTTGGTGGTTGAAACTCTAATGGAGTTGTTTTGCTTAAGGCCATGTTCTTTTGGACTTATTTTCAGCAAAAATAAGTAAAAATAAATTCAGTTCAGCAAAAATAAGTCCAGTTCAGCAAAATTAAGTTCAGTTCAGTTCAGTTTAGCAAAAATAAGTAAAAATAAGTTCAGTTCAGCAAAAATAAGTTCAGTTCAGTTCAGTCTTGTCTAATGTTGTAATTATTATTTTTATTTTCAATATTACTATTAATATTATAATTATAAAAACGATGAATTTGTATTTTTTATATTTTTTTTAGTTTGTTGATTTTCATTATTTTTTATTATTATTATTTTATTATTATTATTATTATTATTATTATTATTATTTATTATTTATTATTTATTATTTATTATTTATTATTTATTATTATTATTATTAATTATTTCTTTTTTTAATTATTATTATTATTTATTATTATTTATTATTTATTGTTTATTATTTATTATTTATTATTATTATTAATATGTATTATTATTATTTATTATTTATTATTTCTTATTTCTTATTTATTAGTTATTATTATTATTATTAATCTTTATTATTTATTATTATTATAATTATTATTTATTATTTATTATTTATTTATTATTTATTATTTATTATTTTCAATTTATTATTTATTATTTATTATTATTATTTTTTATTTATTTATTTATTATTATTATTATTTATTATTTATTATTTATTATTTATTATTTATTATTTTATTATTTATTATTTATTATTTATTATTTATTATTTATTATTTATTATTTATTATTTATTATTTATTATTTATTATTTATTATTTATTATTTATTATTTATTATTTATTATTTATTATTTATTATTTATTATTTATTATTTATTATTTATTATTTATTATTTATCATTTATTATTTATTATTATTATTTATTATTTATTATTTATTATTTATTATTTATTATTTATTATTTATTATTTATTATTTATTATTTATTATTTATTATTTATTATTTATTATTTATTATTTACTATTTATTATTATTTATTATTATTATTATTATTATTATTTATTATTTATTATTATTATTTATTATTTATTATTCATTATTTATTATTTATTATTATTATTATTAATTATTATTTATTATTTATTATTATAAAATAATAAAATAATAATAATAAGTATTGATAATATTATGTTAATATTTATTAATTATTATAATAATAAGTATTGATAATATTATGTTAAAATAAGTTCAGTTCAGCAAAAATATGTTTAGTTAAGCAAAAATAAGTTCAGTTCAGCCAAAATAGGAGCAATTGGAAGGAAGCTACGTTGATAAATAATTAAATATCGTTATTTATATATTTGAGTGTAAATTGGAGCCAAAACAAAGTTGGAATTTAATAAAAGAATTGTGGAAAATTGAGTCATGTTTACTATTATATCCATAACTTTTGACTCCATAATGATAATTGAATGATTCCAGTGGCATTAGAAACTACACTTGAAGATCTTTGCAATGAGATGTTGCATGGCCCAATGCGAGTTATATTATGGGAGATATGGACTTTTCAAGTTCACACTGTTTTTCTAATACCTCCTACGTACACACAGATTTGTTAACTCCGCCCATTTAATGATTTAAATGACTTTCCTTATCTTGTAACTTAGTTTCCTACTATTATTAGGAGATATAACTTTATATTAGAGGATTTTCTAATTAGATGAGAAGAGCTATTCAGTATTTCAAAGTGAGGCGTTATTTTTCTCCTCTAGGTTTTCTCTCTAGTTTTTCCATATTAGCCCTAGTTTATATTCTATTGATCTTTTGGAGATTCAAGATTGTGTCCTTGGTCAAGCATTCAGATTCATCTTCTATTCAAGCACTATTAATCAAGTTTTATTCTTTCTCTTCTCTTTATTTTATTTTAATTATGTTTTCAATTAAGTTTGTTGATTTTATTGCTATGATGAGTAGTGAGTAGTCTTTTTTATCTAAGATTGAGTTGAGCCCTAGTATGAATTGATCATATGAATTTTATCTAATTCTCATGTTGTTGAATTATATGCTTAGGGTTTGATAAGATCGTTCTTGTTGTCAATTTTGCATATTGATTTAGCCCTAATTTTATATTGTCAATGAAAGTTAGAGTTGAAATTAGGAGTTATTTATTTGTTGCTAAATTGTTATTTTATTAATTGAGTTCATCAAGTTGGTTCTTAATCTAGATTGTCTTGTCATTGATTTGAATTCTCCCATGAAAATAGGTGAGAATTAGAATTGGTGATTGTTTGGACATTGGTTCTTAATGCTTCTAATTATGTGTGTAAGCCATGAAAATAGGAGACATGCATGTTAGTTAGGCCTTTTGCTATCACGAAAGTGAACTCTAGTTATTGAGAAATGATTAAGGATTTATTTTCGGTTCGTAGCTGTGCTTTAATGCTGAGTCGTAAAGGAATGTTAATTTGATAATCTCGCCTAAGCTATAATTGAATAACTGGGATGTGAGTTATGTTTTGATCAATTCATGTTAGTGGTGATACTTAATCTTAGTGTTTTAATCATCAATTATATATACCATAGTTTGTCATCTCTTGTTATTAGTTTGGCTATTAGTTACATAAACTCTTCTTGATTTTTGAATTATGTAGCTATTTCGTAATCTAGAATCAACTAGTGGTTAATCTTGCACCTCCCTGAGTTCGACCCGTATGTGCTACGACACCGTTCACTTACGGTATTAAACTATAACCCTAACATTGGTGAACCTTTATCTAATGATTTTATATTTGATAGAGAATACACACACAATATTCTCTTCCTAAATTTAGGATATATTTTTATGAAATATATTATCTTTACAAATCTTGTTAGTTTTTCTAATATCATTAGGACTATCATTGTAACTCTATATTCAATGGAATCCAATAACACTGGGAATTTACGTTATCTAACAATATTCATATAAGTGCTAATATATTACTCCCTCTATATTTTCAATTAGTTGTTCCACTTTGACTTTTAAATTTATTTTATATACACTACTACAAATATGGGCAAAGTGACCACCCATAAAAGACCACTTTGAAGACATAAGTGATTATTTAACAAAAAACACCTAATTTCTTAGACAAGAGGTCTCTTATTTTATGATAAAAAAGACCTCCTTTTTAGAAATGTGGTCTTTTTGCACATCCTCAAAATCTCCAATATTAAAGAAACCACTTATTTTTGTTAAGTGGTTATTTTGATTTTATATTATTTTAGAGAAAATATGGATTCCTAAAATATATATTAGCGGGTACAGGGATGAATTGTAAATTTGACAGGAAAAAAAGGCGCCTAAATTGTTTAAAGAAGGAAGTGAGGAATAAACTTATTCCAATTTTAAAAAACCCTAATTAAAGGAATACTTTATTCCTTCTTCACTAATCACAATTCACATTTCGTTCTTCTTCCTAGAGCACCGATAGCACAGTAGAACTGCCAGATTTTGCGAGCGAACCCACCCAAAATTCCTTCGCCGGCTACTATCGCCAGTACTCGAAATTCACCGGCCAATATTCCTCGCCAGTCTACTCGTCTTCGCCAGCCTTTTCTCCCGCCAATATACTCTATTCCATTGCTAGTCTATCACCACCGCGTTATCGCCGACGACCGAATTATCACGGTAAGTGTCGATCAATTCATCTCGCATTTGTAGTTGTTTGTTTGTTATGCGTAGTTTGAATATGTATATTCATTTGAAATTTTGGAATTGGACACTAGGGTATAATTGAATTCTCATATTTCTTTAATTGGAGCGAGTGAGTCTCGACCATCATTATTAACTCTGGAAACCAAAATTCTTGGCGTTATTTTTAACACCCAATTCTATCAATTTAAGATTTTGATCACTATCTTTTGAGTAAACGACCTCCACAGATGAGATTGATTGATGATGCAGTGCAACAACATTTGAGTAAACTAAAAATAGGGGGAACATGGTCAACTGTAACAATTACTATAAAACCTGACCATGTTCCCCCTATTTTCAGTTTCACAACCATAGTTGTGGAATTACAGAGGAAAAAAAACAGGTGGGATTGAGAGTTTAAAAACAACATTTGAGTAAACTGAAAATAGGGGGAACATGGTCAACTGTATTGTGTACTAAGTATTTTCTGTTATGTAATTTTTAGAGCAAAGCAGTTTTCTGTCTATTATGGGTATTTTCCAATTAAAGTGCATTCAGCAAGCTGTTTTTTAGGCTAGAAAATATGAGTTCTTGCTTCTCTTGTTGGAACTGTGATTAGGTGCAGATGATGTTACTGTGTGTATATCCAGCATGCTCAATTAGTATATCCTAGCGTTATTATAGTAAGTTTAGATCGGTAAAAACGAACTATTGATGTGCTTGAATTTTTTTTTCGTTGTAAATTGAATGTGTGAAAACGAGTTGAATCATATATAACTTTTGACTTTGATTCATAGAATATAGGAGCAAACAAGATCATATGTTTTTGAGTAGTTATCATTATTTGTGCATATATATGGCTAGATGTAGAAATGTATTTTCTTAATCATGTAAACATAAGCTTTTCTTTGTGAACTTGTTACATGTAGAGATGGATCGGAGTTGGATTACCATGACAAAACCCGGTGACCCATAATATATAGTTGGAGTAAAGGAATTTATTAATTTTGCTGTGATGAATGCTCGAGGAAATGATAGATTGCCTTGTCCTTGTTTTATGTGCCACAATTTATTGCATAAGAGAGTTGATGAGATATTAAATCATTTGACTAAATGGGCATTTGATAGAACATACACTCGTTGGATATTTCATGGTGAAGCTAAGGAAAAAACTTTACCTATGGATGATATGCGTGAAGGTCATGATACTGATGAGGGTGATAGGTTAAAGGACATGATACGTGTAGTTGAGGAAAATTTTGATGGTAATCCTCCTATGTTTGAGAGCATGTTAAGTGATTATGAGAAGCCTTTGTACAACGGTTGCACTAAGTACAAAAGATTGTCATCTGTACTCAAGTTATATAACTTGAAAGTAGGTGGTGGTTGGAGTGATGTAAGGTTTAGTATGTTACTTGAAGCGGTGAAAGACATGCTTCCCGAGGATAACGTTCTTCCAGGTGCTATTTATGAGGCCAAAAAGATATTATCTACTATGGGCTTGCGCTATGAGAAGATCCATGCTTGCCCTAATGATTGCATGCTATATCGTAATGAGTATGAAACATTAGACAATTGTCCTGTGTGCAATACCTCGCGGTATAAGAAAAAGGTAGGAATACCGGCTAAGGTTTTATGGTATTTCCCAATAATACCAAGGTTTAGACGTTTGTTTTCAAATCCGGGGGATGCAGAGAAGTTGACTTGGCATCATAATGGTCGTATTAAGGATGGGTTACTGAGACACCCAGCCGATTCACCGCAATGGAGGTTTATCGATGCAATGTTCCCTGAATTTAAGAAAGATGAACGCAACCTGCGCCTGGCACTATCTACTGATGGCATGAACCCGTTTGGCTCCCTTAGTAGCACGTACAGTACTTGGCCAATAATTTTGGTTACCTATAACTTGTCTCCTTCCTTGTGCATGAAAGGAAAGTACATGATGTTGTCATTGCTTATTTCTGGACCAAAACAGCATGGAAATGACATTGACATTTACAGCCTCTTATTGATGACTTGAAGATTATGTGGGAAAAAGGTGTTGAGGTTTTTGATGCACGTCGCCAAGAAAAGTTTAATTTGAGGGCAATGTTGTTCTGCACAATCCAAGATTATCCAGCATATGGAAATCTTTCAGGGTATACAGTGAAAGGGAAGGCACCTTATCCCTTATGCGAGGATGGTTTCAAGGGAAGAAGATTAAAAGCATAAAAAAAGAATGTTCTTTTTGGACATCGTCCTTTTTTGCCAAGTGATCATTTATATCGTTGGCGAAAGAAGGCCTTTGATGGGGAACAAGTGTTTGAAAGACGTCCAAAAATTTCAACGGGTGAAGAGGTGTTTGCAAAGATAAAAGATTTTCATATCACATTTGGGAAAAGAAACAAAAAAGATCTTCCTACATAGGGCTATAAGAAGTGTTCTAATTTGTGGAGCTTGCCTTATTGGAGACTCTTGTTTGTTAGACATTCTTTGGATATAATGCATATCGAGAAGAATGTGTATGATAGTCTTATTGGTACATTGTTGAATTACTTGAATATCCCTGGAAAGACAAAGGACGACCCTAATGCTAGAGATGACCTCAAGCAAATGAAAATCAGAACTGAACTTCATCCCGTAAAGAAAGGAGATAGAAATTTTTTGCCTCCGGCTGCTTATACACTGTCAAGAAAGGAGAAAAAACAGTTTTGTGAGTGTTTGACTGGAGTGTAAGTGCCGCAGGGTTACTCTTTGAACATTCGTAGCCTTGTTTCTATGGAAAACCTGAAACTTGTGGGTCTTAAGTCTCATGATTGCCATGTTCTAATGCAACACTTGTTACCAGTGGCTATTCGTGGTATTTTGCCTAAAAATGTTAGAGTTTCCATAACTAGATTGTGTTCTTTTTTTAATGCAATCTACAGCAAAGTCATTGATCCAAAAGACTTGGATGATTTAGAAAGTGAAATTGTTGTGATTTTGTGCCAATTGGAAATGTACTTCCCTCCATCATTTTTTGATGTCATGATCCATTTGACGGTACATTTGGTGAGAGAGGTAAGATATTGTGGGCCTGTGTATTTGAGAAATCAATACCCTTTCGAGAGGCAAATGAAAACCTACAAGGGGTATGTGAAGAATCATAGGCGGTCTGAAGGTTGTATAGCTGAACGAGTCCTGTATGAGAATATTATGGCATTTTGTAGTGAGTACCATGGAAATGTGAAGATCATAGGGCTTCCCACATCTCGTCACAGTGATATAATGGACGGGAAGGGCACCATTGGTCATAAAATAGTTGACTTGTCTTATGGCAAGTGGATCTTAGCCCACACCTATATTCTTCATAATGAGGAAGAAGTTGCACCTTATGTCAAGCAACACATAACTTACTTGAGGAAGCATAATCGGAAGGCCCATGAAAAGTCACTAGCAAATGAACATAAGAATACATTCAGTACTTGGTTTAAAAAACAAGTAATGGAAGATCTTAAAGATGCATCAAAATGCATTTCTGATCGACTTAAGAGTTTGTCCTATGGACCAAATTTCAGTGCCTCCTTATACTCGGGATTTGTCATTAATGGTTGTACATTTTACACAAGGGAGCAAGATGAACATAGTACTATGCAGAATAGTGGAGTGACTTTGGAAGCCGAAGCTTTGCATTTTGCTAGTGCTAAAGATAAGCATCTTGTTTATTGTAAAATGCATTATTATGGTGTCATTGAAGAGATATGTGAGTTGCATTATCATGATTTCTCAGTTCCTCTTTTTGGTTGCAAATGGGTTGACAACAACACCGGTGTTTCCATTGATGACTTAGGATTTACAGTGGCCAATCTTAATAAAATTGGCCATAAGGAAGATCCTTTCATATTAGCTAGTCAAGCTAAACAAGTGTTTTATGTGACTGACCCATCCGATAAGAGAATTTATGTAGTTATATCACCACGTTCTGGACATATAATTGATGACCATGAAGGAGATATTGTGATGGAGGAAGAGTCTCTTATAAGAAAGGTACAACTCGAGATTGATGATAATGATGAATCTTCGACTTATGTACGAAATGACCATGGTGAAGGGATGTATGTGGATGAATATATTGATGAGGGGAACCCGCGCAAGCGTCGTCGTAAATCAAAGGCTTTGACATAAATGAGGTGTGTTTTTGTCAAATATGTTTAGAATACAGAAAATTTGTCTTAGATTTTGCATCCCCTATACATTTACTTACTTGCTATTCCTTCTACAGGGTAAACAGGTAATCTCACCTGAATTGGTAATGATTGGGTGATGATAATTGCCGAGGCAGTAAATGGAAGCACACCAGTGACACCTCATCAGATGATAGTGCAGCAAAATGTTGACAGTAGCACAAAAGAGAGATAAATAAACTTGTAGAGAGAAAAATAGTACTATCTAGTAGTATAAGTACAACACTAAGAGAATAAAAAATTCATTTAGGACTTTTGGATTGTTTAGCTGCAGTAAGAAAGTGAAGGCCACTTGAAAGATTTCTGTTTTATTTTTTTCTTATCAGGGGTTTTACCTCCATTAATATTATATCTCTCTTTCCTTATCATTGTTCTATTTTCTCTTGATTCCATTAAAATTACTTCTTGCTAGCTGCTGAATTCATTACAGTATAGCCTAGGAATGAATATTTTGATTGTTATTCTGCTGTAATTCTCTGAAAGGTGGGTCTTGATGATGCTTTGCTCTTGCCTTTTATAGGTTAATGGCTAAAAAAAAGCAAAGAAGCCAATCGGAAGACAACTTGGCCTCTGATCCAGAAGATGAGGCATCTGATGCTGAAAAGATTAGACGTGAAGATGATGGGAAAGGCGATTCAAAGTGGAACCAAAATCCCGGTGGAATGGCATCCGACACATAAAGTACTAAGAGGGGATAATCGCACTACTCTTTCCACTTACATTGGTGTAGTTGTTCGGGAACGTGTAAGCATAAACTATAAGAAATGGAGTGATGTTCCAAAAGAATTGAAGAATGAGGTGTGCGAGTTCATCATGGTAAGTAAATTTTAATATAACTATTATAAATTGTAGCAAGGTTATATATACTATATTATCTATTAATTTGTCGTGTGACTGATGTGTGGAACAAAAAGGATGGTTGCACTTTAGATTGATTCTCCCAGTATCTTTTTGGCTGCACTTTAAATAGTGAAACAAAAAGGTTGGCAGGGGACAGGACTATATAGGATCAGTAACAAATATAGATTATTCTAATGTGAATGTATAGTGGCTGGTTGAACAAAAAGATATTAGTTTGATGCAACTTTATGTAGTGAATTTATCACTTTGAAATTCTAAATATATGGTAGAGTAAATATATGGTGTACTAATCCCAATAAATATATGCAGAGAGGGGTTTGAAGTGCCAGAGAAACGTAAAGCATGGGTCTTAGGTAGAGCCTCCAATCGGTGGAGGGCTTTCAAGACAAGATTGAGAAAGGTGTGGTTGTACAGATCATCTGGAAAGATAAGGCAAACAAAACCTTGGAAATATAATTGGATAACTCAAGCATATTGGGACAATTTCACAAACTATTGTACTAGTCCAGAGTTTGAGGTGGTATTTCACTGTTTTGGCTATTTTTTTAAAATCAATATTTGTGTTTTCTAAGAAAGAGAAATTTAATATATGTAGGAGCAAAGTAAAAAGAATCGAGAAAGGTCATTGAAAAAGAATACAAGCTATCGAGGAGGCCGACGAGGATACATATACTTTGAGGAAGAGATTGTAAGTTTTGATAAATTAACTTAGAGTAACTAATAATTACATTTATAACTATCTAACACTGGCTTCTAATATTTTTCTATGGTATAATTTCAGACAAAGGAACTTGAGAAGCAGGGGATTCATGTGACACAGGTGCCTCGGCATTTAGTTTGGCTAAGAGCTCATTCAACCGAAAAGGAAGGAGCGATGATGTTTGAGAATCCCGCCGATTTGGAAATCGCAGAAGCAATTGTAAGAATCTACACTCTTCTTAAGAGAGGTTACACAAAGCCATATCCATGCTCACTTTCTACTGTTAGACAGACTAGAAGATAATTTGCTTCAGTTCCTTAATATTTGCTTAACTTATTCTCCTTCTTCCTACATAGATTATATTACCATGACTCCCAGCTAAGTTAGTAAGTGTAATACTTCAGAAATTGGTAACAACATCTAAGCTAAGGTAATAATTTTCTTGTTTACTGGCATTAGCAGCCAGGAGGAACCTCCAAAATCCACCGATTTACACAGTCGTATTCAGATAGTATATTATTTTAAAAACTAAGCAAGCAATTGCATTTCTCGGCAAAGAAGCTCCTCTTGGAATCGACTTTCTAACGGCTTGCGGCGGACTGCGGTTTGTAACTTGGCGGCTTCCATGTAGTAAATTTTGTGTTGACTGCACTGAAAGGCTTGTCTATGGAATTAGATGATCTATGTATTTTTCCTTTTTGTTAATTAATGTTGTCTTTCATTACTTGTGTTGTCTTCTTATTTGTTGTCAGAAAGTGTTGGATGCTCAATCCCAAAGAGGTGAAATCGTAGCCAATGGTCGGGATTATATATTAGCAAAAGTAATAAACAAACCCGAGCAAGGTGGTCGTGTTCGGGGTGTTGGATCGGGAGTTACTAACAAGGAGTACTTTGGGTTCAATCAACCAACGCCTCCTAACCAATTGCGTGCAGAAATTGTTCGTATGAAAATGGAGATGAAAAAACATGAGAAACAACCAAACTCTTATGATGTCTTTATCATGTCGGGTGGTGGCCAGTTTAGTGGTCCTATTGGTCAACTCTCATGTGGTCCCCAATTGAGTGGTCCTATTAGTCAAGGGTTAGGCGCTGGTGCCCAATATGGCGATTTTAGTACACAACGTGGTGGGTTTGACATAGAATTTGTTGGTCAAGGGATAGGAAATGCCCCATTTAATAGTTTCACTCAACTTCTTTGTGGTAATGGTGTCGAAGGTACTGGTGGTGCCCAGTTGAGTGCTTTTGATGAAGAGCTTGGTGGTTCAGGTGGCAATTTAAGTCGAAATAGTGGCAAAAATGGTGCATCTGGTGGCCATGAGTTTGGTGGTAATAACTTTCCTACTTTCACTGGCCTAGGCAAGGGAGGTGTTTGTTTGAATGTTGATTCAGAGCCATGTCATGAGGTGATTAAGCCATACCATGTTCCTTGTCCTGAGCAATCCCTTCCTAACCATGTTCAAATCCCCGAGAGAAATTGTGATCATTTGCCTAACACAGAGCTTGAGCCCAACAATCATGATTATACTTTTTCCAAGGTACTAGATGCATCTTAGTAGCTTTATTTTTTATTGTTATACTGATGTTAACTCTTTGCATGTATCCGATTAGGGTTGGAGTGAATGTTCTTTGGCAATTGAAAAGAACAAAGGAGTCGAAATTGTTGCAATTGGAGAGGTTGAGGTAGCAGATGCATCAGAAGTGATACGCGTACATAATGTTCGTTTGACGAATGATCTTCGTCGAGTTAAGGTTATCAAGATTTAGTTCCCTCTGCACCCTTGCCATGTCCTACGGATGAATTCGCTTACGTTTGTCAGGCTAAGCATAGTTTTGCTCCGTGGCCAGTTCACTTGATTTTTCCAAAAACAAAGGTAACGTAAATAATTTCTTCTCCATTTAAATTAAGAAATAACAGAGTTCAGTCCACTTACTGCTACCTTTCTTCTTGGAGTTGTTCAATGTGCTGAGTTTTTATGCATTTTCCTGCTGCACCTCTATAGTTCTATTAGTCTGCACTTATATTTTTTCTTATAAGTTGCTGCAAAGACAACAGTAGCAATGAGGATGGCGACTATTGAACAGGATTGTGCAGTCTGTTTCATCCACTCTTCTCCCATTGCTCCTAAATTATTGTGTTCTCTGGTGAATAAAGCATGGGGTGTAATGTGGTCTTTGTTCTCAGCTTCAGCATATTCTGGCCTCACAACCTTTTCTACTGCCTGTAAAATGATTTAACCCAAAACAAGAAAATTTTCTATCTGGAAACTAGACGCAGTAGCCCCATTTAACTAGTCCTTTTGATATGCTTTGTCCTCACTTAAACACTCCCTCAGATTAGTAATTAATACTCCACTCTTGTAAGTCCAAACACAAACACACTCCCTCTATAATATGCTTTTCACTCTCCTTTTCTATACGATGGTCCCCACACCTACTCATTTATAGCTGGACAGATTAGAACAATGGATTATATACTGATTACTAAGATGAGCTGAGTACATATAACCAAGTTGAAATCGATGCCCAACATCCCAATGACTAACTGTATCACTTTTTTCCAATTTCGAATTTGAAATTTCAGAGGTAAGATTCTTGGAATTTTGTGTTTGTATTGCATCATTTTTTATGTTATTTACATGTGAGTACAAGATCTGCTTTTGGGTTGTCTTTTTGATGCCATGGATTCCTTATTATAAGTGCATTTCTGCAAATTTTGAGCTAATTATAAATGAATCAATCTCGATGTTGATACCTCCTGTTGAGAAGCTCATTTCCTGCCTTGTGTTGAGAACTCTTAATACCCACTTCATAATTTTTATGTTATTTTCATTATAAAGGTCGATGCACAAGCAACAAAATCATTTGATGCTCCATCCCCACAAACACCATCATCACAAGCATCAAACAATCGAAAATATGTGATCATTGATAAGGATCTTGCCAAGTTGACAACTACTTCATTGCGAACTTTCAAGAATCAAGCCATGAGAATGAAATCAAGTGGTACTTGCATATCAATTAGAATACCGACAACTGTGTATGGGCATGAGGAGACACTTACCCATGATTATGAAGATATGCTTGATTGGTGCTTCCAAAGAGAGATCGGAGTGACTCACTTGTCCATTTTCATGAAGTAAGTTAAGTTCAGTTGTGTTTTTAGTTGTTCTTCCCTAATTTCATTACAGTATATAACTTATTATATATATATATCCAAATTAATGTGCAAGATACTTGAGCGAAAAGTGTCAACAAGGCGGTGTATCTGGGATGTATGAATTTTGTGATTCAAATTATTTATCTCCTATTACACGAACCAATGAAGAAGAGTGAGCCGACTATCTAACTCGTATCTTTGGCTAAAATGAAGGGAAGAATGTTAATCAACTATTCTTTGCACCTTATCATGAGAAGTAGGTATGAATTATTAAATTAATTATTAAAAGGATGGGAAGATGTTAAGTGGCTATGCACATACTAAAATTTGCGGATGTGCAGTCGACATTGGATGCTAGCGGTCATTAGTCCGTGGAATGGATTGGTGTTTTGGCTTGATCCTGCTGGAGCGGAAAATGATATTCGTGAATTTGCTCAAAGGACCATAAATGAGTATGTATACAAAGTACATTTTATATATTTAACTCATAATATTGAAGTAATCATCTAATTTTTTCTTGACAATTTTTTAGGGGAATCATAAAATTTAGTCTCGTATATCGAAAGGACATCAAGAAAATGAAAAAGAATCCGACAATTAAGTGGAAAAAACCTGAGGTATGTCATTCTAATTTTTTATTATTTTGATTCATTTATATTGATGCTTATTAAAATTAATATTTAATATGACTAATTGTATAATTACCTTTATGAACAAGTGTCCTCGTCAACCCCAAGAATCTCTGGACTGTGGATATTATATATGTCGATATATGCTCGAGACTATAGAGAAAAGGCGACAAGTGATTCCTGATAAGGTATCACTTCTTTCAAAACACCATTCACTTGCTTATTTCTCATATCAATTAACAGTGCTTCAATTTAACCAAGATTCATACTTACCAAAAATAGTTACTTTCATGATTAACAACATATTTCATATCAATTTATTTTTAAATAATTTTATTAATGCTTTGTTGTACTTTGGTGGAGTTACAACTTAATTTCCTCAAAATAAGCTTGAAGAGTTGAGAGACTTCTGGATCAAATACGTGGAGGAATATAAACAAGCGGATGAAGAGGAATCTGAAGAAAGTGTCGATTTTGATTAGGTGTTAAGCGAAATTAGATAGGTAATTAGTTAGAACAATTAGTTGATTAATTTACTCTGCATATGAGTTGAAAGAAATAATAGCTGCTCTAGCTATCTTTTGAGAAGTTGATTTTTTGAATCTTCAAATATCGATATTATTTTGTAACGAATGATGGTATTGCATCAATGAAATTTTTGTCAAGTTATATAATAATTCGAATTTTGTCAATGTAAGTGGCACGCGATTTTGTAGGGAATATATAAAATATAAATTATAGGTAAACTAAATAAAGCCACAAAATGGCTAGAATTTTGTCGTAAAAAAAATGAGGCAAAGAGACCATCTGTTCTAATGTATGGCATCTTATATCAAATTAAATATAGTCACTAGGAAGACTAAAGAGACCACCTTTCCATCTAAGTGGTTTTTTTGAGAAAGATAAAGAGACCACCTATAAATAATAAGTGGTTTTTTAGTACGATCAAAGAGACCACATTTGTTTTTTATGTGGTTGCTTATCCTTCTTATTGTTTTCCTACTACAATACATAAAAAACCACTTATTTAAAGAAGTGGTCTCTTCTTTCAATATAACAAACCACCCATAATAAGTGGTCTTTTACCCTGAGAGACCACTGAGGTGGTCTCTAAGGTGTTTTTTAGGGGGTCTCTTTATGCATTTTTATAGTAGTGATAATTCACTTTGACTGTACTTTTCTACTAATATATATAAAAAATACTATTATGTAATATATTTTTGGGTTTGCCTTAATGCACAATTTCATAATATCAACTTTTATAATTTTTACTAATTGGTAAGTAAAGATATGAATAGTCATCAATTGCATATCAGCAAGTGTGAAAGTCAAAGTGGAACAACTAAATAAATGGCAAATGGAGTATTTATATAGTGGGATGTTTGATATTTGGGTTATCGATTATAGGGCAAGAGGTCAGATGACGATAAAGATCTTGTGATTTAGTTTATGCTATTCTTTATTTGTTGTGCTGATAATAGATTGAAGATAAAATATAACCTTGACTGAAATATCGTAGGTGTTACTAGTTATTACCACATTCTCTTCATTAATGATTTCAAAATCTCTTGTCTTTCTTCTTATTCTTCCCATTATACCACCTCTTACCCAAGTATTAATATGGTTGGATAAGGGGTATGTTTTTATTTCAAATTTTATGCATTTATATAATCCCCATCCTCCTAACCAAAGATGACTTCTCAGCTTCTCCTTAGCCCCTTATCCCTTTCCCCACTATGTAAATTCCTAAACACACGCTTTGTACAGTCAAATGACTATTAAAGCAATTCTATAAGGATTTGATTTTAGTAGTAATAAAAACCTATTAATTAAAGTTTTTTTTATACAAGTAAGTAATTTCATCAAAGCCCAAACAAAACTCAAGGCATGACTACGAGGCCATGACACAAATGGTTACCCTCAAGACCCAATACAACAGCCCAAGGGGATGTCCCAGCCAACAAACTACAACCAATAAACCATACAATACAAAAAAAAAAAGAGCAAATAATTACAAGCTATTGAACCAATTAAGATCTGCCTCAAAAAACCTTCTTAAGCATAATAGCCCTCACATGCAAGCAAACACTCTCAATGATGACCTTCACAACAGAATGTATAGAATGGATCTTCTCATCCCAAAAGCTTCCATTTCAAGCTATATATATCTAGACATGGTACCAGCAGCTACAAACAGCAATAGACATACACTTCTTGAAAAAAGAAGATTTACACAGGGCAATCCACCTACACACCACATTGTATTGTAAGCTCAAGCTGAAAATATTTAGCCATTACTTAATCAAAGTGATAATTAGCTTACTAAACTCGCAATAAATAAAATAAGTTGGTCTCGGAGAATAAAGCACAAATAGTACAAGAATCCTCATCATAAACCCCTCTTACCTTCAAACTAGCCTCAGTATTCAACCTATCAAGGTAAAACAACCAACATATACTTCTTCCTCTCGATCACCATGGAGAAATACATCATGAACATCCATCTGATGAACTTCCCGGCTTTTAACTGCTGCAATAGCTAGGAAAGTGCGTACTGTCGTCATCTTTGCCACAGGAGCAAAGGTTTCATAATCAATGCCTTCTACCTGATTGTAGACGTGTTTTTATTTCGCCTACGCGGTGTGAGCGCGCATTATATTTGACTACCCCATTGTTAAGGTTTTATTGAAAATTATTTTGAAAGAAGTCGCCAACAATTCTTTTTAGGAAGAATCATAAACTAATTGGATACGGGAAACCGTAGGGACAAATTAGGGACTTATCTAATGTAGATTTCCCCGTCCTGACTCCATAGATGGTCAAAATGAACCAAAGATCGAGTTTGGGGGTGAGGGTACAAAACACGGTCATAATGAACCATATTCGCCCATTGCTGGCCTCTACTAATTAAATATCGATTCACAACAAATTTTATGCCCAAGAATAATCATATAATATTTTATACACCCTAAAATTATTTAGTCTAGGTTAGTTCAGGAAACACATAAAAAGACTATTTTTTAGTGACAAGTTATTAAGCAATCGATTTACAGGGAACCTAGCAGGTTGTCCAAATTAATCAGATTAATGTTAGAGCAGTTCTTTAGGTCTTTGATTAGCAATAATAACATGTGGGTGATAAAAGCAATAAAGCAGGACAATCATATAACATGAATGGAATGATCAGGCAAACATATAATATACAAAGACAAGAATAATAATAATATGAATAGAAAATTAAGTATAGAAAAGGGGTTAGAATATATACAGTAGAACGATTATTACTAAAAGATCTACATCATGGAATAAATTGTTAGTAACTTCTGGGCAATAAATATAATTGATTATTCAAGGATCCTCAGGAATTATACCTATGCGGCTTAGATTGAAGAGCGCAACGATCTTTAGGCGGAGCAATCGTGGAACCAGGAACGTAGTATGATTAGGAATTGAAATTGACTTGAAAGGATTGAAGTATTTTGAGATTCGTAATAGTATTCGAAAGTGTTCGTGAGGATTTTGTGTTCGTAATAAATTAATTCAAATTCCCTTTTCGATACGGGAAATCAGCCCGTATTTATAGGCAAAAGGGGCGTGCGCTGCATGCGGCTTACTGCGCCAGGCGCAGTACGACGTGGTAGGCGCAAGGCCACGCGTCAGGCGCAGATTGGCGCGACTGACGTGGCCTGCCCAATCAGATTTAAGCAAATGTAAATGCGTTTTTGAAAAGATAGAAAAGTAACTTGCGTCTCACACAAAAACCGGGGATTGAATTTTACGGAATAAAAATCTGATTTGTATTTAAAATATTTATCAAAGATAATAAAAATATTTATAAAAAATATTATTAAAATAATAAATATTTAATTGGGCTCTTGAATGGAATTAAAATATTTCATGGGCTTAAAATACAATTAATCATCATGAACAATTAATTGAACTTTAGAATATCATTTCAAAAGACAATTTTGGATTGATTCTTTAGATTGCTCTTCCGTTGGGTCACGCCAACTAATACCGCGGTGTGTTTCATCATTGGATCCTTAAATGGGGAGACACGATTATGTATCTACACTGATGATGACCAAATATAACCAATCTGGCTTTCAATCTCTGCAACTACAACTCACTATTAGTATGATATTGTCCACTTTGGGCCTAGCTCGCACGAATTTGTTTTTGGGCTCCTTCCCAAAAGGTCTAATACCAATGTAGTTTGTGAACTCTCATAAACTAGGTAACTTCTCATCTCTCCGATGTGGGACTTGGGATGTATACCGAACAATTCTCCCCTCATACCAAGGACCACAAGCCTCCCCTCCAGCGATAATCCGTCTAATCATCTTGTACTGTCGCCAACCCGCGGAACACGCTGCCTGACCACCACAATATCATCAAGACTTTCCACACAAGGCACTAAGCACATATTTCTCATTACGAGGTCACACTGAGAGCCTTTCACACCTCCCTTATCACTACAAGAAAATCAATTTTTGGCAACAAATTTTTCGCAACAACATAGAAAGTCGTTACTAATAAAAAAGATATATTGCAACGAACAACTTAGGTCGTGACAATAGACTGTTGCCATAAATGAAATTTTCCTTTCCCTCCACAAACACCCACTAGGCGGGATTCCGTGAAATTTCGGGTTACTTTTAGCAACAAATGTTTTGTTACCATGAATTCTTCTATTTATCGCAACAACAGAGATTTTGTTACCTTAAAATTTTCTTTTTTAGCTACAATGTCTTTTGTTGCCAAATGAGTAAAATATTTCACCATATGCCCCTGACAAATTGGAAAATTCACCATATACCCCCAATGTTTCAGATATTCACAATATACCCCTGCGTTTGTAAAAATGTGCACCAACTACCCTTTTTCCTAACGGGCGTTAAGTTGTCGTTTGCATTATTTACAACTTTGCCATTATTAACCTAATTAACCTTCCCTCCATCCTAACCTCCTAACCCTAATGCCCTAATTAACCTAACCCCCTAACCCTAATGCCCTTAACCCTAGCTTAACCTTAATAAACAAAACTCTATATCTCACCGCCAAAACGATTTTTTTTGAAAAAACGGACGCCACCGACGACCCTTTAAGGGCACGAATTTCGAGAAGCCCATCAAAACGAGTACCAATATGACGGTATTCTAGGCACGCTTTCCGATGCGATCTTAAACGGCCGATTTCGCCGCCAAAATGACTTTTTTCGAAAAAATGATTTGTGCCTTTGAATGGTCATAGGTGGTAGGGGTGTCCATGGGTGGTTAACCGTCCCGAAATAAAATTTCGGGACGGTAACCGGAAGTATCGGTTCACCATATTTGCGAACCGTAACCATAACCGTTCAAACTGGTAACCGCATAACCGGTTAACCGGTTTTTCGATACGGTTTTCCGGTTAACCGTTAACCGTTACTCAAGTTTTATCAAATTATTTTACTACTTTTATATATTAGATTTCAAATTTTTCTCAACATAAATAATATACCATTATTACCAAGATTCTCTATAAAAGACAATCATCTCTAAAAAATATTCCACACCATACAATATTACAATACAACGAAATGACGAATACATATCTCAAAGTTCTAAGAAAAACAAGCACAAATAGAGGGCAACATGGGAGATGTTCGCCTCACTCACAGCATGTAACCCAGTTACGTCTTTATCATGCAATGATATAAACTGGTTTAGGGCTTATTTGTTATGTTGTTTGTTTTCAAGCTTTAGCTTGTTTTTATCACCCGCTCTCAAAATAAACATGATTAGAATAATTTTGACTAACATGATTAGAATAATTTGGACTAATTTATGTTGCAGTATATCACCAATATGACAATATCCACTAAAGCCTAAAGGCATGTACCCCCACCAAAAAAAAGGGTAGCTTATCTAGGTTCTACTTTGTGGAGGATGAGTGGCTGTTCAAGTATGGGGACTGACTAAGTGACTATTGAGTTGCGTTTTCGTTTTCTACTTTTCTCACACAAAAATCATTAATTAATTAATATAATTATTATAAAAAATTAAATAATAATAAAAAAATAAATTTATCCGGTTTTTCGGTTAAATGTTTTATAAAAAAGCATAACCATAACCGTACCGTTTAACCGTGAATTTTACCGGTTCGGTAACCGTACCGTTTAATCCCAAATTTTCCGGTTCGGTAACCGCCCATTTTGACCGATTTTCCGGTTTTTCGGTACGGTATTTCGGTTTCGGTTTTTTGTGAACACCCCTAATAGGTGGAGTCCGTTTTTTCAAAAAAAGTTGTTTTGCCGGTGAAATCGATCGTTTAAGACCGCATCGGGAAGCGTGCCTAGAATACTGTCATATTGGTACTCGTTTTGATGGGCTTCTCGAAATTCATGCCCTTATAGGGTCGTCGGTGGCGTCTGTTTTTTCAAAAAAAAGTTGTTTTGGCGGTGAGATATAGAGTTTCATTTATTAAGGTTAATTAGCTAGGGTTAGGGGGTTAGGTTAATTAGGGCATTAGGGTTAGGAGGTTAGGGTGGAGGGAGGGTTAATTAGGTTAATAATGGCAAAGTTGTAAATAATGCAATCACCGACTTAACGTCCGTTAGGAAAAAGGGTAGTTGGTGCACATTTTTAAAAACTAAGGGGTATATGGTGAATATCTGAAACATTAGGAGTATATGGTGAATTTTTCCATTTAGTAAAAAAACGTGATAATTCAATTCATAAACAGTGGCTTTTTGTTAACCTCATATACTCTCCCTGCAAAACCCTTGTTTTGGCCAAAACTACCTCTCAGGCTCTCACTAGTCACTCATACACTCACTCCCATAACCACCGCCCGGGCAGTTCCGACCACCAGCCAAGCAATTCTGGCGCTGACACAACTCCACGGGGCCTGACCATTCATCTTCTGGCCAATTCCGGACCCAATTCAGCTTCGAATAATCTGGCGCGCCGACCCAATTCAGCTTCGGAATTCGCCGCGTCGTTCAGCAACCGAATTCGACGAATTCCGGCATTGATCTTCTGGCCACTGCAGCGCCCAGCAACTGCGAGTCCGGCGAGTACCCACAGAATTCCGGCGAGTACAGCTCAACAACACTTCTAAGGTTTTGATTTTTTTTATTCATTCTAGTTTTCTTGTCTGAATGACTACTAATAATGTGTTATGCGAAATTGTGTGAATTTTTTTGTGCTAATTTCCAACAATCTGGTTGCAATTGGTGGGCAAATTATTGTTTCTCATAAGTTTGAATTTTTGGAAAATTATTGTGCGAATTTTTTCTATGTGAATTTTTTTGTGCGAATTTGCAATAACTTAGTTTTCAAAAGTTTGACATTTTTTTCTTTCATGTCATGTGAGCTTTAGGCCAAGTTAAATAGAATTGCGTGAGCAAGTTTGCCAGTATACTGCAAATTTGCTTAGATGCTCATGAGGTTGCAAATGAAGATGAAACAGCTAAGAGGATCAGAACTAAATATATGCATGAAAAAAGACAACTAAGAAGAAACCCAACATAATGATCCTAATAGTAGTCAAGGTAATAAAAAATTCATGTACTTTTTTAGCTAGTTAATTCACTTTGCTCAATTTAAGTAAATTACTTTAGCTAGTAGTCACGTATTTTTTGCAATATTATGTTTTCTTCACAATATGATGTAGTTTTTACTCGTTATGCTCATTTTATGTTATAGCTTCCACCACAAGTGCTAAAAGGAAAAGGGGTTCGAGAGGCAGATATACGAATTTAACTCTTGAAAAGAAGACTAGGGGGAGTTTAGTTCAAACTTGACATTGAAAGTCTATAGAAGGCAATAGGAATAAGTACTCTTTTAGTTGTTTCTATGTGGTCCAATCAGCTTTAAGTGTTAGTTTTCAGTGCTTCGATTTTAAGGAGCTGAACTTGGTATATAGCATAGTTGAAGCTATATTCATCCTTTACATTATCACGGTAATAATAAACCTTCACAAGCTGAATAGACCGTCATTTTGCCTATGAGAGCTTAATTTTGTTAATTTGCTCATCTAGCAGCTCATCAATGACAAAAATAGGGACTTTATCAGGGGCAAGGAATTTTTTGCATGCTCTATACTCCACATAAAACACCAGGATCTATCCTTTTTTTCACGCTGTGAAAGCTGGGCTAGGCTAGAAACAGACTGCTAAACAAATGTATTACCACTTCCTTAATCATGCTGTGGACTAACATGTCAATAGCTCTAAGGCCCTGTTCTTCTGGACTTATTTTCAGCAAAAATAAGTAAAAATAAGATCAGTTCAGCAAAAATAAGTTCAGTTCAGCAAAAATAAGTTCAGTTCAGTTCAGTTCAGTCTTGTCTAATGTTGTAATTATTATTTTTGTTTTCAATATTACAATTAATATTGTTATTATTATTAATATTATAATTATAATAACGATAAATTTGTATTTTTTATTTTTTTTATTTTTTTTATTTTGTTGATTTTTATTATTATTTTTATTAGAGGTGGGCATGGCGCGGGCTACAGAGCTGAACCACAGAGCTGAGGTGTTAAGATATAGCACTTCAGCACTGGTTCCTCAAAAAGATATGGACTACATGCCACCAGCTCGGTATGGAGGGGGAATCAGTATTCTTGGGCTTAGTTAAGAAGTTAGCATGATCAACGTAGAAGTACTCCCTGTGATACAACGTATTGCTCAGTAGAGGCGCGACAAGCTCATATTCAGCACCCTAAAGTCAGGCAAACAAAGCGAAAAGATTCGTACTTGTATAAAGGATGCAAGAATGATGAAAAGGAAACTCAGGGGAAAAGGACTCTTAAGATAACAAAAGATAAGGGACCTTATCTTTTGATTGTAGCTTGACAACGCCAATTTAGCACAATCAAGAGTTTGCACATACGATTGCTGCTCGGCCCTCGACATTTCAGGTGAAGAATTGCACACGGGAAGGATTTGTTCAAAACATAAGCGTCCATCCTCAGCAAAGAGTTCCGACCATTCTTTGGTACTAGAGTTGTTAGAAAGTGATTCACTTTCTCCGCCGCTTTGCCCTCTGGCAAGTGGCAAACCAACATCAAATGAAGCAGTTAGGTTTCCGAAACATAAACCAAGAAGACAAAAGAAGGAGAGTAAAAAAAAAAAAAGAGAACCGCAAAGATACATGGTAGAATATGTGCCCTTGTCACTGGCATAGCCAATATTGAGAAGACTTTGCAAAGTTTTGGGTCTGCAACGAAAAGACATCCCCGAATGGAACACTTAGATTTAGCAACTATATCAAGTAGGATGCAGCAAAACTAAAGTTAGTGAAAGCATATTCCATGGACTGGCCCCATGGAAAATTAAGCCAAGATCTCAAGGTGCTGAGATCAATCAAATCATGAGTTGGCAACCTGCGGCCACGACTAACTTGGTCCATCGAAATCCACGGACGAGACTCCAAACGGACACGGCACACATCGCAAACTCGTTGTGGATCCGAAGAACGAAACTTCACAGGCAATAGGCTCCTTCCCTTTGAGCATTCATTGCAGAACAATCCCCCACAAAAGCTACAGTGATGCCTGGAGCAAATGATAGAATGGAAATGCACACTACAAAGCATACAAGCCGATGCGGGCGTCGGGGAAGCCAACGTGGAGGCTCTGCCTCCAAAATCTCCTGCACGTTCACCATAGTTGCCTCTGTGAGAGTTTGAGCCATTTCCTGCCAAGTTTGCTCTAAAAAATTAGCTGATAACCAGGAGAGCTGTTGTTGATGAACATACTACAAAACATATTTCCATGCTTTCCAAATGATTAGATAGTTGGTATCTTAAATAAGCTATAATAGCATCGAACTTCATCCTTTTTGTTCTTATTTCAAGGATAGGTATTCAAATAAGCTAAACATACTACAAAACATATTTCCATGCTTTCTAAATTAGTAACTTTCATTACTACAGTGTCTACCACATCAAATTCTCGTTGATTAACGATTGTATCGAAAGTTCGAATTTCGAACAGTCAAGAGAGAACACTATAAGTTTCTCCTTTAGCAACTTCACGTAAGGGAGTAATGGAAGAAGTGGCTAATAAAACAATTCTCATTCTATCCAACAAGCAAATAATATCAAATTCCAAGATGATCACAATTTTCAGTCTTCTCTATACAACTGCTAATCATTCTCTAAAAAAAAACTACTAATCAATTAGAGATGATCCGAAAACATCAAATACATTATAAATCAGCAACACTTTACAAATTCCTAAATAGAATGATCAAAACAAAAACCTAGAAAACATAATTCTACACTATAATTCAACCTAAAACAGCAAATTCTGATCACACCATCAATTAATCAATCAAATAGTAGATTACGTTGAATCAAACAACGAATTGCATAATTCAAGTAAAAACAAAAAAAAAATCAGCAACAAATTTCAATTACCTGCTGAGGAAACACGCGAGGTTCATAATCATTGAGTTCAATCTTCGGGTATCTAAGATTCCTCTCAACTGAAGAAGAAGAAAACTCGTATGTTTCTGCCATGGAAGAATCAATCAAAAAAGATGATAAACCACCATGAAAGAGAAATTAAAGAAGAAAGAGTAAGAATCAATTTCTATAAATTCCGCTATAATCAAACCCTAACCTCGCTATAATCAACCTACTCATCACAAAAATCCTAAATTCCGCGAAATCCGACACAAATCAGTAAAACACGATTCAATTGCGGCAAAAGCAACATCGAATTCAAATTTTCAATCATCAAAAAAGCAAAAAAAACTCAACGATGTAGAAAACGAAGTACGGACTCGAAATCATTGCGAGCGACAGACTTCTCAAGCTCGAGAGTAAGCTGATGCCAGAGCTTCTTCTTGTACAAATCTGCTAGAGTATTGTACCATTATGAGAGCTCTGGATGCGAGTTTCTCTGTGTTTCCAAGTACTGAAGTGTCGCCATCGCTGAACTTTCCAAGATTTTAGGTTCGCGAGGAGCGAGGAAAAGGAAAAGAGGATGGATCAGTAGAGGATGAATGGGAGTGAGGGGAATAGATAGAGGGTTTATCATATTGGGAGAGAGAAATGGGCTGTTCCTTTTGGGCCGTTCTAAGGGAGCAAGCAGGCAGTGGAGCGAGAAATGAACGAAAAATCTGATCCGGTCTTGTGAACCGGATCAGATTTTAGAAAACCGGAGCGGTTTCTAAAATCTGATCCGGTTCACTAAAGGACCGGATCAGATTTTTCCCCCAGCTTTCCCTCCCATTTTTTTAATGATTTTCGGATGCGGTTTTGTAAAATCCGAATCTGTTAGTAAGTGACAGATAAGGTTTTTTCCACTAGTGATTAGTTCGACGTATAGTTTCAAACATATTCAAAACTGAGCAGAATAACAAACATGTAATCACAAGATTTTTTGAAAGTGTGTTTTGTATACATGCAGATGCCAAACGACGAGCAAGTTTGAAGTGGGGGACTCGCTACAAGATCATAGTGGGAATATTAAAGGAATTAGGATATGGGCCAATAAATATCAATAACTAACTAAATTCACCAACTTTAAGCATGAAAGCAAGTAATAACGACCAAAAGCAATTGAACAAAACCAGGATCATGATCCCAAAGGGGAATACAATGCCCATACTAATTCCTCGAACAATCATCTTCAACTAAGGGGGAAAGGGGGATAAATAAGGTTCATCCTCAAACGATCAACTTCAGATGGGTTTTATAGTCTAAAACATAACTCGATAAAAAGCAGCACAAAAGAAGATTGAGAATAAGACACACCTTTTCTCATACTCGATAGATACATATATTACAAGTCAAGCTGCAACAATTCTCTCCTCTTCGCTTCATATGTAGGGTCCCTCACTATCAATCTTCAAAAACTCGTCCTTTTCAAATTCTTCAAGGCAATAGGCCATATCTGAAAAGAGCTTTCCACTTCACTTAATACATAGTGATGAACCTACTTCATACATGTGAAAATTATAAAATTAAACATTTCCGATTTGCACTTAAAGCATAATCAATCATACTCTATACACAAATAAAAACCATATCATACACATAAAATATCAACAATCACCTCCCTAAACCATCCACTCTCATATTCTTGAAATTAAATCAACCAGTGACATTACACGTCGTACAGACACTTTTGCAGATGAAACTTGAATGAATATATAAATAAGAACTATAAAAAACACAAGATTAGGATGAAAAAACCTTCAACAATGTGGCTATGAAAGTACTTTAGACTAAGGGCTGCGGTTTTTGGCTAACCGCAGCCCTTTAGGGGCCCAAATATGAAATAAACTCCAATCAATCCACACGCGATAAGCCACTACCACTAACTATTGGAGACTAGTATGATATGTGGTAACTAACTTGCCACATCATCAGATTAGTTGTTAGAATATTAGTTAGTTGTTATTTCTCTTCTAATTAACTTATGTATAAATAGCACTTCTTTCTATTAGTTCTGTAATAGTTAGTTTTACAATCAAAATGAGAATCTCTTTCTTTCTCAATTCTCTCTAAACATTTTCTCGAGTTCAAGAAACTAACATGGTATCGGAGCAAACTTCATAGATTCCGGTTTATTTAATTTCTATTAACTCTGAAAATTCCGCCATTGATGAGCTTTGTTCAAGCTCAGTGAAGTTTAGCGAATTCAATTTCTCACACTTCGTCAACTGATTTCGCGATTTTCTCGCATTTCGTCGCTTGATTTTTCCAAAAACAAGGTGTGATTGTTCTAGATTTACTTCCTACTTTCTCGTTGATTCTGTTTAAACCTCGATTGAAATTCTTCTTTGAAATCGATTGAAAATTGCATCCGATTGTCCGAAATTGCTTGAAATTATGCAGATTAGCATCTTCATTTCCAATTGATTCATCGTAATTACGTAATTCTACGCTTCTTGAATTAGCGAATTTACGCCTTCTCTTTCAATTGATTCACCTCAATTCTATACTTCGAGTTTCTTGAGTTTCTTGATTTCATTCCTATCTCAAATCTTGCTTGTTTGAATTTGTCGCTGAATCTAATCGTTGATTCCTTTTTCTTGATTCATTTACCTTTGAAATTTTCTTATTCACAATTATTATTTTGTGAATCTTCCTTTACTGTTTCATTTCATCTTATTCTGATCATTTTGAATCATGCCCGACACAATTGAAAAATCTTCTTTACCTCTTAACCAAAATCCAAATAGCATTTATTACATCCATCCTTACGATGCTAATTCAACTCAATTAGTTTCTTTCAAGTTTAATGGAGAAGGATACGGTAGTTGGAAGAGAGCTATGTTGCTCACTCTATCGACCAAAAATAAACTAGGTTTTGTTAATGGCACTCTCACACAACCTCTTGATGAGACATCGATGAATTCAAGGCTTGGAGTAGATGTAACGATCTAGTTTGTTCTTGGATCTGTACAATTTGGAGGAAAGTATAGGTTTGGAAGTGTCATGTTCCGAGGTCCTGCTAGGGAAATCTGGTTAGATCTTGAGGAAAGATTTGGTTTCACTTCCTTAGCACAGCTTTACTCTCTTGAACAAAAGCTTGCTGACATTAATCAAGGCACTCAATCTGTTGCTGAATTTTTCACTGCTATAAAGTCTATTTGGGATGCCATTGATGAGGCACATCCACTGCCATATTGTACCCGCAACAAGTGCACCCGTAACCTCACAAAAAGGTTATATGACGGACACCAAGAAAAATGGTAATCCAGGTTTATGATGAAGTTGACGAGAACGGTTTGCTACAATTCGTGGCAACATGTTGATGATGCAAACACTTCCAAGAGTTACGAAGTCTATAGAATGTTTGCCTGAGAGGAAAAGCATAAAGAGATTTCTTTCACATTTGTTTTGATAAATGACTCTATGGCCTTCATTGCGGACAATAAGAGAAGATATCTTGATTCTTCTCTTAAGTATCGAAAGATCATAACTTTGACGGAAACAACTATAAGAAGTCCGGTTCCTTCAAAAATTCGGGAGGTGGTAGGAATGATAAGCTCGGTTCAAAGTATTCTTGTACTCATTGTGAGGTACCCGGTCATAGCATTGACGGGTGTTTCAAGATTCATGGCTATCCCGCCAACTTCAAAGGTTTCAAAGATAAGAAAATAGCTGCATTTTCTTCTACCGAGGTCACCGACATGGAAGTTGATGAATCATGCCCATCTCTCTCAAAGGAGCGAGTATAATCGGCTCATGAACATGTTGAATTCTCGGAAGAATTCGAGAAATAAACAACAACCACCCTTCTTATGATGGCGGTATAAATTTTGTTTCTTATCTTGCTCTGAATTAAAGTGGTTGCTTGATAGTGGTGCCACCTGACCACATTTGCTCGACTTACAATATTTCTCTCGAATATAAAACTCTCTATGCATCGATAATTACATAACTATCCCCGATGGCGGTAAAGTGTGTGTTAAGCACATTGGTACGATCGAGACTTAATGATGACATTTTGCTTCATAATGTCTTGCATGTTCCCGAATTCAAATTTAATTTGATCTCGATTCCAGAAGTTATGCAAGGACATGAAATGTGAGTTGCATTTTACTCATGATAAATGTTTTGTGTCATCACGACAGGGAAACGATTCCTCTTGGTAAACTGCATGGTGGTACGTACAATGTTCAAGATCATCGGGGTATTTACGAGCTCTCTTTTACTGAAGATCATGTTTGTAATCTTTGCTTGTCTTCATCTTTGTTGAAGATGCAAAGCTTTGGCATCTTAGATTGGGGCATCTTCCTTTTAAAAAAGCTAAGATTACTTGGTCTTTCATGTGATGTTAAATCTTGTCTGAATAATACAATCCGTCAAGTTTGTCCTAAGGCTAAACAAACTAGACTCGCTTTTCCCTACTAGTTCAATAACTACTAGTAGACCATTTGAGTTGATCCACATTGATGTTTGGGGGGCCTCACTCTGTAAATACTCCCTCTTTGGTTGTACTCGGTTTTTGACAATAGTTGATGATTTTAGCGAGGTTTACTTGGATTCATTTCTTAAAGTCTAAAGGTGAGATGCGTCTCTGTTATGAAAGACTTCTTGCAAATGGTTCAAACACAATTTAATGTCAGCGTCGAGTGTGTGAGATCGAGATAATGCCTGGTGAGTTATGTGAAGGGGAAATGAAGCAATTATATACGCAATCTGGGGATTCTAAGTCAAACAAGCTGTAGTGACACACCCCAACAAAATGGGGTGGTAGAAAGGAAGCACGAAGCACCTCTTGGAGGCTACCTCAGGGCACTTTACATTCGGTCTCGAGTACCGAGATAGGCTCTGGGGTTTTTGTGTCTTAGGCTTTGCATATCTTATCAATAGGATGCCATTGAAGCCTCTTAACAATGACACTCCATTTTTTAGACTTTATGGGAAAGCGGCTTCACCTGTCACACCTAAGAACCTTTGGGTGTCTATGTTATGTATCTACATCCAAGATTAAAAGGTCTAAGCTTCATGAGAGAGCCAAACCACGTGTTTTTCTTGGCTACTCGAGACACTCAAAAAGGTTACAAAATCCTTGATATTGCCACTAACAAGGTTCTTTGTCACCGGAAAATGTTGTCTTTCATGAAAGACATTTTCCTTATCATTTACATCATAAACTCAATTCTCCTCCTTCTAACTACACAAATGCCATTTATTTGCCAATTTCTTCCTCTCCTATGTTTCATGATTACGTTGATGTTTCTTCTCCCAATACTATATTCCCTTCTCATGATTTTTCTTCCACATCATTCCTTCATCCTTCTCCTACAACTTCTTCCTCACCTTCTACATCTTCTTCTCATCCTTACGTTACACATGATATTCATCCTCCTTCTTCTCTTGTTGACTTGTCTCACTTGTCCACTGTTCTTAGACAATCCACGGGAATTCATACACCACCTTCCTACTTAAATGACTATCACTTTGTCATCTATCATTTGCTTCCTCCCATTGGTGTAACTCTGGTTACTTTTCATGATTTTCCCTCTCAACACAAACTTTTTGTTGCTCGGACTTGTTCTTTACAAGAACCCTCCAATTACAACTGAAGGCGCTACACAACCTCACTTGGGTTGATGCTATGACAAAGGAGATAGCGGCATTAGAATCAAATCATACTTGGGATTTGGTTCCACTACCTCTGGCAAGAAACCTATTGGCTCTAAATGGGTCTACAAGGTTAAACTTAAAGCAAATGGTGACTTAGAAAGATGCAAAGCACGATTAGTGGCTAAAGGGTTTAATCGAAATTTGGGATTGATTATCAAGAAACTTTCGATCCAGTAGTGAAGATGAGTACGATTAGAACTCTCATAGCGGTGGCGGCTAGTAAGAAATGGCCTTTGTTCCAACTTGATGTGAACAATGCTTTCTTACATGGAGATTTGAAAGAAGAAGTATTCATGAAAGTTCCCGAAGGTATGCATAATCCTAATAAACTTGTCTCGTAAACCGAAGAAATCACTCTATGGGCTCAAGCGAAGCCTACAGACGGTGGCACGAGAAGTTAGCTTCTTCTTTACATAGTCGAGGTTTTCTCAAATCTCATCATGATCACGACTTGTTCATTAAGAAGCAAGGATTAGATATTTGCATAGCGGCGGTCTATGTT
This sequence comes from Beta corolliflora, assembly GCA_947648045.1. Taxonomy (NCBI): domain Eukaryota; kingdom Viridiplantae; phylum Streptophyta; class Magnoliopsida; order Caryophyllales; family Amaranthaceae; genus Beta; species Beta corolliflora. The sequence continues at coordinate 144,665 of CANSZD010002802.1, read as the reverse complement.
GATGACATAGTACTTACTTGGTACAAATGTTGAAGAACTTGAAGCCCTTAAGCACCACACCGCATCAAGAGTTCGGCATAAAGGATCTTGGCGAGACTAAACTACTTCTTGGGAATAGAAGTTGGTTACACTTCGATGGCATCCTCCTTAGCCAACATAAATTCACTAGAGAATTACTAGCTGATTGTCCTTTTGACTTGACTAAGAAAGCTTCTACCCCACGCCCACTAAACACAAAACTTCAGGCTGATGATGGTGAGTTACTTCAGGATGCAGAACAATACAGGTCATATGTAGGGAAATTGAATTTTCTCACTACTACCAGACCTGATCTTGCCTATGCAGTTCAGAGTCTCAGTCAGTTTATGCAATGGCCTAGACACACTCATCTAGCAGCTCTCTCTCATACTCTAAGATATGTGTCTCACACACTTGGGCAAGGCATTCTCCTAAGGGCAAATGATCAGCTTTGTCTTCAAGCATTCTCAGATTCAGACTGGGCCTCTTGTCCAGATTCAAGAAAATCCATCACAGGTTACATTCTCTTACTTGGAGGTTCTCCCATCACATGGAAATCCAAGAAGCAGAGTACAGTTTCTAAATCATCTTCTGAAGCTGAGTATCGTGCAATGGCTGCAGCAGCGTCAGAAGTGACTTGGATTGTTAGATTACTTGAGGAATTGGGAGTATGCAATCTCAGACCTGTTGTCTTACATTGTGACAACCAGTCTGCTCTACATATAGCACGCAATCCAGTCTTGTGGCCGTAAGCAAAACACATAGAAATTGATTGTCACTTCACTAGGGAAAAGGTCCTTGAGGGTCTTATACAGCTCACTTACCTCCCTACTCAACAGCAGCTAGCAGATGTTTTTACAAAAATTCTGCCTTCTCATCAGTTTAATACTTTGCTTCACAAATTGGGAATGTCTATTTCTACACCTTCCAATTTGAGGGGGGGTATTGGAGACTAGTATGATATGTGGTAACTAACTTGCCACATCATCAGATTAGTTGTTAGAATATTAGTTAGTTGTTATTTCTCTTCTAATTAACTTATGTATAAATAGCACTTCTTTCTATTAGTTCTGTAATAGTTAGTTTTACAATCAAAATGAGAATCTCTTTCTTTCTCAATTCTCTCTAAACATTTTCTCTGAGTTCAAGAAACTAACACTAACCTACATGTTTCAATCGTCTCTAACAGTCTCACCTCTCTCTCTATATCTCTCTAACCTCTCTCTCACTCGCAGCCGTCGAATTCCTCTCTCCTCTTCGACGCCAAAAGTGTTCACTCTCTCCAACTCCGGCGACGCCTGCAAATTCCTCAAACTCCGGCGACGCCTGCAAATTCCTCAAACTCCGGCGACGCCTACAAATTCCTCAAACTCCGGCGACGCCTACAAATTCCTCAACCTCCTGCGACGCCCACGAACTCCTCAACCTCTTACGAGCCTGCAAACTCCTTAACTTCCGGCGACGCTTGCGAAATCTTCGGCGGGTTTCCCTCGCTCTTCTCTCTCCTTAGTCGCGCCTCATTCCCTCACTCTTCTCCTCCTTTCGTTTTCGTCGCGCGACCACCGGTGCTGCCAGTGGCTTCTCCGGCTTCGCTTCTCTACTTCTCCATCCTCTAACTCCGGTATTTCTCTCTTTCTCCCTTATTCTTCTTCTTTAATTTGTTTGATTTTTTTGGGTTTTCATCATTTGTTTTGTTAATTTATTGGTAAATTATTGTTGTTAATATTATTTATTCTTCTTCTTTAATTGTTCATGTTAATATGATATTCTTAGCGTTTGGACGGATTTCGGGTTGGAACTTGCGAGTTTCTTCATTTGATTGTGTGATTTGTTTGCGATGTGATGGATTTAGCATCTGAATTAGGTTTTGTTGTTTATATTGTGGATGCTTTTATTGACATTGTTATGATCGGTGTTTAAATCAACGATGTTGGCCGATCTTATAGTCAATATGGATTGTGTTTGTATAATTTGTGATTAGGCAGTTTTATAACACTATTTATAATATGGCAATGTGTACTGTTATGAGGAAACATTAAGAGGAAGATGGATAAGATTATCAACGAGGTTTAATGTTCTCGATCTAAATGAATGCGTGTATAGTTTGCAAATTATATGGCAATTACTATTGGTGCTTTGAAAGGAGGGAAGGTGTGTTAGTTCATTTGACAGGTGCTTCCTATATTGTGCACACACCTTGACTTCCAAGGCATAGAAAAATTCGAGCACGTCTTTAGGTGCTTCAATGTGCATTGTGTGCTTTTAAGCTACCACTGTTTCCTTGTAAGTAAAACAAACTAAACCATTTTGCTGTAGAGTTTAATGTGAGGGAGAAAGGCCAACATTGTCTAGTAACCATAATATCTTATTATGCAGTTGCTTTGGTACTGAGTTGTGTATGTTGTACTGAACTAACCATCAACCACAGTGAGGTTTAATTGATGTAGCTTAATGTTTAGAATAGAGCTGCAAGCTTGCAGTATTGATGTTATTTGCCTACGCTGTTAGAAGCAAGTTTGTAGATTAGATGGGTCCATATTATTCATGTGGTCGGACAGTTGATACTTGGTTGTGTGGATCAAAGAAATTGGGGCTTGCACTTGTTTGGTAAAAGTAAAATTCGGATAAGTTATGCAGAAAGTTAAAGAGAAAAAAAATGCATGGAGAGGTTGAAAGATTTCACTATTTAGTGACTGTTTTCTATTCAATAAAATATATTGACGATATCCAACCTTCGAGTACTCAGGGTGTGGGTGTGTTTGATTGTAATTGACGATATTGTAGATGTGGTCTTTTGAACTTATTTGTTTTCTTGAATGTTCTGTTCGGTCTATCTCTCTATCTCTGTGGGTTAGGTTGTTGATTGGCATAGATCAAGGATTTGTAGTGATATTAGACAACTAATGAGAAATGATCTGCCTGTTTTCCATTTGGCAGGATATTGCGAATGACTTGCCTCCAACAATGTAGTAGAAGTGCATGATATTAGACAGCTAATGAGAAATGATCTGCTTAGGAGGAGTGGCTTATGAAGATGAGCAAAGGTGTTGTCAACGGAGTTGCTAGTAAAAATATATACCATTTTGTTTGGGCTTAGTTAGTTTCATAATTTTATTGAATATTTTCTTTATATTTGTACAAAAAAACATAATTTGCAATGAAAAATGCAAAAAAATATTTGGGACTAAAAATTGCCAAAAAAAAAATATTTTTTTCGGTCACAAAGGCTGCGATTTTCATCAAAACCGCAACCTTAATTATTGACCGCAACCCTTCAAAATTGTTAAGGCAGCTATGCCGAGGGCTGCGATAAAAAAACGCAGCCCTTAGACCACTTTTGACCGCAGCCCTTTCCTTTAGTGGTAGTTTGATGTTGTTTATAATTATAACGATTCTTTACCAGGTACCCCTGAGGTTTTACGAAATTCATGAGGTATCCAAGCTGTCTCAAAAGCTCATCGAGTACCCCTTAAGTTTGCATATAATGTACCATACATCTTCAATAACTTACTGGTGTTGATTATGTTAACTTAAATTATATGAAATCACTTAAATCCGACCTAATTCGCATATTGACCTATACTATGCCAAAATTGTCCTTTCATAGTGGTATAAATCACCTTTTTTCTGCTGTCAAAATAGTTTTACTATTGACTTAAGTACCTCGTAGGCAATTTTGTCCGCTTTTAAAAGACTTTGTTGGACATAGTTTGAAAAATTAGGGGAATTATGATAGGAGTCAATTGATTTTGAGTCATTTAAGTTAACATTGCATGCAAACTTAAGTGCTACTTCATGAATTTTTGAAACAGTAGGGGTACCTCATGAATTTCATAAAACTTCAGGGGTGCCTAGTGAAAAATCGATTTTATATTAGCCTAATCTCCGCCCCTTCCTCTATTTGATGATAAAAATCTTGCTTTTTTCCTCTTTATTTGAGTACCAATAGTTATTACTAAAAATATGACATGATGTAGCTTTGTAATTAATTTGTTCTTTTTTGGCGGCGAATTTTATTTGTTCTTGTATACTGTTTGATGTGATTTTTTTATCACCTTTTATATTTTGCTAATCAAGATCTATTAAAAGTGTTTCCATGCTTAATAAGAAAATATGGAAAATATGTTAAGTACCTCGCAAAAATGATTGCTTAAGTACTAATTACTTTTTAAGGTTTTTTTATTATATTTTATGTGGTTATATAATGTTATGGCATATATATTTAACTGAATGAGTAAATGCCAATTTTGAGAAGATTGATACCCTCATCATCACCAAATTCATTATTACTTCAATATTAAAGGAGTTTAGTTTCATCCAGTGGCGGATGTATTTGGTAACAAGGGGTACTGTTTTTTTTTTTTTAAATAATTTTTTGAGCTTTAAAAAACAAAGAAAAATCTAGCACTTTGGAATTCTTAATACCCGTTTTAAAATTAGTTGTCCATCTTATGCAAAGATTACTCTCACTAAATATCTAACAAAAACAAAATAGAAATGTACACCAATCGTAGATTGGACGAATTTCTCATCACTCCATTGATAATGTACGTACTTACTATAGATGACAAAATAGATTGAAGTATAAAGTTTAGATTATTATTATTAAACCTACTTTTATGTAGGAATAGGAAAACATATCCAAAACTAAGTTAATACCATAAAAGATTATCTCTAATAAGGTCTAATAAAGACTAATTTTAGGTCTAATAAGTACAGATAAGTTTAGATAAGTTCAAATGATTATTAAGAACTATTAAGCTCTATAAGTTCAAATAAATTTATATAAGCAAAAATAAGTTGAATAGATTAGGCTTATATAGATTATGAGGTGTGTAAATTTGTAAATTTATGAGTTTTGAAGGGAAAGTTTACATATTTATAAATATTTTTGTGAGTTATGACTTGTAAATTGTTAGTGTATAATATGTGAACTAGTGAATAATACAGGAATCGTGATATTATAAATTTGTACAAGAGTTGTGAAGTTCCTTTTTATTATCTCTATCTATTTCTCTCTTCTCCTAAATTCTTGTGCACATTTGACTTTTCGACTATTACAAATGAAGGAAGTAATTAAATTCTCCTTCTACTCAACCACCAAGCCAAAGTAATTCTTCTCCATTGAACCATATGACTCCATCTCAAAATTGGTACAAAAATGTGAGAACTCTCCATTAATAATTGTAATTTTGCTTTATTAAGTTCTATAAATTTGTATATGAATTTTATTTATCTTTAGATTAACGTAGTCATTTATTATTTTTTTCCCGTAGTCGATACTACTATAATATTACGCTACCCCTAATTGGAAATCCTGAATCCGCCCCTGGTTTCATCATTGGAACTATATAGAAGGAAAATCTTCATTGAGTTAGTCCCTTTTTGTTGTTATGAGGATTGTCCTCCTTTGTTGTCTCTTTGTAAAGTCCAACAATATTTCTATAAATTCCTAAAGAGTTTCCATTGACTCCTAATTACATACACTCCTTCTAAACATGTTCCACGTCTAGGCTAATTCCACATATCAACAGAGGCACTTCATGGACCTAGATTCTCTTTGAGGAACCAACAGGGCCGAGGTTCAGGCAACGCACCGTGCACGACCTGACAGGGTCCGAGTATATTGTATATATTCTTATTGTTATTATATAGAAGTAGAAAAATTGATTTGGACTAGTGGTAAGTGAAAAGGGCCTAAAATGTTAGAAGTCAAGGGGTTGAATCTCGGTGATGTGTTTTTGGGAAGCGTTTAATATTTCTTTAAAGAAGCCAGTGGCCACGTGTCTAGCTTTCCTTTTCACCTTCCCTCACCTTTTCATCTCCCCTCATCAATTCCCACCGTAGCCATCAATACAAATATATAAACAAAATAAACTAAAAAGACATAACCTTTCATACAAATTTTTCCAAAACTCATATCTCAATTAATCAGTCCGTTAATGTTTAATTTTCCAACAATCGTATTTTTTATTTATTTTGCAAAATATAAATTCTTTGAAATTGAATAGGCTCCTTCCAAGAGAAGTTGAAGAGATTGTTATTATTGCTTTCCAAACTAACGGTTTAAGGGTCCCTTTTCAATAATATGCAGAATGCCCCAAACATTCTAGTCCTGGCCCTAGAAACCAAGCATGTAGCTCCCCATTTGCATATTCATAATGCAGATGAGCATAAAGTAGATTTTGTTCTAGAAAAATAAACTATACAGAAAGTATTAAAGAGACGCACCATACAAAAATCTGATATGCATGGTGTTTGTATCATTAAATTTGAGTGAATCATTCTAGATAATTCATTATACAAATTATGATGCAAGTATTTTCCCTTAGTAGAAATGTAAGAGAGAACCATATAATTTAATATTTATGTTGACAAGCAAGATTGTAGAAAAGTGGTAAAATATTGTTAAGAAAGAAAATATATATATTTGGTGCTTAAAATTTTTGATATCAAATGAAGGATTTGAAGTACAAGATATTGATAAACTTCGGAAAAAAAAGAAGAGTTTAAAGGACGAGATTTATTTGAGAACTAAATTCAATAATTACTTATCATACAACATTTGTTATATTATACGCACAAATTAAATCAGATAATACTTGTCTAGCATATAAGAAGACAAAACATAATTTTAAGGATCAAGGTTGGCTTAGTGGTTGTAAGGCTCTCCTTCCACTCCTGTGACAGGGGTTCGATTCTCACCTCTTGCAAGAAAGATCCCCAATTTCCCCTCTTCTTGCAAATGAATTATCCTTACTTTAAAAAAAATATATAAGAAGACAAAGCTTGCATTTTAAGACATACTATGTGTCGTCTCATTGTATAGATGTGTTGAGATCCGTCTAATAAAGAGGTTAAAAACCTCACGCATTATTCTTCTTGCAATATATATCAACACAATAAATATACAACGGGATATCAACACATATCATTAGAGGTGTCAAAAACTAGGCCGACCCACGGGTGAACCCGCATCCGACCCAGACCCAACCTGTTCCGAGCCAAGAGTGGTCGGGTGGAAAGCCGACCCATTCCGACCCAGCGTCCACCCGTGCCCAGTTCAACCCGTGGAATTGGCAACCCAACCCGAACCGGGCCGACCCGGTGGACCCGTGGCCGTTGCACCCGTGAACAATGACCCGACCAACTCGTTTCCGACCCAAAAACTAACCCGCACCCAACTTCACCCAAGAATGACCCGATTAAACCCACCCCTGCTATCACCCAATCCGGTTGTGACCCAACCCAGTTAGCAACCGACCCAGTTCAGTGACCCAACCTAGTTATTAACGACCCAGTCATCACCCAACCCAGTTACCACCCGACCCAACTGAACCCGACCCAAAAGCATTCCGACCCAATACAACCCGACCCAATACAACCCAACCCAGTTATCACTCAACCCAGTTACCACCCGACCCAATTACCACCCGACCCAAATGCACCCGACCCAAAACCATTCCGACCCAATACAACCCGACCTAATACAACCCGACCCAAAACCATTCCGACCCCGGTTTTCTTCCTCTCATCACAACTATGTAATATGTATGAGTAGTAACTAGTAAGTTATAATCAGCTATTAAAAAAAAAGAACAATGTTATGGGAAAAAAAAGGTTTTACAAAATTATTCCTTTGTACCGAATAATGGCCTTAAACCAAGGCAGAAATATGTTGAAGTGAAGATTATATAATGTATAAATTATTGTTATATATCGTTAGTAATTTGTTTCCCAAATCCATTTTTCCTTTAAAGAGTAAAGCTATATATTATAAGCCTCATAGGCCATAGCCCAAACAAAAACTTTGGCTAATATTATAAGCCTCATAGCCCAAACAAATAGTTCCTTTGCCCCTTCATCCTCTTGTTTCTCCCAAAATAGCCTCGCAGGCTTGCAACCATTGCCTCACATTACGATCATTTTGTATTTGAAGGTGCATAGTTAAATTATTCTTAGATGAAGCCATGAAGGTGCATAGTTAAATAGTTGAACTGAAAAGTATATTGAATTTGAAGGGATATTGGAGAGAATAAGACAAGTAAATTAGGAAAAATAAAAAACTCTTATATTCATATAATAGTATAATGTTTACAAGATAAAGTACACTTACAATTTACAAATGAATAATGTACATATGAAAATGATTAAGTTTAAACTCTAAAGTAAAAAAATTACAAAATGACCACCAACAAAGCGACAACATCGGAAATCAACCAGCGGCGGCGAAGAATGACAACCACCGGCGCGGCATTAGAGCCAACAGCAAGCAACATCGGAAATCAACCGGCGGCGGCGATAGCAGAAGCACAACCACCGGCCGAAGCATTAGAGCCAACAGCAGCGGAAGCGGCATTATAGCACCGGCGGCAGCGACCGACCACCACCACCACAGCGGAAGAACGGACCAGCGAAGCAACAAGCCAACAACGAAGGCAACAACGGGCCAACGAAGGTAGCAAAACCCCCAAAAAAACTCCCAAAGAAAACCATATAGCAATAGCAGTCAATTCTAAACAAGTAAATATTACAAAGATAATAAAATTTAATTTACTTTTAAAAAAACTCCCAAAGAAAACCATATAGCAATAGCAGTTTATAAGTATCAAATTAACAAGTAAATATTGCAAAGATAAGAAAATTTAATTTACTTTTAAAATCAATAATGGCTCTCAGGTACACAAGTTGACCTCATCATCGAGCACTCGACTCTAATTAACAACACAAACTTCACAACACAAGAAAGCCAGCAAAAGTGACACGAGCATCCACAATTCTTTGTCTTTTAAATAATACCAAACCAATTTTACCAATCAAGTGCATATCATGTCCAATAAGACAAAAGAAAAGTAGCTCCACATCGTGACACTTAGGGCAAAACATGTTTGTAAAGTAAAATGTAGCCAAAAAGAGTCGCAAGCAAGCCAACAATCAATGATCTTTGCGCAAGGGACATTTATTAAGCAAAAGGATATAGAACTAAACCAAAGTCCAAACCTAACAATTCTGTTTAAGGTTAGGGTTAGGGTTTGGGTCTAGGATTTGGGTCTAGGGTTTGGGTTTGGGTCTCAGGGTTAGGGTTTGGGCCTAGGGTTAGGGTTTGGGTTTAGGGAAACCCACAACACAACAAACCCCGCCCCAGAACACAACAAACCCACCCCAGAACACATGCAAACCCAACCCCAAACACAAGCAATCCCCAAACACAAGCAAACCCCAAACACAAACAAACCCCAGCACACAACCAACCCACAAACATAAACCCAGAAACAAACACAAACCCAGAACACAACCATCAAACATTTTCAATAGGCCACAAAACAAGGTCAGAACAATAACCATCAAACAACCACCATCAAAGAACCATCATCAAACATTTTCAATAGGCCACAACACAAGGCCAAAACAATAAACATCAAGCAACCACCATCAAAGAACCACCACCATCAAACAACAACGGCGAGCCTGATTAAGGAATTGAATCATAATCAATATCAGTAGGCTCGGTCTCTTTAACAATTTCAAGAGACTCCTCATCCTCAATCTTAGAATAACCAAAGATCCAATTTTGGCAAGTAACAAGAGCCTCAACATTTTTGGGCGACAAACGCGTGCGATACTTTGTTAAAATTACGCCCCCATACTAAATGAAGACTCGGAGGCCACGAGATGTAATGGGGATAGCCAACACATCTCTAGCCATCCGAGACAAAATAGGATAAACTCCCACATGCGTTTTCCAATAGGCCAAAACATCAAAATGGTCATCTTGGTCAGCGGGAGCATGAGGGGCACTGAAATATGATTCCATATCATTTTCAATACCCCTACTAGCAGCAACATTGGCACCAAAACTCTAAAAAGCAGCAAACAAAATAGTATCACAAAACTATTAACAATCACAAACTGTAAAGTAATCATGAATCAATCAAATGTTACACATAGTAGCCAACCTTTCCAAGGCTGGCCTTCTTGAAAGGACGGGCAATCGACCTTGCAAAACTTGGAGTGGATGAATCAGAACCGGTAGTCATAGAAGATGTAGTGCAAGAGGGTTGGAGTTGACTCAATTGTAAGTGAGAATAAACAGTAGCATAGTGCGTATACAACTCAAGTAAAGGCATCAACCGCCTCTTTAACCTTACCATCAAGATGTTGGGGCAAATAAACGATAGCATACAACTCATGAACAAAGTTTTTTTTGTAACGGGGATCAAGCATGATAGCAATAGTAAGAATCAAAGAATAATTTTCCCAATACTTGTTAAATTTTTCATACATAGGAGCAGCCATAAGACGAATAGAATCAGTTGGCTTTTCTTTAGCATAAAACAGAAGACTTTCAATCAAAACAATGTTCTCAACATATAGGTTGGCAGTGGGGTAATCAGAACCAGAAAAAAGACAAGTAATATCATAAAAAGGTTCAAGAAAATCACAAACATTTTGGACAGTTTCCCATTCAGAATCAGTTAGAGAAACATCTAAACCATGCTCAAGTAAACAATATCTATCTACGGACCTCCCTAGCTTCTAAACACCTACGGAGCATAAGAAAGGTAGAATTCAGTGAGTACGAACATCACCAATCAATGAACCCGAGAAAAACCGGTATTCACATACTTCACACAATCATCAAACCTCTCTTTCCTAATGTTTGAAAAAGAAACATATGTAACAACTTGTTGCAACTTCAAAACAGTTTTATCCATAAACTTAAAACCAGCTTGGACAATCAGATTTAATATATGGGCCGAACATCTTACATGAAAAAACTTACCAAAACATGGCAACAAATTAGTTCTATTCAAGTCCCTAACCATCTCTTGAATCATAACATCATTGGCGGTAGCATTATCACAAGTCAAAGAAAACACTTTATCTCTAATATTCCACTCATCAAACAAATCAAGAGTAAACTTACCCAACTCCTTACCGGTGTGGGACCCAGGAAAATGTCTAAATACAAGAATTTTAGAACGCAGCACCCAAGAGTTATCAACATAATGAGCGATCAAAACAAGAAACTAACATTATTAAGTGCGGACCACAAATCACAAGTACAACACACTTTTCCTTCTAAGTTACCTATAGTTGTCTTTAATTGAGCTTTAAGAGAAGCAAACTGATTAGTGCAATGCTTAAGCATAGTATTCCTAGAAATATGCTTCACATTAGGATTCAAGTAAGAAAGCAATTCTCATGCTTAGTATGCTCAACAATCAACGGTGGATATGCATGACACATAATAGCTTCAAGAAACATACGACGAAAAGTTTTTTGATCATAATGCCCCCAGTGAGCGACTTTTACTTTTAAGTAAGCTTCACACTTCTCTAAATGTTTATTTTGGTTATTAGTACCTTGGGTTCCCTCAGCACGATAAGTCTTAGCATTACAATGCTTACATGTAGAAAATATCTTACCATCTTCCTTCTTAAACAAGGTAAAGTGCTGCCAAACTTTGGCTGTACGCCTCCCAAACAGGAGGGGATCATGGGTTTGGGGAGAAATGGTTTCCTCCTCAACGAAGGGAATTGGACCCAATAATGGAGTCCAATGTCAAGTGATCAACCGAAAAATAAATTCACACATTTAAAGTTTAAACAAGGCATAGTCTAGACAAGTCAGGTCAAGGTCAAGGTCAAGGTCAAAGGGTTTAGGGTTTAGGGTTTAGGGTTTAGGGTTTAGGGTGAAACCCTCAACACTAACCCTAAACAGAAATCCAAAAACACGAAACCCATAAACACAAACCCAGAAACACAAACCCAGAAAACCCAAAACCACAAAACCCAGAAACACAAAACCCAAGCCAAAAACACAAGCCCGAAAACGTAAACATATACAAGAACAAACATGATACATTATATACAAGAACAAACAAATATGATACAAGAACAGTCAAAAAAGTAATATACAAATATATTGAAATTAAAAACTAATAGGGTTTAGGGTTAAACCCTCAACACTAACCCTAAACAGAAACCCCTAAACACACAAACCCAGAAACACAAACCCCTAAACACACAAATCCAGAAATACAAACCCCTAAACACAAACCCAGAAACACAAACCCCTAAACACAAAACCCAGATACACAAAACCCATAAACAGAAGCCCGGAAACAAGCCCAGAACACGAACCCAGAAAACACGAACCCTAAACAAATCAAACCCTAACAAAAAGGCAGACCTAGATACTTAAATTGTTAAACATCAACGAGAAATCACAAACATGTAATATAAATGAATTCACAAACATGAAATCACAAACATCAAACATGACAAAAAAAAACAGTATTAAGATCAAAAAATAAATGAAATCACAAACATGTCATCACAAACATGTAACATAAATTATAAATGACAAAAAATCAGAAACAGAAATCACAAACATCAAACATGTAAAGTTGTAAACAAGTCAGAAACCCTAAATAATTCAAGTTAAGAATTTAATATACAACTATACATGACAAATAATAACGAACATAGTAGATCTCACATATGACAAAAAATAAGATACAAATAAAAAATCAGTATTAAGATCGAAAAATAAACTTGACATTCCTAAAAAATTCTAGATCTCACATATGACAAAAAAAAAAAAAAAAAAAAATCAAAAAATACATGATATTCCGAGTAGATCCGCAAACCTGGACCAAAGACATAATCCCACATTCACATGCAAGCGAGATCTTCCTAATTCTAAAAAAAAAAAAGGAATTCTAGAACTCTAGAAGTGTAGAACACTTACCTGGTGGTTGCGACATACTGTTTTTAAATATTAAATTTACTTTTTTTTTTTGCTTCTTTTTTCTTCTTTTTTGCTTCTTCTTTGCTTCTTCTTTTCCGACGATCACCGTGTTTTTTCCGACGATCTTCACTTCTTGACCAAAAGTCCAAAACCCAGAAAATAAACCAAGAGAACACAAACCCGTAAACCGTATTTAAGAGAAATGAGAAATTTGAAAGATAAATATGAAAGAAGCGAAGAAAATAAGATAGAGAGAGAGAGAGAGAGAGAGAGAGAGAGAGAGAGAGAGAGAGAGAGAGAGAGAGAGAGAGAGAGAAAATGAGAGAGTAATAGAGAATTAGAGATTGATCAAAAATAAAATGCGAAAGAAGCAAAGAATTTTGAGGGGTTTTTTTTAGGGTTTGGAAGGGAGAGGAATAGAGGATGAGAGTGAGAGGGAATGCCGGATCGGATGAGAGAGAAAATGAGGTGAAGAAATGAGGCGTGTGAGGTTAAAAATAGGTTTATATACTAGGGATTAGGGTGGAGGTTTAGGGTTAGATTTCTGATTCAATCTCAACCGTTGGATTTAATCATTGAGTGGCTAAGATTCATTTTAGGAGGGGTGATAAAACGCTCATTGTGAGCGGTTATCACTACCCACTCACAGGGGTAAAAGGGGAAAAGGGAAAAAGGGATACACAAACAGGGGTTGAGTTAACACAAACATGGGTTTCAAACACACAAACATGGGTTGATTTTACAATAATCAGGGTTTTAAATACACAAACATGGGTTCGTATCAATAATCAAATGTACTTTTTGGGGGGGGGGGGAAAGCTGAATGGGACACGCAAATCAATGCAACTTTTGCTTTATGTCAGATATCACATGCTTTATGTCAGATATCACATGTTTACTTTTTCACAAACATGGGTTGAGTTAACAAAAACATGGGTTTCAAACACATAAACAGGGGTTGGTTTAACAATAACCAGGGTTTCAAATACACAAACATGGGTTCATTTTTTTCTGACAAAGGTGTCACATCAACTTTTTTAATTAATGATTGGTTGTGAGTGGGAAGATAAACCGCTCACAATGAGCGTTTTATCACCCCTCTCATTTTAGTGAGTTAATTTTAGATTTTTAGATTTCTGATTTTAGAGATTAAAGAAATGAAGGGTCAAGGGCTCAGATTTAATATTAGCTAATCAATGGTCTCAAACCAAGATCCTTTACATATTTTTTTGACCAATGAACATCAAGAGTGACCAAGCACATGGATTTCAAAATCTCAATGGTTGGATTTACTCTTTCTCAAATCAAATGGTTAAGGTTAAGTCTTAAGAGTTGTTAAGACAAGTAATGCTTTTTTCTAGTTTTTATATTTATAATTCAACATTTTTTAATACCAATTGTAATTATAGTATTGATTTGTAAATTTGTTTAGTAATTAACTAATTACTAATTAGTAATATTATAAATTAATAAATATTACAAACTTTAGAAGTTTAATACTTTTATTACTATTTTTAATTATAAACAAGATGATTCATGTAAAAATTATTATGAATGAATAATGATGTATTGATGACTTGATGTGAATTGTGAAACAGTGAAAGTAGAAACTGTTAACTGTTAAGTATGAAATATGAATGTATGATTATTTAATTAATGAAATAGACGGATTCCTAATTTCCTAGTATGACTTTTGATTAAGATCCACAACGATACGTATGATTAAGTTGCTATACGACGATACGTATAGCAACTTAGTATCGTCTTGTCTTTTAAGATCCAAAACCGAAACAAAGAACGATGAAAGTCGATCAATCTATTCTAAATTTCTAATGATGCTTTGATTATTGTTAAAACCGTGTAATAACATGATTAACATCGATGATCAATCTTATGATCATTTGATGGTTTTGACTTTTGATTAATGTGGAAGACAATCAATCTTATGATCATTTGATTAATTAATTTATGTCAAGATTGTGAACCTTAACTTAACGAAATTCGATTATGTTCATCCTCTACTAATATAGTGTATGATTATGTATCATCTTCATATGACATATTGACATATTCGATTAAGTGATTAACGTTGATCATTGTTACTTCACTACTTGTTGAGTTGTTCCATGAACGATGAAAGTCTAACTCTTTTTGTTGCTATATAGTGACTCATTCAGACTTGAGAGTGTGTAAGTCACTAACTAACAAAATGTTTAAGTTTAATAGTCTATTGACTCTAACACTATAAGTCTATAATCAATAATCAGTATGGACTATGGAGTATGGACTTATGCCTTAAGCCCTTAACAACTTAAATGCTTAACCCTTATGGTTGTTATTGTTACTTGTTAGATGTTAGTTGTTATTTGTTACTTGAATACTTATGCAATCATGAATAAGAATAAGTGAATAACCGATACTTAGGCAATAGGCCAATAGCCAATGCCCAATGGTGAATGGCCCAATAATATAAGTATTAAGTGTATAACTTATAAGTCTTACTTTAGTAACTTTAAAAATTAGTAATATAAGTATCAAACTATTAACGATTCAATGTATTATTACAAAGTTCACAATGACTCAATCAAAATTCACAATATTAGTATAATTACTATAATATATCACTATAAACTGTATAAAGTATAATCTATATCACAATATCACATGTTATAAGTTTATAACGTATAAGTTATAACAATCTCGACCCAAACCAAATCAATACGCCGCCGGTTTGAGATTTCAGCTGATCCAAAACCAAGTCCTACCGAGATCCGATTTATTTCGACCCAAGTCATTCCGAAAGCCGATTTATTCCGACCCAAGTCATTCCGAAAGCCGATTTATTCCGACCCAAGTCATTCCGATAGTCGATTTCTTGAATACTCAATTAATTCCGAAAGTCGATTTATTCCGACCCAATTCATTCCGATATCGATTTCTTCCGACCCAAGTCATTCCGAAAGCCGAATTATTCCGACCCAAGTCATTCCGAAGCCGATTTATTCCGACCCAATTCATTCCGATATCGATTTCTTCCGACCCAAGTAATCCGAAAGCCGATTTCTTCCGACCCAAGTCATTCCGAAAGCCGATTTCTTCCGACCCAAGTCATTCCGAAAGCCGATTACTTCCGACCCAAGTCATTCCGAAAGCCGATTTCTTCCGACCCAAGTCATTCCGAAAGCCGATTTAGGCCGACTTCACCTTATTCCATTCCGACCCAAATTCACCCAACCCAGATACCGGCCGACCCAGTTCCGAGATCCCCTCACCCAGTTGAACCCGACCCAAGTTCACCCGACCCACCCAGTTCCGACCCATGACCCACTCTCACCCAGATTATTCCGACCCAAATCATTCCGACCCAGCTTGGGTCAACCCAAACCCAGCCAGTGACCCAGATTGACACCACTACATATCATACAAGATACATGACTTTTTTTGATGGATAAGATACATGACTTTAAATTATCCTCAACACCACAAACTATAGTGCATGTATATCCAGCACCATCAATTTTAACTAGTAGCCAAAACACCACAAACTATTGGCCTGGTTGCAGCGATTATCATAAATGACGCCAGAACTAACTTTTTTTGTTAGCGGCGGGGAATCCGAATTAATATTTTTCCCACTTTCCCCATTTTTCTTTCATTTATCCTAATTTTTCATTGATTAGAAGCCTAAGTCACATGAACATGTGTCGAGAAAAATTACTTTTGGCATCATACGCTGCACCCAGGCCAATAGTTTGTGACGTTTGGGCTATTAGTCAAATTTGGTGGCGTTGGGTGTACCCGCGCCATAGTTTGTGCTGTTGCGGCCAATTTCGCCTTAATTAAAAGAATATAAACACAGTTAATAGAATAACTCAAGAGAGAATATAATAGCCTTATCCAAAAATATAGAATGAAATTTTACTCCATAATCCATATCATGCATGGCACCTGCACATAAAATAATCATCTATACTTATATATTAAAAGGCGTGCCTAAGCCAGAAACGGTGCCACGTGGCGCTCTCCCTAAGGGAGTTTTACTCCATGTAAAACACAACAATAAAAAAATTAGAAATTGCATAGTGTAGGGTTTGATCCCAGGACATCAAGAACATACACTAAAGTCTTAACCACTAGACCAAATAACATTTAGTGTTATCATCTTTAATTATAATATTAATAAATGAAAATTTTCCTTACTCGGGACGTAGCCCGGGCCTAATAACTAGTTTGAACAATTAAATCTAGTCATGTAGAAAAAAGTCAATTGATGTATATAAGAATTGTTTAATCAAAATGATTGGTTATAAGAACATGCGGCTTCATGGATCAAGGATACTTCTATAAGATGTTCACGACTTTGATACATATAGTGGACGCCAATAACTCAAAAATTGCCCTCTCATTGTTTTTGACCTTTCAGTGACTTGGATGGTTGTTGGCTACAATGGCGAAAATCCAACGCCACCAACTTGTCTGACTTCCCTACGATACATCCTATCCCCACCACGGGCTCCACAGCCTCCACCACAAACCCATCACATGGCCCATGGGTACCTATGAATGTTCTTTTTAAAAATTACATATAATGCAATACAAAACATGAAAACATGGACTTATTTTGAAAATTTATTGATTTTGATAGTACTTTTGTTTAAGAGCAATTTTATAATGGTTACAATAAAATTATAGCCACCATAACTTGTGTAATTTAGATCATTGATTTTTAGGCTCAAATTCACATCGTTTATTAAGTTGACTTTATATATAAACTATAATTAGAATTTGTATATATTAGTTTGTTTTATATTCCATAAATCATTACTATTGGTGATTTAAAAAATCTAAAGAAAGAAATGAATAATACTCGAACAAAAAGAAAATGACTTTTTCTCCAATATTCTGTATTTTTAAGGTCCAATTAGATCACTAGATAAGATAATTCTAGAAAAATAAAGGGCTAAGATTTCAATAGTTATAGTGGCTACAATTTTGAAAGTATTTATATCAAACTTAATTAACATATTTCAATTTTCCCATCTATAATTTTAGATTCATCTAGGTAATAGAAATTAAAAAATAGATTATTATTTTTATTTTTAATGAAATTAAAAGTCGAGCAACTAAAAAGTAAAATTACTTTACACGAGTAGTTTCACTAGTGGAAAAATAAGGAAGGGCTGCGGTCAAAACAACCCTAAGGGCTGCGATTTTGGCCAGCAGCCCTTTCCATAGCAGCCCTTCATTAGAAAAGAAGGGTTGTGGTTCAGGCCAAAAACGTAGCCCTTTTAAGCTTGAAGGGCTGCGTTTTCGGCTTAAACCGCAGCCCTTCTTTAAATGAAGGGTTGCGGTCATAAGCCTAAACCGCAGCCCTTTTTAAGTGAAGGGTTGCGGTTTAGGCTTAAAACCGCAGCCCTTCAAATTCATATTTTTTTAAAAAAAAAAAATAAATTAAATCCGCCCCGCCCACCCCATAGCACCCCCCCCCTGCACCCCCCCCCCGCGCCTGCCCCACCCGCCCCCCCACACCGCCCAGCCCACCGGCCCCCCACCCGGCCCCCCGCTCCCCCACTCCCACCCTGCCTCCCCCCCACCCCCGCCCCACCCCCTTCCCACCCCGCCCACCCCGCCCACCCGCCCACCCCGCACCCCCACCACCCCCGCCCACTCCCACCACCCCTCCCCCCACCCCCCGCCCACCCCCAGCCCGCCCCCCCCCCTGCCCCCCCGACCCCCCCCCCCCCACCCTTTGCCCCCAGCCCCACCTCTGCCCCCACTCCCTCCCACCCCCCCCACCCCCGACCCCCCCCCGACCCACCCCCCCCCCGCCCCCCCCCCCCCCCTGCTCCCCCAGCCCCGTCCACCCCAGCCCACCCCCTGCACTCCCCCAAGTCCCGCCCACCCCCAATCCACCCCCGCACTCCCCGCCCCCCCCCCGCCCCCCTCCCCACCCCAACCCCCCCCTTGACTCCACCCCCCCCCACCCCGACCCACCCTGCGCCAGCCCCTCCACCCATTCTTGCCCGGCCACCCCGGCCCAAACCCGGCCCCATAGCCCGATCCGCGGCCCACCATGGCGGCCCCCCCAAAACCCTCCCCCCGACACAAAAAAAAAACGATCAAATTGCAATAATATATGACAAGTTTTTGAACGTAATAATTAACTTTAAATATGTATATTTAATAATGTAAAAAGTGTACATATAGAATTGATACAAACAAGTAGATGTAGCTAATTATATCACGAATTCCACCAAAATGTATCATAAGCAATCATCACAAATGTGGGACGCCAACTTATCCCGAACTTCATATAATTCGTCTGTGGTGAAGGCCCTCAAACGTGGTGTGTTATTCATCTAAACCTTGCAAAACAACCAAGGAATAAACACGAAATATAAGAATTCAATCATTTACCGTAGTTAGTAGTTCTAAAAATGACATATACCTTCCCGAAATTCAATCAAAAACAAATGCAAGCCTAAAACTCTACACACTAGTTATATTATACCTTATATTATCATATTGAAAAAGAAAATGGAGTTAAATGACTCGAGAAACAAGAATTGGACACGAAAAGGCAAAAATCGGCCTAAAATCACATTTATGTTCC
This sequence comes from Beta corolliflora, assembly GCA_947648045.1. Taxonomy (NCBI): domain Eukaryota; kingdom Viridiplantae; phylum Streptophyta; class Magnoliopsida; order Caryophyllales; family Amaranthaceae; genus Beta; species Beta corolliflora. The sequence goes on along the minus strand of CANSZD010002802.1, from coordinate 125,278 downwards.
CGATATACAACCTACAACAAATGCAAGCCTAAGAATCTACATAATAGTTACATTATACCTCATATTATCATGTTCAAAATGAAATTGGGGTAAAATGACGCGATAAGTACGAATTGGACGCGAAAAGGCAAAAATAGGCCTAAAATGCCCTTTTCGTTCCCAAAATTCAACCTACAACAATTGCAAACCTAAAAATCTACACAATAGTTACATTATGCCTCATATTATCATGTTCAAAATGAATTTGGGGTTAAATGACTCGATAAATACGATTTGGAAGCGTAAAAGGCAAAAATAGGCCTAAAAATGACATTTTCGTTCCCAAATATATGCATGTGCTACTTTGGTTTCTAAACCAATTAATACCTATTACCAATCGATCTAATCTAAACTAACATATACTAATAAGTTACATACCTTTTGAAGATCATCGACGTTAGTGCAATGGTTGACGATATCGAACATGTACCTCAGCACGTAATAGTCACATGCAAGTCCATCATCTTGTTGCGGACACTAAATGTTCACCAAAGGATGCATCCAATGTTAGATGTGTAGTATGTGGCTAAAAGTGTTTCTATATAAGGACAAATAAATTAGTCATGTTACCTCGGTCGATATCCAAACAGGGAGCTTTTGGTGCTCGAAGTCTGTTGCACTAATATGCTTCATCACACTACATCAATACATTATTATAAGATTAGATGTACTAACTGTTTATATATATAAAGATGATGAATAATGTGTAATATTAATAAGTGCGCATATATTGAGTTTCGATTAGGTACCTATTTAACAATGATTTGATTAGTAAGGACCGTGGTGGTTGTCGACGCAAAGAATCAAAGTGGTAGACTTCGTTACGTGACAAACATATCGCAAGCAGCAGTGTCCAATGAGCCCTAGAACAAGAAAATATAGTTATTATTAATCGTAGAATAATTAATAGGTCAATTTAATTATCGAATAATAAAAGTAAAGCGAGTTTAACAAGCATACTTTTCAATATAAGGAACAAGAATGATATGATGATATCCAAAACGAGATGATGCTTTGAAACTCATATCGAGATACTCTTTCACTTCGGCTTTGTTTTGTAAGCAATTGTCATCTCGTATTATGTTTGGACATAACCAACCAAACATTGACTCATGACTAGATGTTGCAATCAATTCATTGTATAATAACCTGAGAAATCACATATTGATTAAAAGTAAACTTACTTATTATGGAAGTTGAATTGAAAACTACTTAAGGCATATGTATATGTATATTTAATTTATATGCTTATGTATTACCTCATGAATGTTTGTATCATGGAAACATTCAACTCTACCCCACATAAGAATTCTTTAATATCGACCTTAGAAATGAATGTCGATGACTCCTCAAAGTAGTGGAATTGTTGCTCGCCCAAAGGAACCTCAATTGTACTATGATCGGGTAAATCGCTAGCGCACTCATGTAACCAAAAGCATGGAATACTAAGGCCTCGCACCACCTCTGGCTCGATAATAAGTGGATTCTTTGTCCTAGAAACATTTCCCTTCACCACATTTCGTTCACCTTCATCACGTAAACTTGCTTTCTTATCAGGTGAACATGCCTTCTTTCCCTTCCTGTCATGTGAGTCTCCCTTCCCCCAAACCTAGTAATTAGTTAAAAGTAAAGATATTACTGACTATCATAGGAACTATAAAAGAAAACACGCATATATATATGTATGTTAATCATTGTACCTCATCCGAAAACCGCACCAATGCACGCGGCCATTGAACATAGCGCGAGGGCATCATTCGATAGCGTGTAGACCAACTTCGGCCGGCGGCGGAAGAGGTAATTCTTCAAAACCAGACACAATTTCATTGAGGGTGACCACATAGTGATTATCATTTACTAACTGGTTATGCAATCGTACTCGGTCACTAGGGGGTTGTGCATGGCCATAAGCTACGAGAATGAAACTATCATAACCATCTCCTCGAGCTAATAGTTCACATGGTGTCTCTTCCTTTAAAAAAAAAACTACATTCATAGTTAGTCTATGAAACAACATATAGTAAGAATTTCATGCATTTAAGAACAATAGTTGTTTAACAAAGCAAAGGGATTAAGTGATTACCTTCAACTCGGGTACTACAGGTGGATCAGGTAAAGGTATCATTTGATCAATAGATGTTCGTGGATCACTGATCGGCTGGCTAGGTGTAATATCACTACCCTTCTTGATTGCAGCAAAAGTCGGTAAACCCATTTGCTCCAAAATGGCGTTGAAGTTATGTGTCATCTCCTCCCTTAGCTCCTCCCGAATTGCAGCTTTCATAGCCTCCACATCTACTGATGCTGTCGATTTCACACTACTTACACTTGATTTTGTCGCTGTAGTGTATTGATCACCATATACCTTTCTCAAACCGAGGCGGACACCTCCTACGCCCTCACGCGCGTCCACCGTGGTCCTTTCCTAAAGTTTCGTGCAATGCATCAATGTGTCCTTTAGGAGTGAACTCACCAGTTGCCTCTTTTTCCTTCAAGCCAATCTACATAAGTATAAGAGAGAAATGCTCGTGAGCGCAAAAGTTATATTATATATACCTTATATAACCATATAATCTGTACTTACAATGGCGTTGGCTATCTGTTGTCTTTCGGGATCAGGCAAGACTCTTTTTCCCTTTGCATCAACCTCATGCATCGAACACCACCAATCGAGGACTCTATCTCGGTTGCCGAGGCGTGTCAGCTGTCGTCGTTGAGCTAGTCCCCGTTGCCGTTGTCGACCCAATTGTGGGGTAATGGCTGAACATCCACTTCTCTCTCGCCTCATTGTACGAATGAGCACCCAAATGATGATAATACTTCCTAGCTTTTGCACCCGCGCTACTTTTCTCACGACTTGCCTAAAACACACAATTATAAACAAAGGTTAGGTACGGTGTTATACAATAATGCTGGATCTAAGTGTATTAAATCTTAATAAAATATTCTTACAATAGCTTTTGGGGTTGTTTTTTTGGCAACAAATGATTCCCACTCTTCAGGTTTGATAGTTTTCCATATTTGAAATGGTAATTTGGATGGTCCGGATGATGTTTCGGTGCGGCCTCGGGGCCCGGCTTGTGTTTCTCCGCCGTAGATGTTCTTCTTCTTTGTACCTACTACTTTCCTCTGCTTAGTGATCCACCTAGACACTAACTTAGCCTTGAAATCTCTGAATCTCTGGGCAACCACGGATAGAAATACATTCTTCTTGGCATCATCATCTTCGATATTGAATTGATTCTACAAAAAACGCAGTTCACAAATTAGTTTTCGCAAATGTTGTAATTTATATGCTATAAGTAATATTACACATATATTTAACTAAATAATTAAGAAACTAAACGTTATTGTACGTGAAGCTTACCATAGTATCTTCCCATAGAGACCGCTTCAATCCCTCGGGCACCTCTTTCCATGAGTGCAGAATGGAGAGTTTATGCATGCAAATGCCAACTTGCATGCCATACTTTTGACGCCACTTTCCACAAGGTTGACCCATATTATCGTACTCCAAAGTCATATTTGTGTGTTTCCCTAGTGACTTTGTAGGTCCCCTTCCTTTTCTCTTTTTCGTTGCCAATGACTTCCTAGGCATTTGTGCATTTGTTTCTTCACGGCGAGATCGAGCCAATTTACCCCGTTCCTTTCTCGCATCGAAAGACTCATCCTCGGTAGTGTGTTCAGCAGCACTCGTGCTGTTATCCGTATGCACCTCCGCCATCTCCCTGAAATTGTACAAATATATGCATTAATATAACAAAAAATTAAAATTAACATTGCCACTAAGGGGGTGGGGTGCGGGGAGGGGGTTCCGTGTGCGAGGGCGAAGCGGTGGGGGAGGGGAGGGCGGCGGGGAGGGGGGTTACGTGTGCGAGGGGGCGGTGGGGGAGGGGGGGCAGGGGAGGGGGAGTGCAGGGGGAGGGGGAGGGCAGCAAGTGGGGGGAGGGGTTACGTGTGCGAGGGCGGCGGTGGGGGAGGGCGGCGAGGGGGGGTGTGCGGGGAGGGGGGGCGGCGAGGGAGGGGAGTGCGGGGGAGGGGGCGAGCGGGGAGGGGGGTTACGTGTGCAAGGGGCGGCGGTGCGGGGAGGGGAGGGGGGTGTGCGGGGGGAGGGCGCGCGGCGAGGGGAGGGGAGGGGTGTGCGGGGAGGGGAGGGGCGGCAGTGGGGGAGGGTGCGTGTGCGGGGGAGGGGCCGGCGGCGGTGGGGGGAGGGGAGGGGTGTGCGGGGAGGGGGGTGTGGAGGGCGGCGAGTGGGGGGGGGGGGGGCGTGCGGGGGAGGGGGCATGTGCGGGGGGCTTGGAAGGGTGGCAAGGCCTTGCCGGAGTCCTCCCAAGCCCCCGCACATTCCCCCCACCGCACGACCCCCTCCCCTCCCCCGCCGCCCCCCCCTTCCCTGCACACCCCCCCCTCCCCCCCCACTGCTGCTAGCCCTCCCCCATTCACACCCCTCCCCTTGCACACGTTACATACTAATAAGTTAGGAGTTAGATCAACAAAAATAAAATAAAATGACTCGATAAGTACGAATTGGACGCGAAAAGGCAAAACTAGGCCTAAAATGACCTTTTCGTTCCCGAAATGCAACCAACAACAAATGCAAGCCTAAAACTCTACACAATAGTTACATTATACCTCATATAATCATGTTCAAAAAGAATTTGGGGTTAAATGACTCGATAAGTACGATTTGGAAGCGAAAAGGCAAAACTAGGCCTAAAATGACCTTTTCGTTCCCGAAATACAACCAACAACAAATGCAAGCCTAAAACTCTACACAATAGTTACATTATACCTCATATAATCATGTTCAAAAAGAATTTGGGATTAAATGACTCGATAAGTACGATTTGGAAGCGAAAAGGCAAAATTTAGCCTAAAATGACCTTTTCGTTCCCGAAATGCAACCAACAACAAATGCAAGTCTAAAACTGTACACAATAGTTACATTATACCTCATATAATCATGTTCAACAAGAATTTGGGGTTAAATGACGCGATAAGTACGATTTGGAAGCGAAAAGGCAAAATTTGGCCTAAAATGACCTTTTCGTTCCCGAAATGCAACCAACAACAAATGCAAGCCTAAAACTGTACACAATAGTTACATTATACCTCATATAATCATGTTCAACAAGAATTTGTGGTTAAATGACGCGATAAGTACGAATTGGACGCGAAAAGGCAAAACTAGGCCTAAAATGACCTTTTCGTTCCCAACATGCAACCAACAACAAATGCAAGCCTAAAACTCTACACAATAGTTACTTTATACCTCATATAATCATGTTCAACAAGAATTTGGGTCTAAATAATTCGATTAGTACGAATCGGATGCGAATCGACCAAAATAGGCCTAAAATGACCCGAGAATCAGGTCACATGGCAATGGAATGCCCATCAGCTGGTAGCGGCGGAGATAGTGGGAAATGTTACAAATGTGGAGAGCATTCCATTACCATGTGACCTCACTCTCCACATTTGTAACACGGTCCCACCACCACCACTACTCTTGCCCCCCCATTACACTCCATCATTGCCATGTAGCCCTAAAATGACCTTTTCGTTCCCCAAATTCAACCTAGAACGAGATGGGCTTTCGATTGCCATGTGACTCGACTCTCCACATTTACAACGGCCTCACCACCACCGCCACTCTTGCCCCCCACTGCACTCCCTCATTGTCATGTAGGCGTAAAATGACCTTTAATTTTCGTTTCCGAAATTCAACCAACAACAGATGGAAGCCTAAAAATCTACACAATAGTTACATTATACCTAAGCCCTCCCCCCCCCCTGCCCCACCCCCACCCCTGTCCCGGCCTCCCCAACCCTCCCCCACCCCCGCCGGCCCTCCCACCCCCCCGGCCGGCATCCACAGCCCTCCCCCCCCCGCCCAGATCCCCACCCTCCCCCACCCATTGCCGCCCCTCCCCCACCCCATGTCCCGGCCTCCCCAACCCTCCCCACCCCCTGTTAGGCGGCGGGCGTGGATGTGTCGTTGTGCACCGCACCCGGCCAAAGATAAAATTTCTCCTACTCTCTTTTACACTAAGCTAGTATAATGGAAGTAGGGGTCGTATCCACAGGGGAAACGAGGGACGAGTTTAATACTTAGCGTGATTCAAAACCTAGATTAAGCTAAGGACCGAGAAACCTAATAATAAGGGGGGTTTCAAGTAGATTATAAACAAACTATAATTAACTAGCATAATTAGATAAAATGAGAAATCAATATGGAAAGATCTTGAATCCGATTAACATCCACTTCAATTCATTATCGATCATTGAACCTCGACTCTAATTATTTCCATGATTATCTATTGTTGAGAATTAATCTCGCATTCTCCTTATTCTTAGTTGAATAGCACGATCAGCGTGACTATAAAACCCTAACTAAAGGATAACCTAGTCCGATAGCGTCTAAGTTCAATCCAATAGCAGCAATAAACACGAGAGAACCAATAGACACCGCTAACGTCATACAAGCGATAAACATTCAACGGTTGATTCAATTTCCCCAAGAAATAACCAAGACGATCTGCATCTAAGTTACTCCCTAATTTGCTACCAATTGATAAAAGAATAAAACAATCCGATTCTATTCTTAAATCTAGCATTAGATTAATTACACAATCAAACTAGTAACGTTCCTAGCATAATCATGCAAAAATCATAGAAAGCAAGCATAGAAATTAAACCATAATCAAAGAAACTAAATAGAGAGGAAAGATCTCACAATGATGCTTGAAGCTCCATATTAATCTCGTTCAAGAACGGTTCAAGCTACAATCGGCATAGCATAAGCCAATCCCATAATTGAAATCTACAAAAACTAAACTAGAAAATAAAAACTAAAAAGAGAAGACAACAAGAGAGGAGTGGAGTTTTGGAGACTCCCTCTCCTTGTGGATTTCTTGCCCCCTAGGTCCAAAATCGAAGCTTGGTATTTATACTAAAGCATAAAAATCAGCCGACAATTACACCGACCTAGGGGTCGCGAGGTGCGAAGTAGGTCGCACCGTGCGAAGAGTACTCTGCCTTCCAACACGAGCTGAAGAACTGGGCCAAGCCAAGAGGTCGCACCGTGCGAGGAATCTCGCGAGGTGCGAGCAAGGCAGGTCGCGAGGTGCGACCATGCTCGCGAGGTGCGACCATGCTCGCGAGGTGCGAGCTCTTGTGCTGGGCAGCTTGGCTCGAGCGCGCACTGGGCTGGCGATGCGGGAGCGCTGGGCGAGCATGCTGCTGGGCGCGCGCAAGGCTTGCGGTTGTGCTTGCTGCGATGGGCGATGCTTGTGCTGGCTTGGGTGCTGCTTGCTATGCTTGGTGCTGTTGTGATGGGCGAGGCTTGGGCTTGCGGTGGAGTTTGATGCTTTGCTTGGCGAGCTTGTGGTGATGCTTAGCTTGCGGTGATGCTTGGCTCAATGCATTTCACCTTGGAAGCTCGGAATACATGACGTTAACACAAATTATCTCGCAAAGCTCCGAACTTCCGCTAAGGGCTAAATAAAACACGAATGTTAACAATTACAATCAAACCCCTAGCAAAGTGCACCCAAAATATAATATGAACACCGTATAACTTGAGCGTATCAAATACCCCCACACTTGAACTTTACTCGACCTCGAGTAAACTCAAAATGAGGATCACCAAATAAATCATCACCCAAGCTAACGACACCAACCTACACTCCCCATCAACTACACCATCATTATCACATCTTAACAAAATACGCTCAAAACCTAAACGTAAGGGATGATGATTCCCCCACACTTAGATTCAAGCTCACCTGAAATATACAAAGACGCGACAACAATAATAACCAGCAACGCCAACAAGTTTAACCAACAACACCAACAAGAATCAAAATGCCAGCTCACGACACACTGAACTACCAGCTCTCCCAAACCTCCAAAAGATGATTTAAAACTACTTCAACTAATCTAAACAAGCAAGCCATGGAACAAAGGCAAAAAGGGATAAATTCCATGCTTACTCTCAAAAACAAACAATCAACCAAAAGAATGTGAAAGCCAAAATAAATCTTCACAAAATCAAGGATGAAATAACCAACCCAACCCGAAAACGCTTTCCACCTTATGACACCATCTTCGGCAAATGAGTTTTCAAAGTACAAAATTCTCTCTTAATCTCTCATTTTGCCTAGGAGCCCTTTCGGGTTTTCATCCTAGCTTCTCACATTTTTTTCCATCTCTCTTCTTTTTCCGGCTCACAAAACTCACCCGCTCAACTAGCTCTTTTTTTGCATAGGCCGCCCTTTCGGGTTTTCGACCTATCCGAGCCCCCAATTTTTGCCCGAGTCGCCCGCCCTTGCGGGTTTTCAACTCAGCGGGATTCACTTCATCATCATTTTTTTTTTTTTTTTTTTTTTTTTTCATTTTTCATTTCAAATTAAAAGTAATATATACAACATAGATACATGAGAATGAGAATACCATCCCCCCTACTTAAACTACACATTGTCCTCAATGTGTCGACAATTAGAAGAAAAAGTAAACTGAAAATGGGGGGAGAAAATCGAAAATCGGGTAAATCGAAGATCGAATGCTCAAAACTCATGACCAAACAATCCGTCAAACTCATATTTCTTAACAACACCAACTCAAATCTCATAAATCAACTCACAACCCTCTCCCTCGAATCACTCAAACAAATGACAAGTTCAAAAGTTTTGAATTTTTGAGATTTGCACCTAGCTTAAGAGATCGAAAAGATACATTAACAATCTCAATCCTCTAGTGTTACCAACTCCTAGCTATTGAACTCCTCCCAACGGGTTTTCTTTTGTGGATTTTGGTTCCAAGCGGATTAGGATTGGTTGTGGATCTTTTTAGTGGGTGGGCGGTTTGTGAAAGAAAATTTGTTGTGATGGTGGAAATTTGATGAAAAATAAAGGAAAAGAAAGAAAATAAAGGGGTCTCGGGTTGCCTCCCGAGAAGCGCTGTTGTTTAAAGTCGTGAGCTCGACTTAGTACCTTAAGCTTAATCATTGGGTTGTGCTCCATGTGTGACAATGGTGGTTCCATGTCAATCTCCACTTCAAGTACCTGCAAAATTGATTGAGAAGGACTCTTGCAATGCATCGTTAATACCTAGCTTACTACAACATGGTTGAGCATATAACATCAGATTATATCCAAAACCTAGCATTAAGTCAACAACAAACATCAACTAGTAGTACTCCTAGCTAATCCAAGTCATGACCATTAATATAAATATTTAAAGCTAGACAATAACCAAGATATAGAGTATGAGTCAATCAACCATTCCCAAGAGAGTTTAAGCAACAAGTTCCATGCTTCTTGTCCAAAAGACAAAAGTGAAATACATAGAGCTCAATGGAAGATGAAAACTAGAAACTAAAACAAAAAGGGAATTTTTTATATGAGTGGCCAACCAAAAACAAAGAGCACAAGCAATACCATCCAAAAATCACGCTAAATACAAACAAGTAACACCGTTTCCCCAGCAACGGCGCCAAAATTTGGCGGGCGCGGATGTGTCGTTGTGCACCGCACCCGGCCAAAGATAAAATTTCTCCTACTCTCTTTTACACTAAGCTAGTATAATGGAAGTAGGGGTCGTATCCACAGGGAAACAGGGACGAGTTTAATACTTAGCGTGATTCAAAACCTAGATTAAGCTAAGGGCCGAGAAACCTAATAATAAGAGGGGTTTCAAGTAGATTATAAACAAACTATAATTAACTAGCATAATTAGATAAAATGAGAAATCAATATGGAAAGATCTTGAATCCGATTAACATCCACTTCAATTCATTATCGATCATTGAACCTCGACTCTAATTATTTCCATGATTATCTATTGTTGAGAATTAATCTCGCATTCTCCTTATTCTTAGTTGAATAGCACGATCAGTGTGACTATAAAACCCTAACTAAAGGATAACCTAGTCCGATAGCGTCTAAGTTCAATCCAATAGCAGCAATAAACACAGAGAACCAATAGACCTGCTAACGTCATACAAGCGATAAACATTCAACAGTTGATTCAATTTCCCCAAGAAATAACCAAGACGATCTGCATCTAAGTTACTCCCTAGTTTGCTACCAATTGATAAAAGAATAAAACAATCCGATTCTATTCTTAAATCTAGCATTAGATTAATTACACAATCAAACTAGTAACGTTCCTAGCATAATCATGCAAAAATCATAGAAAGCAAGCATAGAAATTAAACCATAATCAAAGAAACTAAATAGAGAGGAAAGATCTCACAATGATGCTTGAAGCTCCATATTAATCTCGTTCAAGAACGGTTCAAGCTACAATCGGCATAGCATAAGCCAATCCCATAATTGAAATCTACAAAAACTAAACTAGAAAATAAAAACTAAAAAGAGAAGACAACAAGAGAGGAGTGGAGTTTTGGAGACTCCCTCTCCTTGTGGCTGCTGCCCCCCTAGGTCCAAAATCAAGCTTGGTATTTATACTAAAGCATAAAAATCAGCCGACAATTACACCGACCTAGGGGTCGCGAGGTGCGAAGTAGGTCGCACCGTGCGAAGAGTACTCTGCCTTCCAACACGAGCTGAAGAACTGGGCCAAGCCAAGAGGTCGCACCGTGCGAGGAATCTCGCGAGGTGCGAGCAAGGCAGGTCGCGAGGTGCGAGCTCTTGTGCTGGGCAGCTTGGCTCGAGCGCGCGCTGGGCTGGCGATGCGGGAGCGCTGGGCGAGCATGCTGCTGGGCGCGCGCAAGGCTTGCGGTAGTGCTTGCTGCGATGGGCGATGCTTGTGCTGGCTTGGGTGCTGCTTGCTATGCTTGGTGCTGCTGTGATGGGCGAGGCTTGGGCTTGCGGTGGAGTTTGATGCTTTGCTTGGCGAGCTTGTGGTGATGCTTAGCTTGTGGTGATGCTTAGCTTGCGGTGATGCTTGGCTCAATGCATTTCACCTTGGAAGCTCGGAATACATGACGTTAACACAAATTATCTCGCAAAGCTCCGAACTTCCGCTAAGGGCTAAATAAAACACGAATGTTAACAATTACAATCAAACCCCTAGCAAAGTGCACCCAAAATATAATATGAACACCGTATAACATGAGCGTATCATCGGCCCTCCCCCCCCCGGCCGGCATCCACACCCTCCCCCACCCCCCTGCCAGCCCTCCCCCACCACCCCGCCCAAAGACCCCCACCCCTACCCACCCACCCCCACCTCCCCACCCCCTACAATCACATATTCGGCTAATACAAGCACATTTTTCGACATAAAATAGAAGTTGATTTCAAAATCCAATGAAATTAAACAAAAATTAGAGAAATGTAAAAGAGGAGAGAGAGTGAGAGGGGATTTACCGAAAGAGAGTGAGAGAAGGGATGATCCACAAACTATGCAGTAGTGGAGGAGAGAAGAGAAACAGGAGCGTAAGGTGGTGCAGCTGTGCGTGATGGTGGCGTTAATGCGGTGAAGGGCGGGGCACCGGTGGTGGCGTCAATGCAATTGGTGCGTCGTCGTGGCGGTGCGCGCCGGTGGTGCGTGAAATGAGTGGTGGTGGCGCACTGGTGGTGGAGATAGGGTTTCGCGCTGGTGGTGAGAAATGTATAAAAGAGGGGAAGTTCGCTCGTGAATTTGGCTAAGGGAGGGAAATTGAAATGGGGGCACTGTGTATGCGCGTAAAATGCATATCAAAAAAAAAATAGAAGTGAAGGGCTGCGTTTTTTTAAAAACCGCAGCCCTTCGTTTATGAAGGGTTGCGGTTTTTGGGATAATCGCAGCCCTTCACTAATAGGGCTGCGGTTAGCCTCAAAACCGCAGCCCTTCATACAGTATGAAGGGCTGCGATTTCTTGTTAACCGCAGCCCTTCAGTAAAAGGGCTGCGGTTTCCTTTAAAACCGCAGCCCTTCATACAAGAAGGGCTGCGTTTTTAAAAAAACGCAGCCCTTCCAGTGCAGCCCTTCCTTTTTTTTCCCCTAGTGTTTGTTTTTCTTCTTCTCCTTTGGTGGAACAATAATTGGATAAAACATCAAAAAACCGAGCGAGTATTAAACTCTTTTTGGACATCCATGGTTATACAATATCCTCTTCATCTTAAAATTTAATATTGAGTGAAATGAGTTCTAATGAAACTTTATATTATCTTTGTTTTTTGTAGATGCTACATTTGATTATTGAGTGAGTCTTGGGTGTAACATGTTACACCGTACTTAGTGTGTAACAACATCTCATATGTAGAAACTATTATAACTATAATGTCATTATAAAACACTTTCATGCCATTCTTGGTGTGTTTCATATCATTTTGAAGTTGTTTCACGTCATTTTTAAAAATTGTTTCATGTTATTTATAAAAACTCTTTCATGTCATTATTGATATGTTTCATATCATTATTACTGACTTCTATGTCATTTTTTCAGCAAACTTGTATCATTTTTCCCTATTTCATTAGTATTGGTTTTTAAATCTTTATATACCTTATTATTATACAAACTGATATCATTTATAATAGAAATGATATCATTATTATTCACTTTTATGTCATTTTTCAGCAAACTTGTATCATTTCCCCCTATTTCATTATCATTTGTCAATTCTTTATATATTTTATCATTATTACACATAATGATATCATCTATAAGAGAAATGATATCATTTTTTTGGTAAATAGAGAGATTTTATTACCAAAAGGCAAGAAGAACAAACTTCATACAAACTAAGCTAAAACCAACGAGGTTCAAATAACACCAAACCACCCAAACAAACAAAGATCAAAACAAACCTCTAGAAAACCAACGAAGAAAAACACAAGAAACACCCAAAACAAGAAACTAAGGAATTACTGAAGCAAGCCTAGGCAACTGGTAGCATTTAACATACATCATGAATTGAATTTGTCTAACCATAGTAGCTTGAATCTGCTGCTTATGCTGAAACTTCCTGTAGTTTCTTTCTTGCCATAATATATAAGTTGTGACACAGAAAGCCATTCTCTGAAGCTGCTGATACTTTGAATTGGACTTCAACTGATTGATTACCTGCAACTGAGCCCATCTTTCAGTATTTCCAGTCACTCCAAGCCAATGAACAATAGCTAACCAAACACCCTTTGAGAACTCACACTTGAAAAACAAATGATCAATAGTTTCAGCATCAGTACTACATAAGCAACAAAGGGGATCATGTTGAATGCCAATCTTAAGTAGATTGTCACAAGTATTCAACCTATCCATAACTGCCAACCATGTGATAAATATACACTTAGGTGGACCAGGAGTATTACAGAGAAGCTTTTTCCACTGGACAGCAGGAGCATTGTGATGGAAAGATTTATAAATCTTTCTAATAGAGAAATCAGCTCCCTGAATCAATCTAGCACCATCAATCACAGAATGAACAGAACTCAGAATCTTTTTAACAACCCAGGATGCTTGTTGAGGTACATCCAAGGTAGCAAGATCTCTGTTTTTAATATAGAAGGTGTGCACCCATTTCACCCATACTTTGTCCTTCTTCTGAGCAAGGTTCCAAAGTAACGTACATATAGCAATTTTATTCCAATTTTCAACATTTATAATGTTCAAACCACCTGCTTTCTTAGGTAAGCATAATCTCTCCCAAGCAACCAAGTTTCTCTTTGTAGTGCCAGACTTACCAGTCCATAAAAAATTCCTGCACGCAGCGTGAAGAAGTTTGATAACTTTTTTAGGCAAGAGAAAAACCTGACACCAGTAGGTTTGAACTCCAAATAATACAGATTTTATTAGTTGTAGACGCCCAGCATAGGACAACAATTTTGCAGCCCAACTATCCACTCTGGCAAGAACCCTCTTTATAAGAGGTTGGCATTGAATGATGGTTAATTTCTTGGAAGAGAGAGGAACACCAAGATATCTAAAAGGTAATTCACCCTTAGAAATATGAAACTCCTATAAAATAGCTTCTTGAGTCTCAGAACTAACCCCTCCAAAGTAAATAGAGGTTTTAGCTTGATTAGCTTTCAGCCCATAAACAGAAGAAAACTGTTGAAAAGTAGCAAAAAGTTGCCTGACTGAGTTGATATCCCCTCTTGAGAAAAGCAGCAAATCGTCAGCAAAACAAACATGATGAAGCTTCAGTTTCTGACATTTTGGGTGATATTTAAAATCTTTGTTTCTATTGAGAGTATATAAGCACCTATTGAGATATTCCATACAAATGACAAAAAAATATGGAGAAATAGGATCTCCCTGCCTAAGCCCTTTCTTTCCCTCAATAGGCCTAGTCATTTCACCATTAACATTAAAGGAGTAGGAAACAGTTGTCAGACAATCCATTATCCAATCCACAAAAACATTTGGAAACCCCAGCTCCAACAACAAATACTTTACAAAAGGCCATTCTACAGAATCATAAGCCTTTTATAGATCAATTTTCAGAATACACCTGGGAGATATGTGTTTCCTATTGTACCCTTTTACTAATTCATGGCTCAGGATTATGTTATCAAAGATAATTCTACCCTTAACAAAAGCAGATTGATTCTCACCAATCAATCCAGGTAATACATGTTGCATCCTATTAGTTAAGATTTTAGAGATAATCTTATACAAAACAGGGCAACATGCAATAGGTCTATAATCCTTCATTGCACAAGCATTAGAAACTTTGGGAACAAGAGATATATAAGTGCAATTCACAGTCCGAGGCATAAAACCAGTGTGAAAAAAAATTTTAACAGCAGCAATAACACTAGGACCAATCAGATGCCATGTACTCTTAAAGAAATGTACATTATAACCATCAATACCTGGTGCTTTGCTAGCATCCATAGCAAAAAGAGCATCCTTAATCTCCATCTCAGACACAGAAGAAACCAACATTAGCTGTTACTGGTGATTTAAAGTTGATCCCCTTTTTACAATTTGTGAATCCAACATGGGAAGAGAATCAGCAGCAGAGCCCATCAGTTTCTGATAAAAGAATCTAACTTCCTCTTTAATCATAGTCTGAGTAGTACACCTCTCCCCATCTTCTGTAATTAGGAGTTTGATTGAGTTCTGACTTTTCCTTTCCTTTGCATAAGCATGAAAGTATATTGTATTAGCATCTCCAAGAGCAATCCAGGTGACTCTAAATTTCTGTTGCCAAATGTTTTCCTCAATTCCACTCCATTTCTCTAAATCAATCAAAACCTTTTTTTCTTCCTCAATCAGTTGAGTACTAAATTGATTACCACTCATTTGACTTTGAATAATCTGCAATTGAGTTCTAAGAGACTCAACTCTAGCAGCAGTATTGCTGAAACAATGAGTATTGATGTTCTTCAAAGGAATTTTGAGTTCCTTAAGTCGACTCCATATACCAAGCAGAGTATTAGGAGGATTTGGATTCCAAATCTCTGCAACAGTCTTTTGGAAATCCTCATGTTCAGTCAACACATTCAAAAACCTGAATGGCATAGTGGTTTTCACATAGAGAGAACTAAGTTCAATGAGTAAAGGGTAGTGGTCTGAGACCCCTTTTTCCATTACTTCACATACAACATGAGGATAAGAATCAAACCAAGCTGCATTTCCAAGACATCTGTCAATTCTAGAGTAAATTCTATGTTCCTCACTTTGATTGTTACACCATGTGAAATATGGTCCAACAGTGCGCAAAACAGAAAGGTCATTTTGCTGCAAACAATCCTCAAAATCCTGCACTTCAGTTGCAGTGATAGGAATGCCTTGGATTCTATCATCCACGAGCAACACACTGTTAAAATCCCCACAGAAACATATTGGACCCTGCAACCCATTGGAGATACTAGCAATGAAGTGCCATAAATCCCTCCTAGACTCCATGGTGTTGAAGCCATAAACAATAACAAAGTGAAAACAAGAACCATCAAGTAAACTAGTGATTTTACAGCATATGCCTTGGGCACACATGCTAATAGGCACTACATCTACCTTCCTGGGGTTCCATCCAACCCAGATTCTACCATTGACAGCATGAGTATAATTGTTTATCACCATCCAATTTTTAAAAATATTTTTAGAAACTCTTTCAAACTTACTAATTTTCACCCTTGTTTCTAACAAAGCACACAAATCCAACTGAGTCTTCTGCAAAAAGAGTCTAACCTCTTTTTGTTTGAAAGGCTTGTTACAGCCTCTCACATTCCATGTTAAAAACCTCATAAAGACCTAAAGAGGATAGGGTCCCCGCCCCTTTTGTGAGTGTTGTCTTGATTAGAAGATTCACCAACTTCAAAGACAGGTTCAACAACTGGCAGAACAATATATTCATTTACAACTTCAATTTCCTTTGCACCAGCAGAGACATTCCTTGTAGATGTTGTCAACCTGGGAATAGTCCACTCAGTGGTTTCACCAATTTGCTGGACTGGAACATTGATTACAGGTTCTTTCACAGTTTGTTTAGACACCCATTGCTTTTTAGGCCTTGGCCTATTCTGCTCATTATCCTGTATCACATCACAATTATGTCCTATAACCTGACATTTGTTACAAAACTCAGGCGTCCATTCATATATTATCTTCTGCTCAAACAATTTTCCATCAGGTTGTTCAATTTGAACTGTATGGATTAAAGTCCTGGTCATATCCACCTCTATCAATAACCTAGCATAGGATATCCTAGCTAGCCTGTGAGCAAGTACACTCATCCTCAAAAAGTGGTGTACCAATAGTGCTACCAATTCTACTTAAAGAGTCAGTTCCCCAAAAGCTAAGAGGCAAGCCAGGTAATTGAACCCATAGTGGAATCACCTTCAGAATTTCATTCTTGAAATTAAAATCAGCCTCCCAAGCTTTCACAATAACTGGCCTATTTGCAATTGTATAGGGACCAGAATTCAAAATTTCATTTCTCTCAATCATAGTTTTAAACCTGATCACAAAATATCCCTCATTATGATAGAACACATCAGGTTCATCAACAGATGTCCAATGTTTACTGATGTAAGTGTTAAGGTATTTCATTGTAGGAACATCACCAACAACATACAATATGATAGCAGTCTTCCATTTATCAATCTCATTATCAATATGCAATTGATTTAAACAAGCAATTGGAGCACCATTTTTAAGAGTAGGATTCACAAATGTGAGTGTCATACCTTTTTGGGCACTTCTATTCTGTGGAATTGAAGGAGGATGTCCATCTAGGTCAGGAGTAGCCAGTTCCAATCGTCGTGGAACCGAACGTTCAGCAACAATCGAAACTGTAGCTACCGCCGCCGACGGAAATCCAACCCCAGATCAATTCTGATTAACTCCCAAACTCGGCCCATTTGGTGGATTCGAAGCAGCTGGAGTAGAAACATCTCTCCTAACAGACGATTCCGGGGCAGAGACAACCGGTGGTGTCTTTTGTGGTATTTGTGGCTGCTGCTGCTTTCGAGGTCTACCTCGTTTAGCCATGGACGCTAAATTAAGTAGAGGCTAGAGAGAGAAGCTGCGCTAATCGTTAAGTCTTTTTTTTATTTAAGAGAAATGATATCATTATTACTCAATTTTATGTCATTTCTCAGAAAATTTGTATAATTTGATTTCCCCCTTAATCATTATTATTGTTCAACTTTTTATATATATTATTAAGATAAATGATATCATTTTTGTTGACTTTTATATGATTTTTCACCAAATCTATATCAGTTTTTACCAAAGCTACGTCATTTAACACCAAAACCTATTTTTTTAAACCAACAATGTCTCTCTCATTTCTCCCTTCCATTGGCGGCGTAACCACCACATTCGAGTATCTCTCGTTGCACCACCACTGTTTACATCTAACTTTCTCTCTCCTCCACATTTTCAACCACTATCATAGTCGCACCTCCACGCTCGTAAGGCACAATCGCTGGATTTTGATGAGCAAGAAGCATAACCGCCTTAGGACGAGAAGGAGATAGCTTCTTCCACAGCATAGTCGATCCAATTATTTAGTTGATCAAAAGGCTCAAAAAACGGCGAAGAACTCTTGTAACTTCCATTCGAATCCAAAACCCTAGCCTTCTCTATACTTCTTCTACGATCTCCGGCGGCGGTTAAAAGTATCAATCTGAAACCCTAACCTTCTCAATACTTCTTCTTCAATCTCCGGCGGAGGCTCAAACTATCAACCGGAACTGAACATCCGTCCTAGCTCCTTCGACCGTCATTTCTGTCGCAGGTTTTGACGTTCTTCTTTGATCTATTCTTCTTCTTTTCTCCGGAGGCGGCAGCTTCGATTCTTTCGGAAGCTTCTTGCCGACTTTAGGCTTCTTCTCCGTCGGATCTTTCTCGGATGGCTTCTTGTCTGCCTTTACCACCATTAATGAGATGAGAGAGAAAACTTGAAAGTTTTGAGGTGTTTGAGTTTTTTCGAGATGTATATACTGTTGGATAAGTTGTTACACCATAATATGGTATAACCGTTACACTCAAGAATTTCAATTGATTATTTTAATCCATTCACCAAAAAGATAAATGTTGCATCTAAAAAATAGAGGTTGTATATTTTAATAAATCACATAACTTTAGATGAAAACTAGCTTTTAAAATTGAATTCACAATTAAAACAAAATTTTAACAACTAATATAAAATGAACTGAGCAATAATTCTGTTAATCTTTAGATATAATATATCGCTCTAATACAATGATGTTGAATAGAGGGCATACTTATCAGTTTTATTATATATGCAACGATTAATAATCTTAAACAGCTTAATCTACACTCGATATGAACTGGAGGTAGTTTTTGTTTGCATGCCTAAGTGCCTAACTATTATATGCGGGGCCACATTTATAAAACACATGCTCCTTGACATTTGGATTTTTGAGCAAGAATGTTGACAAAACTTACCAGTTGTTTGTCTATACTATACAAGTAGCTTTCCAGAATCTGCATTTAAGTAGTTGTTCCCCTTTGAAAAAGGCAAATGTGTTTGTTGGACGACGCTGTTAGATTTTTATTGGGTTGCTAAATGACGTTCTATAATTTTCTAGTAACGTCTTAAATAAGTATAAAATACGGTATTTATATACTTTTCATTTTTTTCACTTTCTCCCCTTCCCTCACTTCTAGGAATGGCAACGGGTCGGACTTGGACCGGATTATGCATAATCCGACTCCGACCCTACAAGAAGTCGGATTTTAAATCTGACTCCGACTCTGACATTCGACTCCGATAATCCGAATCCGACCCGACGTAAAATCCGAACATCCGGCTCCGACCCGACTCCGACATCCGATTCCGATAATCCGAATCCGATCCAACTTAAAATCCGAACGTCCGACTCCGACTTTTTTTTTTTGCACGATTTTATATTATAAAAAAAACTTGTATATATTTCAAATGATAGTTAAAAATCTTCCAAAGTATATAATTAACTAAAATTAATTATTATAAATGACATGATATGTGTATTGTGTCTTGCTAATGGCTATATATATCTATTGCCACATACATTTTAGATAGCATACATAAAATAATATTAATATAAAATAAGACCAATTGTCTTGAAAGTTAAAATCAAAGTTAGAGTATACATACGTAATATACATTAATATAAAAAAATAATACTAATTGCCTCAAAGTCGGAGTCGGATGTCAGAGTCGGAGTCGGACATCCGTCGGAGTCGGATCGGATGAGTCGGATTTTTTATGAGATCCGACTCCGACCTTACTCCGACTCGGAGTCGGACTTTTTAAACGGAGTCGGATGCGGATTTTTTTTTTCTCGGAGTCGGCTCGGATTTTTTGCCTCGGAGCGGATCGGACCAGGGTCGGATCCAGACTGGATTGCCATCCCTACTCACTTCCTCTTCCCCTTCTTCTTCCACACCACCACTAGCGCCGCCACACCACCAGCGTCACCCCGTCACCAAATGCTAATTAAACCTTGGTCTCCTAAAATTTCCAAAACCTCCATCGTCCCACTATTTCCTCAACCTCCGTCACTCCAAAACCTTCATCAGATCGGTTCTCCGAGGAATACATCCTCTCTCCTCCACGATCCTTGCATGTTAGCACAACCAAATCCCTTGGTTCTCTCAATTCAACCATGGACGTCTGCCATTAATCGCTGAGCAAAATTCATTAAAAAAAAAAGAGGGAGGCGTATGCCATGACGTCCATGGCAGGCGCCTCTTCCTGTGGTGGAGAACCTCTTTTTTTTACAAAAAAAAGTTTAGGAAATTAAGTGTCCATTTCTTTGCGTATTGCTGTTGGTGGTGGCGGCGCCGACGTCTGTAATGGTGGTGGTGGCGCCGGCGGCTGTAATGGTGGTAGTAGGGAAAGAGAAAGGGAGAGGGAGAAAGAGAAGAAATGGAAGTAACAATATGATTTGGGTCTTAAAATATAATCTTCATACTTTTACAATGAATTCAATGGAATTTGCTTTGTTATCATTACTTTTCACTTATTTTTTTTAGGAAAAATTGTCAGGAATAAGTTAACCTTTACCTGGTCTTCTTTTATTAAGTTAACCTTTGGATTATCCTGGAATAAGTCATATTTTATATCATTTAAGCATTAAACAAGTCAGACATGGGAGTGACCTGCTAATCCCTGTAAACTACAGGTATTTTTTTTACCGTTGGATTTTTTTGTTTTTTTAATTGTTTTTCCTTAGGTTTATTCTATTTGTCCTCCAAACCCTTCCCTGTTCCTTTTCTCCCTATTTCTCCACTATGTTTTCTTCATCTTCAACCTGTTCTTCATCCTTCTTTTTTCTCCCTATTTCTCCTATCTATTTTCTCTATTTTTTTTTTGTTTTCTCCGTAGAGTGCATTCGCAAAGTGATTGCAAGCCTATTGGAGGCCATCTAACAAAAAGAATCCAACAATATAATTCGAATTCGAAAAAATTCAAAAGGAGTTCTACCATACAACTAAACTCTGAACCCAATTATATTTCCTCAGCGCCTCTGATTCATAGTTGCGCAAAAAGACAATTCGAAACCAAATCACTCAACGACGACAATGTTACACTCTTTTCTCCATTTTTTTCTCAGACTTTTCGTTACATATCGTTGATTATAATTGCAATTTCGGCTATCTAAGTTTGTATTTTGCTAGTCTGAAAAGCTTGCTGTATGAACATTGATAATTCATATTTCAACCTATTCTTCCCTGTCCTCATCCTTCTTCTCTGTACCTAAGTGTAAAATCATCAACATACTCAGCATTCTAAAACATAATCCCAAACAATAACAGTCACAATCAAAGCACTAATTTGCAATTGAAACCCCAATTTTCGCAATTGAAACCCTATTAAAATCAACCCACAAAAACTCAACTTAAAAAACTAATTTCATCATTTTAAACATGAAATCAACCCACAAAAACGCAAAAAAAAAATTACTTACCTCTGCGAAATCCCTGCATGCCCAGCTGAAAAACCCTTCAAGTTTCGCCCTTCAAGTTTCGTTCCTTCTTCAGTTTCCACAAGAAGAGAGAGAATTTTGGTGTAATTGAAAGTGACAGTGAGAGTTAATGCAAAGGGGTTCTTTTGCAGGAGGAGAGAGAAATGTTGTGGAGGGAAATTTTTTTTAGAAACCGGTCAAAAGGTCAACTGAAGGGGTTAAGAGGTTTAGTTTACAGGATTAGCAGGTTAACAGTAATCGGACTTGTTAAATGCTTAAATGATATAAAAGATGACTTATTCTAGGATAATCCAAAGGTTAACTTAATAAAAGAAGACCGGGTAAATGTTAACTTATTCCTGACAATTTTTCCTTTTTTTTATAAAGATCTTTCCATTTTATTATAAATGACGAAGCATTCACTTTTTAGGATTTTTTAAACTCAAGTTTTTGCTTTCTAATGAAGCAGCTTTAAAGAAAAGCTATGGATTCAAGTGGAGCAGCCATGAATATCAATGAAGTTGTAAAGAAACTTTTTTTAGGAGAGAGAATCAGTCATGTCTAAAGAGTAAAGAGCTACAATGATGCTGGCTCCTGTCTAATGAAGTTGAGGTGGGAGGAATGGAGTAAAGAAAGGGAAAGCAAAGGAGGGAATGGAGGAAAGAAATGGTGTATAAATGTACAAAATACAGGGCGTTACTAGGAAAACCAATTTTTTTTTTTTACAATGGTTGGACAATATAAAAGCAATGTAGGTCACATTTTTAATGTAAAATAATTTATTGATGAAAGAATCATACAACATCTATAATGGAACTTAACACTAGCAAATATATAATAATTTTGATCAAATAAAAGTTTCAATTAGCAAAAAAGTATACCCTCTTTCATATCGCTATATGATACAACCTTACACGAGGGGGTCTTTCGATCTAGCTAGCAATATCATTACATTCACTATCTTGCAGAGCTCGTAAAAAGTTTGTGAGCCGTGTTCTTGTTGAGAGTCTAGGGGCGAAGCCAGACTTGGTTAAGGAGAGGGGCCGAGTATACTTCCTTTTTTTTATTATTACATTGTGAGGGGCCACTTTACTAAAATTCCTAATTTTCTTTTATTTGAGCCTCTTATATATTAGAGGTAAGGTTGGGCTAGCAGAGGCCATGACCCTCTTAGGCCCCTTAATAGCCTCGCCTCTAGTTGAGACACAATGAGTTGCCCACATTGAGTTGTATCACATCAGGCGAAATAGGAGAGAATGTACCACCTTAGAAGCTAGCTAGAGGAGTTACTTTTCCTTTTTTAACTGGGTTGCTAAATAACGCAAAGAAATGGAGGTATAAAAATACTGTATAAAAATACTGTATTTAGGGCGTTAGTAAGAAATATTAGGGTGTCCCCATTTTGTATTTTGGG
Organism: Beta corolliflora; assembly: GCA_947648045.1. Taxonomy (NCBI): domain Eukaryota; kingdom Viridiplantae; phylum Streptophyta; class Magnoliopsida; order Caryophyllales; family Amaranthaceae; genus Beta; species Beta corolliflora. The sequence continues at coordinate 102,507 of CANSZD010002802.1, read as the reverse complement.
CGTTAGTAAGAAATGGAGCTAAATAACGCCCTAGTATTTCCTACTAACGCCATAAATACAGTATTTTTATACTGTACATTTATACCTCCATTTCTTTTTTTTTCTTCTTCCATTCCCCTTCCCTTTTCCCTACCACCACAACCATTGGAGCCGCCACCACCAACACCGCCAACACCGCCGCCGCCGCCACCACCACCACCACCACCACCACTAATCCAAGTGCAAACGGAATGTCAATGCAAGAAAAAAATACGGTGAAGCAAATTTCGGGAACCCAAAAATGCAAATTTAGTGACAAATTTAACAAATAAGAAAAACCCGGCCAAAAGTTTAATCTCATAAGATTGACATAAAAAACTCACCTTCAAGCACTAACAATCGAAAGAGTTAACAAAAGAAGTAGAATAACAACGAGGCTCAGCGGCCATGTTTGGTTCTTCAAGCTAAGAAAGAAAATTAGAGAGGAAGAGAGAGGATCTAAAGATGATTTTACCACAAAGCAAAACTCTCCGAAATGCTTCTTCTCTTCTTCGAACTCGCGCTCTTTCTACCGAAATCCCATTTTGTGCTTGCTTAATCCCCATTATTCTTGAGTTTTTTTTTTTTAAAAAAAATGGAGAGGCGTCCTTAGCGGGCGCCTCACCCTGTGGTGGAGCGCCCGCCAAGGACGCCTCCTCCTTTTTTTAAAAAAATATGGAGAGGCGTTCACCATGGATGCCTCCACCGGTGGTGGGGCGTCCATGGTGGACGCCTCTTTTTTTTGAATTTAAAAAAAAATCAAAGATAACATAGAGAAGAAGGTTGAAGAAGGGTGGGGTGTTGATTAGCAAAGACCGAATAATAGCATTGCAAATTGTAAGATGTTCAACCATTTGACATGCTTGTAAGTTGTAACTCACTTTAATGCCCTATGAATGAAATATGCCCCAATTTATAAAAAAAAAAGGTGGGGTGTGATACTGGTGGTGGCGGTACGGCAATGGTGGTGGTGTTTGAACTTTCTAGAGTTAAGGTGGCGGTGGCGGCGGTGGCGGTGGTGTTGGTGGTGGCGGCTCCAATGGTGGTGGTGGTAGAGGAAGGGGAAGGGAAGAAGAGAGAAAAGAAATGGAGGTATAAAAATACAGTATAAAAATACTATATTTAGGGCGTTAGTAAGAAATATTAGGGCGTCAATGGAGTTACTTCTTATTATTATCAATTAATTTTAGTATGAAGCCTCCTTGGCGCAGTAAGTGGAGTGGGACTCTCCTACCGTCCAACAGTTTAAGAATGTCATATTCGTATTGAATATCTACAACAATCTGACCCACTTGTTAAAGAAGTATCGTGTTGACTCGTTTAATTGAAGAGGTTTAAAATCATAAACACTAACCCATTTATTCCACAACTTTATTATATTGCATCCATTTTTGCCAGCTCTACCATGTTGCAACTCCCGTGGATGGACCAAGAACGAGGTATATATTCATAACAGCCTCATACTTCATAGGACAAGCATCTCAAATAGAAAATAAAATACAGATTAGACAGAGTGAGAGAGAGAGGATAGAGATTAGAGAATGAGAGCAATGGCATCTTTGGTCAATAACTCCTATGCCGCGCTAAGCACTTCCAAAGTGGAGCTCCGAGAAGTCAGGAGCCTCGCCAACTTCCAAGTTGGACCTCCATCATCGTTCAGCTGCAGAAACTACAAAAAGGTGTCTTCCTCTTTCGTCTGCAAAGCCGTCTCTGCTGCGCCTCAGTCTGCCATTGAAGGCCTTAACATCGCTGAAGATGTTTCTCAGGTGATTCTTTCATTCTCATTTTATTTCAAATTGGATTCCTTTTTCTGTTTTTTATTGTAAATTTTGTGGTTTTGGAGGTGGGTTTTGTCTTTCTTTGCGATTCTGTGGTGGGTTTTTCTTGGTGGGGGTTTTTGATTGTAAATTTTGTGGTTTTTTCTTTTTTTTTTTTTTGAATTTTGATAGTAGTTTTGAGGTGGGTTTTGTGTTTTTTTGCGATTCTGTGGTGGGTTTTTCTGGGTTTTGTTCCTTTGACCAGTATTATTCGTTTACTTGCTGTGCAATGATGAAAAGTTTTTGGGATTTGTATACTGGTGTTATGATGTTTGAACTTTTTATTGGGTGAAACTGAAATTATTTGGTCAATTTGTTCTCTGGTGAAAATAGTATTGAGATGAGTGAAGTTTGGCTGGTTGATGTGTTCATTGTTAAATCAGGTTATTGTTTCACAAACATCAGATTTATTGGGTTTAATTTGAACTGAATAACTGATGCATGAGACTTAAAAGTAGCAATTCGAGGGGAGAATTGTTTGGTTGACCTTGAGGTCGCCCCATCTTCATGAGAGATGTATAGAGGAAACAGTCATTAGCAATGTATTTGATCCAAAGTGAGTAGTGACCTTTGACCAATCACATTTACCAATCCGAAGGGTTACTAAATCATTGGTGTTGGTGATGTTCTATAAATAATGGAACTTTGTCACCCTCATAGATACTTAGATTTTGAAGATAAATTTTAGATGCTATAAATGCTGGAATTTCCTATGAGTACTTAGATTAGCAGCGGCAGTTAATTAGATATAACTGTGTAAAAACAGGAGATGTTTCAGTATGCTCAACAATAATGGTTTTGCTCCCTGCATCATGTTTGACTTTTGCATAATAAGTTGACTTAATAATTTTATACATATGGTATAAAGTGACATTCAATGTTATAATAATGAAGATTTGACTTGTGTTTTGGATTTTAAGAATTTCGTGTAACGGCCTATTTTTTTGGATTTGAATGAGTAAGTTTTTTTGTTGTTGAAACTCTCAGCAATGAAGTATGACAGGAGTTTCCCCGAGAAAACACATTTGAAGTGCTTAGCTTTTCAACCTCAAAAATTCAATAAGGACATTGGCTCCCCCCCCAGTTGACATCTTAATACTACAATGATGTGGAATTTTATTTTGGGACAAAGGGAGTAGTATGTTGCACTATATTTAGAAGTCTCCTTAGAAGTTGTTGATACTATGACAAGTTATTAGCACATTAACTAGTGTTCTCTGAATTGTGACCAACACCCCTCTGAGGTAGGGGCCTGGTCGTGACAAGAAACTTCAGCTTTCACGCTGGAGTTTCACAGTAGATCAACCTTTTGTAAATCTTCATTTTAAATCTGTGGGAAGTTTTACACACACTCTTTAAGTTTTTGCTTTTGGAGTGTAGTTGATTATAGAGGCACAGAAAGTACAAAAGAAGATTCCCACCCTAGAATATATGATTTGAAATTCTTTGGAACCTTAAATGTCAAGAAGACTAGACGAAGGTCTACTTTTCTCTTGGTGGGAGGATACCACTGATCCAAACATGATTATCTAGTAGCCCTCTCTACTATCTCTCGATACTCAAACTTCCAGTGGCTGTTGCAAATTAGATTGACAGGTTAATGAGGGAGTGTTTTTGGTCTAGTTTGGTGATTTTTGGAAGGATCATCTTGTGAGTTGGGATTCAGAATGTCGCCTAAAGGCAGGATGAGGTTTGGGTTTGGGAGAGTGATTTCTAAAATTATTTCTCTTTTAGGAAAGTGGTTGTGGCGTTTTCCTCTTGAACTTGGGTCAATGTGGTATAATGTTATTGAGAGCAAATATGTCAAGTGACAAAACAGGTGGGATGCTCATAATTGTCCCTAGAGATTACTCCAATTTTTTCTTCTCTTGGTCCTGGAGATTACTTCACTTTATTCTTCTCTTGGCCCTTGGGTGAAGTTTAAGATAGGAGATCGTTGGCGCATTCGTCTTCTCTTGGTCCTGGAGATTACTTCACTTTATTCTTCTCTTGGCCCTTGGGTGAAGTTTAAGATAGGAGATCGTTGGCGCATTCGTTGTTTGGGAGGAATTCACTGGATTAGGTAAATCCTCCATTTGGAGAGGAGAGTTACACCCTTCACATGATCTTTCCTCTCGACTTCTCAACTTAATGCTCCTGTTTGTCCTTCTTATATTGACAGTGCTTGGGATTTATATATTTGGGTGATTTAAAAATTTTGGGTGAATTTGTAATTTTGTTTTCGGTCTGAGGACAGCTTGTCCTTTTTATAAATACATATCTTTCTGGTGTTTTATGTATAACCTTTCTTTATCAGGAATAAAACATATTCATCATTCCTTTGCTCAATCTGCTTCACCTGAGCCTATTATATCAACTTATGAGAGCCTGAGAATTGGCACTCATTAAACTGCTGAATTTGCTGAACACCAGAGTCCAGAAATTTCTTGAATTTTATTATAATAAACAGTCAACAATGCTTTCCAACTTAAATTATCCTTCAACAGGAACATCACAACATCCGTATATGTATATGTATTGATCATAACTAGGCCACATTTGAGCAGAGGTCACATTTCATGAATTGAGTTGATATACCATAATATTCCTCACTATTTAAATATTTTACATATACACACAACAAGGTAGTCGTTCTTTAAAATTATTAGTTACCATAAGGGGTAATACCAATATACCATTATATGGAAAAAAGGGGATTTCATTTACTAACTCTAGAGAGTGGCCTTATAGAAACCGCCTAAAAATAAAATGGATATATGGCCTATTATATTGAGACAGAGGATGTATCTGGCACTTCTCTGCGGTTCACATATAGAGAGATATACAAATTGATGTCAAGTCTATTGGTACCTCAAAAATAATGCAAATTATCTGGATACTCTCATACTCTCTCCAGGAGCTCTGCTGTATTTTTATTTTGGTGCTGCCAGATGGAGTTTGCTGTCAATTTACTGATGTTTATGACGTTTGTAATAAGTAGCTTAGCAGTCTTACTATTTTGCAACATTAGGATGTCAATTGACAGCATGCGCTAACATTGCCTACAATAACCTCTAGACCCATGATTTTAACATAATATTCTCATATTATGTACACAAATTTTATATGCTTTGTGTTGTTACTTGGCAAATGATAAGTTTTCTCTTTATATTACATTATTAATTAATATATATTTATCTGTTTCTGTGTTAGAATTCATTTGTTGAAATTCAAGATAATAATTATTTTCCTTTTTATTGTCACATGGTAGTTAATTGGGAAAACTCCACTTGTGTATCTCAACAATGTTGTAAATGGATCAGTTGCAAGCATTGCTGCAAAACTTGAGAGCATGGAGCCTTGCTGCAGTGTCAAGGATAGGTAAAAGATTTCCCCTATCTTTTTTCTCCATGCTCTAGCCGGTTTCCTTGAGAATCTTCTTTGCTTGTCAAAATGAGCACAAGAGCTTGCATGGCTTTTCTCTTTTATATTTTGTGAGATAAAGTATAGCCTGAAGAACAACTTGTTTACTGAACAACTTTGCAGATTTTTCGTTTTCGATATGATAAGGTGTACATGCTTTGGTAAATACAGATGTATCTTCTGAAATACTCTCTATTTTGCCAAACAAATGAAGCACTTGGGTTGTTTCAAATTCTCTCATCATCCGAAATAAAAAAGACTCCTTTCTCTTTCTATTTCATTTCTCTTCCGCAATAAACGTGCCTCAACCCAAATCCCAATGTGTCATTTAATTCAAAACGTAGGGAGTAACTCCTTTTGGACTTTCAATTATTTTTTCAGCAGGCAACATCATACCAATTCTTTGTAATTGTTGGTTGAAGAGCCTATATTTTCAAAAGAAAGCTAATTTTGTGTATTTGTACTTTGCAAAAGTAACTATGATAGGATAACAAATTTAATGCATTTGATATTACAGTTCTGAGATGTCCTTGTATTTTTTGTCCGCACAGAATTGGTTACAGTATGGTTGATGATGCTGAGCAGAAAGGAGCTATCACACCTGGAAAGGTATTGCCTTTTGGGCTACATTTTTCCTGGTATTTCCTACACATCTATATGCACTTGAAGATTGTTGTATACTTCTATCTGTTAAACATTTGGTGCTTGCTTCGTTTCAGCACTTCACTTTATATTTGCAGAGACCCTTTTGTCTATGTTCTTTATCTCCTTTTGTTGCCTTCTTGTCCCATTCTTCTGCTTTAGGAAGTACATAAGACAAGAGATTGATTCTGTACTGATTATTTAGGTCATGAAGTTTCTGTCCTCTAAAAGAAAGGGTTTTGTAAGGTCTTCATTTTAAAAAAATTCCATTTTTTTTGTTTGCATATTAATTATATGCTCACCTTCATCAGTTTTTTCATACTCAGTCAGTTAGTTATTCCCTCCGTGCCCTTGTTATCTTGCATTATACTAGTGTTTTGGGATGTCTCTAATTTATCTTCCACATATCCATTATAGCCTCCCCCATGTGAATTGGATATTTGAATCTCATTTTCTCTTGCAACTTTTCACTTCATCAAATCAGCCTTTTACTCACACAGTTGATACACTATCTCTTCTTTTTCTCTCTTTATTCACTTTTAATTTTATTAGAAATTAAATCACTATCTACCCATACCTTTACTTGCTCTCTTAATGTGTGTTTCAAAGCATAAGTGGAAGATAAATTTTGGGCTATTAGTATCCTTTTAATAACTCCGCCTGTGAGTGTCTGTGTGACATTCACTGCCGGTCTCAAGCCCGGATAAAGGAGGAGAGTTGCGGTAGGTTTGGGGCGGCCAGCATAAAACATAGTCCCATATCATGACATGAATCGACAAATGAAAAACGTGGGGGCGTCCCCTACTCAGCGACGCGCTGCACTTCATAGACCCGGGTGTAGTGATAAGTATGCAAGGGTTGCTAGGTCGTCGCCCGGAAGCGGCGCGCCATCCCGGCCGGGGGTGGTGTCAAATATGCAAGGGTTCCCGCATCAGGGACGGGTGCGGGTAAAGAAGTTAGTCCAGGGTAGTGGTAGTGGTAGGGGTAGTAGGTTGCGCTTTGGAACATGGAACATTGGCTCTTTGACGGGAAGATCGGCGGAGGTGGTGGAGGTTATGAGGAGGCGAAAGATTCACATAATGTGCCTTCAAGAGACTAAGTGGGTTGGTGGAAAAGCAAGAGAACTAGCCCCGTGGGGTTATAAGCTTTGGTACTCCGGAAAGGATAAGTGTAGGAATGGAGTAGGCATCATTATTGATAAGGAATATATTGATGATGTGGTGGAAGTTTCGAGGAAGAGTGACCGCATTATGAGTATCGGGCTAGTATTAGGGAGTAATGCGGTGACTATCATAAGCGCATATGCGCCCGCAAGTAGGATTGGAAGCATTTATTAAACAACAATTTTGGGAGGATTTGGAGGAGGTTGTGCAACGAGTGTCTATTAATGAAAAATTGATCATTGGTGGGGATCTTAACGGACATGTGGGCACTAGTCGAGTTGGCTTTGAGAGCATTCATGGAGGTTTTGGGTATGGGGAGAGAAATGAAGCCGGAAGTGATATCTTGGATTTCGCATTAGCCTATGGTCTTAGTATTATGAACACTTGGTTTGAGAAAAGAGAATCTCACCTTGTGACGTATAGGAGTGGAAGTAACGCGAGTCGATTGACCTCTTTTTAGTAAGGAATGGTTGGCGGAAGAGTTATACAAACCGCAAGGTGATACGGGTGAGAGCGCGACCACCCAACATAGACTAGTCGTGCTTGATTTCGGGTAGGGAGTCTTTAAGAAAGCGAAAACCCAATGTGGAGCCACGAATCAAGTGGTGGAAGCTCCAAGGGGAGCCTAAAGAGAACTTCTTAGCTAAGATGGCTAATAAAGATATTTGGGCTTGTAACACGGAAATGGATGTAGATTCGATTTGGACAAAGATAGAACTTGGTATAAAGGAAGTGGCGAAAGAGGCCCTTGGAGAATCTAAAGGAACTGTACCATCAAGTAAGGACACATCTTGGTGGAACGAGGAGGTGAGACAAGCGATAAAAAACAAACGAGAAAGTTATAAACTTTTGGGAAAAGATAGCGACGATGTGAACTATGAGAAGTACAAAGAGGCGAGAAAAGAAGCCAAGAAGCAAGACGGGAAGCTAAAGCACGGGTAAACAAAGAGCTTTATGCAAGATTGGATACTGACGAAGGTGAAAAAGACATTTATAGAATTGCGCGTATGAGGGACAAGAAGACAAGAGACATAAGAAAGGTAAAATGTGTCAAGGGTGTGGACCAAAGAGTGCTTGTGGAGGATGAAGAGATAAAGGATAGGTGGAGGTCGTACTTTGATACCTTGTTCAACGGTGATAAAGCACAAGACATCGGGGATGTACACATTCCGCCAAGTATGTTAAATCGAGAGTTTATGAGGAGGATTCAAAAGGGAGAAGTCGTTGCGGCATTAAAAAAGATGGGATTGAAGAAAGCTACGGGGCCGGATGGCATACCTATCGAAGTTTGGAGGTGTTTAGGGGGAGAGGAATCGAATGGCCGACAACATTCTTCAACATGATTTGGAGACACAACAAAATGCCATTAGAATGGAGGAAGAGTACTTTGATTCCTTTGTATAAGAACAAAGGCGATGTACAAGATTGTACCAACTACCGAGGAATCAAACTAATGAGTCATACGATGAAACTCCGGGAAAGGGTGATTGAGCAAAGACTTAGGAAACATGTGAAGATATCGGAGAACCAATTTGGATTTATGCCCGGAAGATCGACTATGAGGCCATCCACCTCTTAAGACAAACAATGGAACATTACCGTGATAGGAAGAAGGATCTACATATGGTTTTCATTGATTTGGAGAAGGCATATGATAGAGTACCAAGAGAAATACTTTGGTGGGCGTTGCGAAGGAAAGGTGTTCCACAAAAATATATAGATATCATCAAGGATATGTATGAGGGGGCAACTACGAGTGTGCGGACTACGGTGGGGAGGACGTAAGAGTTTCCTATTACGATCGGAGTGCATCAAGGTTCCGCACTTAGTCCCTTTCTCTTTGCCCTAGTCATGGACGAACTAACGAGGTCAATTCAAGATGATATACCATGGTGTATGATGTTTGCGGATGATATTGTGTTGATTGATGAAACAAAGGAAGGTATTGAGAGAAAGTTGGAATTGTGGAGACATACATTAGAAGCCCTGGGTTTTAGATTGAGCGAAGTAAGACGGAGTATATGGAGTGCAAGTTCGGTGGGGTTACAAGCGAGGCGAGGCGGTCACTTTGGATAGCAAAGTGGTTCAAGGATCGAACGTCTTCCGTTACCTAGGATCCATTCTCCAAAAGGATGGAGAACCTGGATGGAGACGTGGCTCATAGAATTAACGCGGGTTGGTTAAAGTGGAAAAGCGCCACCGGATTCCTTTGTGATTCGAGCATTCCCCAAAGCTTGAAGGGAAAGTTCTACCGTACGGCAATTAGGCTGCTTTGTTATATGGCACCGAATGTTGGGCGGTGAAACAATGCCACGTCCATAAGATGAACGTGGCGGAGATGCGTATGTTGCGGTGGATGTGTGGCCACACAAGGAAAGACCGATTAAGAAATGAAGTGATCCGGGAAAAGTTGGAGTTGCATCCATTGAAGAAAAGATGAGGGAGAATCGGTTAAGATGGTTTGGGTCATGTGAAAAGGAGATCGGGTGATGCACCGAGTGAGAAGAATTGAAGAGTGGAGGAGTAACCAAGTTGTAAGGGGTAGGGGAAAGACCTAAGATGACTTGGATGAAGGTAATTGAAAGTGATATGAGGTTACTTGGGATTGAGGAGAGCATGACGTTGGATGGAAGTGAGTGGAGGGGCGAGTATCCATGTGGAGGAAGGGGTGTGATTTCTGCATTTATTTGTTTTTCTCAATTGTGTTGGTATTAAAACCTTTTGTTGAAAACCTCTTTTAAAACTTGTTGGTGTAAACCTTGCTTTAAAAAAAAAAAAAAAAACCTTTTTATCACTCTTGGCGATGCCATCTCCTTTGGTGACGGTTTCAGTTGACGATTCATGTTAGCCGACCCCAAATCACTTTGGGAATAAGGCTTAGTTGTTGTTGTTTGTTGTTGTAGTATCCTTTTAATATCAGTCTTGGTTCGCAATCTCATCCTTTGTTTTTTTAAGTGTACACATTAACTAAAATTTTCATTAGAGCTTTCACTATGTACAATAATTTGATTAACGAATGAAGTAAAATCTATCGATACAACATATTCTTATTAAAACAGAAAATATAAGTAAGTTAGTGTATAACACAAGTAGAGATCTAGGTACAAAGATGCCAATAAACATGCAGTTTACATTAAAGCATGTATAGGTCTCATGTTTGCTAACAGAGGATCCATTTTATACTTGTTCATTGGAATTGTTGAAAATTGAGGTTGGATGACCTTTTTTTTTTTCCCTCCCTGTCAATGGTTTAATGTTTTCTTATAATCTAGACGACCCTGGTGGAACCCACGAGTGGAAACACAGGAATAGGTCTTGCATTTATAGCTGCTGCAAGAGGATACAAGCTTATCTTGACTATGCCAGCTTCCATGAGTATGGAAAGGAGAGTTATCTTGAAAGCATTTGGAGCTGAGTTGATCTTGACTGACCCAGCTAAGGGTATGAAAGGAGCAGTTGAGATAGCTGAAGAAATCTTGAGGAAAACTCCTGATTCCTACATGCTTCAGCAGTTTGACAACCCCGCAAATCCCAAGGTTTGGCTCATTACACTTTTTTCACTGTGAACCATGACTAATTTCATCTACGGCTTAGTTCTTAATGACGATACGGTATGAAGGTACTTGCTTTTACTTTGGCTTTCAATTATTACTTGAATGTTCTCATCTCCTCTCTTCCTTTTCTATATATATATATATATATATTCTTATCTTATTTTTCCCTTTTAAAAAATATTATCCTGCTTTGCTTTCCACAGTTTGCTAGCTGGCCTATTAGCCTCAATTTTGGACTGCTAATCTAGTACAGAAGCCATACAGAATGCTTCTTACTTAGATAGGGGGGGAGGTGGAGAGGGCTAGCAAGAGCTATCTATTCCACGAGCCAGGATATGATGCATCACATTTGGTTGGAAAATATTTTGTAGACTGGCATAGTGAATGATCAAATCCAATATAAATTTGGTCAGTGGGGGTTTTTCGCTTTTATTAATTATTGTATTTGAATTTGATTGTAACCTAAAATTGAAAATCTCCAACTGGGAATTGTCTAGCTGTGCAAGAGAACAGTGTGAATCAGGGCTCTTTTACACCCAATTGTATGGCAAAAGTAGGCACAAAAGCCTAATTTTTCACTCATCATTTCATCTCATACCATACCACCCAGTCCCACGCTGTCTATCGACCTATTGAGGTTCCAGAGCAGTTGTCATACAAGAATATTCTAGTAGGCTAGTAGTTCATCCCTATGTGAACCCAACTTCTCATTTGTCTCAAGTAATTTAGAGATTCTATGCTCCCATATATGTATGGGATCTGGAGCTTACACTTCAATTTTTGGTGAGGCACATGATCAATTTGAATAACAAACAGAAAATATAAAAGTGACAAAAATAGAGGGAGAAAAAACAGAAAGTTCTGTAACCTATGTTTACACTTCACAAATAAGCTTGAGATAAAAAAAAGAGTACAATGAGAATAAACAACGAATATTAAAAATCTGTGTGCATGTATTTTTAAACAATTCAACTTGAAGAACAAGCAGCAGAAGTCTTGTAGAATTTGGAACATGTTTCATGATTGCTGTATCCTCACAAGCAAGGTTGTCAAAATCGCGATTCTACTTTAAATCGGAAGGGCCTGTCAGAATCGGATCGTAAAATCGAATCGTAAAATCGTAAGATTCTACGAATTTTGCGGGAATAAGATTCTATGATAAAATATGTAAACTGTTTACCTATTTTTTCAATGAACAACACTAAAAATTCAATTTTATGCGTAATGATATCAATATGAGATGAAAAAGGACGCCATCAATAAAATTAAAGTTGAACAAAATACAAACACACAATAAAATTAAAGTTGAACAAAATACAAACACAATAGTTGTCCTTAATAAAAAAAAGTACTCAATTTAAATTAATAATATTCATCAATCATTAAATCCAAAGCTCCCGTCGTCGACATCATCACTCCCGTTGGTAGTTCCCGTGGTAGTTGCCCCCATTTCATCACCATAATCATCAATATCATCCAAATCAATATCATTTGAATCAAAGGTTGGTGCAACTTCATCATCATCACTTAGCATTTGAACTTCAACATTCTCATCTACATAAAGAGAAAAAAAAAAGAGAAGTAGAAGATTAGATTTGCAATGTTATTTAATAAAGGGGAAGAAAGTTAGAGAACAAAGCATACTTTGAGATCCATTCAACTCTGCATTGATGCCTTCATCTCCATTTTGCACAAACTCTTGCAAATCTCCTAGATGCTCTATCAAGAGCACCTAACCATGTGTTGGTAGCCGGAAGAACAGGTTCTTCAATTTCAGCCTATCCACTCATCACCAAGGCAAGTCATCCAAAACTATTGGTTGTTGTATTATGGACTTGCTTGCTCGTTTGTCATATCTCCTCTTTAATTTCGTATTGTACATCACGAACACTAGATCATTCATCTTTTTCTGATGTAATCGATTTCTTTTCTTAGTGTGGACCTAAATCACATCAACAAACATTAAATAATTTTTAATTTAACCAAAATCATAAGTTCTATAAAATAGGATAGATCATTAATATACCATCTCGAAGGCACTCCAATTTCGCTCACAACCAGAAGAACTGCAAGTCAAGCTCAAAATCCTAATTGCAAACCTTTTCAACTCTGGACATTCGTCCCCATATGAATCCCACCAATCGGCTACACAAAGATAATTACATAAATATGCTTGGAAAATAACTATAAATTACAAAAACTAACAATAAAATGAAAAAAAATGCACTCGAGTTTTTTTTTGTCCGGGTCATCACGAGCGAGTAGGGCAACCCAAAGAGTCCTTTGGCATTTTTAAAAGCATCCATTTGTAGATCAATAAGCATTCTTTCATCGGGATCAGGGACCATTCTTTGTAAACAATTATACAAACCTATTTTAATGTCTGCACTACCTTGAAAATTAGCACTATATTGAAATTGTGGATTTAAAAAGTAGGCAAAGCAGATGTAAAGGTCTATGTAGTTGATCCACCCAACGCTCATCAACAATCTCTAAAATAGGTTTATAGCTACATGGAAGAAAACACAAATAAAATCAAACAAAAAAGTAAATAACTAGCTACATGGAAGAATACACAAATAATTTTCTCAACATTGTTGAAATTTGTTTTGATTTGATTTTTCGCTTGTGCCATTGCTTCATATATGAATCCCATTGCAGGGTTCTCATCGGAATCCACCATGCGGAGAACTTTCACAAGTGGCAAGGCTCCCTTTAAACATGTTACAACACTTTGCCAAAATCCCCGAGTATCCAAGACAATTCTTTGGATTTTTTTCCCTTCAACAGTTGAAGCAAACTTGCTTGATTTCCACTTATTAGATGCAAAAAGGGCTAATAATGACCCTTTATGCTCATTTAAGCACCTTAATGTTAAGTAAGAAGTTGCAAACCGTGTTACACCGGGTCTAATTAGCTCTCTACCCTTAGTACTTTCTCTCATCCAAGTAAGCAACAAAGTCCTAGAATATATGTATGTTGTTATTTTCCTAGCCTTTGCAATTGTCACATTGTGAACCTTAATCTTTTTCTCTAAATCCTCTAGCATTAGATCAATGCAATGGGCAGCACATGGAGTCCAGTATAACTTTGTTCTTTTCTCCATTAACTTTTCTCCAGCAGCCTTATAATTGGCAGCATTGTCGGTGACAACCTGAACTACATTCTCCTCACCAACTTGCTCTACAACAGCATCTAACATCTCAAGGACTTTGTCTGTTGTCTTAGATATGTCTGATGTATCTATAGATGACAGAAAGACAGTCCCCTTAGGGCTATTCACTAAGAAATTACAAATAGAACGCCTTTTTCTATCACTCCAACCATCAGACATAATAGTACAACCAGTTTTTTTCCATTCTTGTTTGAACTCATCAAGCATGATCATGACATTAGTCACTTCTTTATCTAGGAATGTGACCCTTATTTCATGATAACTAGGAGGTTTAAGACCAACTCCAAACTTAGCAATCTTTTCAATCATAGTTGGAAATTCAGGATTATTGACAACATTAAAGGGAATAGCACTTGTATAAAAAAAACGAGCAATTTGTTGGCAAACTTCCTCTCTTTCTTCCTTTTTAAATTTCTGATTAAGTGTTGTTTGCAATCCTGGCTTACTTCTACCCACAAAAGAATCCATAGTGCCCCTTCCTCTTTGAAACTGAAAATGTTCTTCTTCCTCTCCAATGTCATTAAGGTTGTTTTTTTTTCTATTAGACTTCTCCACATTAGCCTCTAATAGTTGCATAAAATTATGTTTAACATCATCAGGAACTTGCAAGCAAGCCTCCACATTAAAACGAGTCCCAGCAAGATGATGTTTGAGTCTGAAAATACCACCACCACGCACAACACCACAATATTTGCATCTTACCTTTGTAGGATCACCATCTGCCTCTGTACCGTGCTCCCATCCAGGGTCTGTTCTATTACCAGCAGCATTTTTTCTCTTTTTCCTAGAACTTGAAGCAGAGCTTGACATGTTTCTACAAATGATTCAATAGAAGTAAGTTCAGTACTACTAAATACTAATCGAAAATTACCAAAAAAAAAAATCAAAAACTAAATTACAATAATAGAACTATAGAAGGGCAGTAGCAGACTAGCAGTACTACTCGAAATAATCGAAAAATACCAAAAAAAATCGATAACTAAATTACAATAGAAGGAAGTTCAGTTCAGTACTACTCGAAAAAAATCGAAAATTACCAAAAAAAAAAATCGAAAACTAAATTATCAATTAAAAATTTAAAACAACTATTGATGAGATCGAAAGAAAGAGATAATACGCAGCAAAAAATCGAAAATAATTACCTGGAGTGGACGAGTGGTAGCTGAATCTGAAGATTTAGAACTGAAGAACTCAAGAACCGAAGGAGAGAGAGAATTGTGTTTCATTAGGTTGGAGGCTTGGAGCAGCGTGTTTCAAGTGAGAGAGAAATGGGTGAGCACTGAGCAGCGTGTTTGATGAGGGTGAGAGAAAATGGGCCTGGCCCATTTTTTTAATCCCCAGCCTACAAGAATCATATAATGGGCTAATCGGCAGAATCGGTAAAATCGGGTAAAAATCGCGATTTTACCGATTCTAACCGATTCTACCGATTTTACATGCGATTTTTTCAAAAACCGATTCTAAGTGCGATTTAAATCTTTTGGCGAAAATTGAATCGTAAAATCGTACGATTTTACGATTCAAATCGCGATTTTAACAACCTTGCTCACAAGCTATGTCCAATTTAAGAGAAATTCTTGTATCTTGAATTTTGAGCTATGTATGTAGACACTCAAACATGAGCCATTCTAGTAACTATGTTTGAAAGGCAACTCAAACCTTAAACTGCTCTTGCTTCTCTCACATAATCTCATTCTAAATGGAATCTGGTTTTTTGATGTTCCGTAAATTGTATCCTTGAGAAAAAATTAACAGACGTTCTATGTTTGTTATGGTTGCTTAGTGCTATAAACCTCTTCTATATGGTCTTGCTACGGTTGCCTAGGGAAAGAAAGATCTGATAGACATGATCACCCTCCTTTTCTGGCCCAGGGGTTGGCAATGCTAAGGGAGGAACCTTCCTTGTAGATGAAAAGTATGACCTTCCTGAGTGCCATGGATGGGGTGGAGGGAATATGTGTTTTGTCTTTGCAATCTAGTAATGTAAATAATGATGTCTGGTTAAGAGGCTATCATTTAAATATTGAAGTTGTGCATATCTTCCATCATCACTGCAGATCCACTATGAGACAACAGGTCCTGAGATCTGGGAAGACACAAAAGGCAAATTGGACATTTTTGTTGCAGGCATTGGAACTGGAGGGACAATTTCTGGAGTTGGTCGATATCTCAAAGAGCGCAATCCTGGTGTAAAGGTATTAGCATCCTGGTAGCATATACTTAACATAGAAATTTCTTTTGTGCTTCAAATGTATCACGTGGAGTCATGAATAACTAACTCAAACTCAACAGCCATCTAAAGAATGTTGTTGAGTACTCCCTCCGTTTTTTAATAGAGATGTAACATTTGACTTTTCACACTTGTCGAGACACAAGTTTGACCCATAATATCTCTAATTATATAATTGTAAAAACTATAAAAATTATATATTTGAATAGTGTATACCGAGACGAATCCAACAAGATCCCACATGACTATATTTTTGCATATATATAAATAACAATTAATGGTCAAAGTGAGTTATATGAATAGTGTCAAAAGTCAACATGTTACATCTAAAAAAGAACGGAGGAAGTATATCTGAGAAGTATCTTGTTCTACAGTTTCTGACCTAATGTGGTATTTTGTGATTTATAAGGTCATTGGTATAGAACCTACAGAAAGCAACATACTTTCAGGTGGAAAGCCTGGTAAGATGAGAGTTTCTGTCTCTTCATTGTTATACTATTCAGGCATTGTGCGTTTTATTGAACTTCATCTCGTTGGTGTGAAGGTCCACACAAGATTCAAGGACGTGGAGCTGGTTTTGTCCCCAGGAATTTGGATTTGGGTGTGGTTGATGAAGATATAGAGGTAATAATCTGCTTTTTCTTATCTGTCATCTACTCATCTCATACCTCTGCTCCAGTGCACTGCTTATGCCTAATGAAGTATAGCTCCATTACCTAAATTATTTGTGTCAATATGTCCTGTATCACGGAAAAATATTTGTACAAGTTTCATCTAGTTGAGTTGGGGGAAAGTTGCATATTTTTTGACCTCATACCTTGCCAGCAGCGAGCTCTGGTCATCTTGTCATTGTTGTTTGGTATTAGTCCTCTGTGTCAGATTATAGGCTTTCCACTAAGTAAGAACTAAGACGCTATTGCTTCAGATTTTGGAAATTTACATCAAATGTGATACATTATGATATAAGCAAAAGTTTCAACTTGGCTTCTATAAGTACTTCATTGTGGTTCTTAGAGATAGACTTGTTTTTGTAAGAAGTGAATATAAAATTCTGCATTTGTTTCTAAAGATGCGTCTTAGCCAAAATGTTTTTGTTTTAAAATGTCATTTTACAATATCAATGCACCATTGAATGCTACTTTATACTCTATACTCTATATAGTGTGAATATAATATTTGTACCTTCTGATAATAGTATGGTATCGTCAGATCCAAACTATAGTCTCTTTTTTATACTATCAATGTGATCTTATATGCCAATATAGATTATCAATGCCATCTTATATCCGAACCTTTAGTCAGATCTGCATTTTTAATATGTGTAAAAATGGTTAAAATGCTTTATATCCTGAAACGGAGGAATTAATAAGTTGTGGCCATACTTGGATATGAACATGTTAAGTTAGGTACATTACCGATGCAACTTTAACTAAGTTCAACCACATTGTTAATAAGTGTGGAAGTGGTTAAGATGGTTTATATGTTGGAAAGGAGGGACTAATAAGTTGTGTCTATGCTAGGACATAAACATGTTGGATATGAACATGTTAAGTTAGGTACATTGCCAATGCAACTTTACCAAATTTCCCTGTACTGTTAATATGTGTAAAAGTGGTTAAAATTATATCTTGAAATGGAGGGCATAATACGTTGTAGTCACCATGTGCAGGATATGGATGCCCTTATATGTATAAATTCACACTGAGCCAGCATGAATAAGACTGTGTCTACTCTGAGGGTCTTTTGAACTTGTGAGGAAGTTGGGTACTTTTTATCCTGAAATTTTTTAATTTCTGTCTCAGGTATCTAGCGATGAATCCGTTGAAATGGCAAAGCAATTGGCAATGAAAGAAGGCTTGTTGGTTAGTACAATCTGTACATTGCTTGTGCATTTTCAGTTCTCAAGTTTAGACACTGTTCAATTCAGTATTAAGTAAGTAGAATTGGTGGACTATGGCTGTATACTTGTATTGCCTGTTTTGCTTATACAGTTGGTGCTACCTAATCAATTTTATACAAGTATGTGATGTAATGTGTGAAAACTTGAAATCTGCCAGTGGACGATCTCTTCTGTTGATCTACAAAGAAGAGAGATACAAGCATGTGATTTGGTTTGTGAAATTTGATATCTGCCACTGGACGATCTCTTCTGTTTTGAGCTACAAAGATGTTGAGATGTGTGTTAATATATACCAAGTTTATTTTTAAAACTTAGCTCTCAAGTTGGAAATTGAGAGTAGCATTAACAAATTCATTTTTTTTGAAGTTCTCAAAGTCATTATTTGAATTTTTATTGGATATATTTCTTTTTTCTTTTTCTGCATCAAAGTTCTGATTCATCTTTCCTGGCTTCAGGTTGGCATTTCCTCTGGAGCAGCAGCTGCAGCTGCAGTCAAGATTGGTAAAAGACCTGAAAATGCAGGAAAACTGATAGTTGTAAGCCCTTCAATCTATTGCCTTTGACTGATCTCTTGAATCCTTTCTCTAACTCGCTCTCTCATTGTCTCACACACACACACCACACGTATTCTAGTTGTTCACTCTCCCTAGTGTCTCACTCGTGTAGCGTTTTTAGTTGCCTACGAGTTGAGAGTATATTTGCAAGCTTTTTATAAGTTAATCTAATTATTGACTGGACTAAATTCATGTTTGTTTTTAGGTTGTTATATAGTACCTTCTTTTCTTTTTTGCTGTTCATTATTTAAAGCACAGTGATTCATCATGTTATTGTAATAACTTCTACTATTTTGCTAGTCTATTCCAATTTAATTTTCCTATCTATACTTTTGAATTGAACTTTTCTGAACTTCTCTAAATTCTTCTAAACTTTATTGACTTTCCTTTGTCTTTGATGGACACCTTCCCTTTTGAATGTACTATAGTTTGTTGAAATGTTCAGGCATAGCGTGAGCAGAAATCATCATTTAAAAGATTGCATGCATTGTATTACTTTTTTTTTTTTTTGAAATAATGCATTGTATTACTTGGATTGATGGGTTCATGATGATGAACAAATAACTGGTCTCTGAGAATATATTGTTTTTGATGCTATCAATAACTCACCAATATTTCCATTGTTGCAGGTCGTGTTTCCTAGCTTTGGTGAGCGGTACCTATCATCTGTTTTGTTCCAATCTATTCGGGAGGAATGTGAAAACATGAAGCCAGTATAAAGACAACTTCGAGATTGATAATCCTGGGTTTGCTCAGTCTTAATGATAACAAATAGACTTTGGCTGCCCATCAATCTTTAGATTGTGTTCTCATTTTCAGGTTGTGCCTCTTGCTTGCTTGTCGCGGTTTTGAATGCAAATTGGATACTTAGAACCCAGAATGATCTGTTTTTTCTCAATTTATTTGATAAAATATCAATAAGAACATGCAGAGCAAATGATGATTTTATTCCACGGACCATCGGTTGTTCCCCCCCCCAATGCTTTTCCCGGTCTTCATTAGTCCTTTGAATCCTTCAACGGAGAAAGTTATCATACTTGTCCAAATATTCTTGCATTTGATAGTTTTTGTGTATTTGCACGAGTTTTTATTTAATGCCATTGGAACTTTCTTACAAAAGTGGAGGTTTTTGGCTTTTGCCATCTATCTGCACTCTACTTGACAACAACATTCATTCAATTAGTGGGTTGTGATGAGATGAAATTTTTATAATTCACGACTGCGCCTTTTCCTACTAGTCAAAGGTTTATTGTCTTTTTTCATAGATGAAGTATATATATATATACACTCCAGCTTTTTATGCATATGTTATTAGCTATTTCTTGGGAACATATATATGCCATGAACTTGACTCTCAAACAGGCTCGTTATACTCTTCATGAGTCGAGAATGAATTTGTGTAATTTTATATAGAATGTCTTTCCTATAGGTTTCTGATGGTGCATTTTCACTTCAAAGACAAGAATATGTTTTTATTCATTGATTTGCATCATCATCATATTTATACAATTAAAAAAATAGATAAGGTAACAAAGTGAAATTTATGAGATTTGTGACGTATTATTGAGTACACCCGACATTATATTTGGTGCTACTTTTTTTTTTTTGAGGGGATATTTTGGTGCTAATTGATGTAGTAGTATTTGCTTATATTTGTGTTTCTAGGTCTACCAAATATATAGTTGGTGGTGATGTAGAGGCTAAGTTTTCTATTACTGTTAATTAAAAGCTTAACAAGTGACAACTTATGGCACAATAAAGAGGTGCAACCTAACATACAAGTTACAAGGACAGGAGAGTAAGAAAATTGACAATTTTTTTTTTGAAGGGTAAGAAAGTTGACAACTTGTTTGATGTTTATTGTTTTCTCCTCTAATAATGGACCTTAGAGGAATGTTAGATTCATCTTTTCTTTTTTAATCTATTCTATGCTCAATTTATTTGTTTCACACTTTCACCACGGTTTCTCGTAATACAATTGGTTGATGGAACAAACTTATAATATACTTCGTAAAATCGTAATCAATGAGTTTGGTAGTAGGTATTCATTCATCTAGTTATATTGGAAAGATTGGCAATAATCAGTAGCCAGTTTTAGCACTTTCTCTAGTATAAGGGTATGCCCAACAATTTATGCAGCTTTATAATGTGATTCGGCACACAGTCCTACTGTATGAGTAAAAGATTAGAATATATATATCGTATGGTGGAGTGGTCCAAACCAAAAACAAATGCTTTACTTGTTGCACTGTGTGTCCTACTTTTTTTTTTTTTTTTTTTTGAAAAGGAAAGAAAACTAGGGTTACACTCTAATGTGAAAAACCTAACTCATCCTTGCGGATGATAAGCGGGAGCCCGGAGGAAGAGAAGTCGAGGAAAGCCAAAGATGATGAAGATTTTTGCCCCAATTTGCAAGAAGGTCGCGAGCTTGATTGGCTTCGCGGTATGATGTTAGGCCACAAAAGACTCCGACTTCTTGACGTCTTGACCCTGCATCCAAGATGAGATTAGAGATTTCCCATGGTACACGCCACTCCGTCGAATGGAATTGATAACGGTTAAGTTATCCCCTTCTACGATAAGTTTGCTTATACCAAGGGAAATAGCTGTCTTTATACCAGTACATAAGCCCATATTCTCAGGACTCTCAGCCATGAGAATCGACCAAGAAGGTGGTAAAGCCTTAGCACCCCATTTGACCGGCTTTCCTTTGCTATCCCTTATGATGAAGGCGCATTCTTTTGAACTTATTTTTACCGAACTTGAACCGAACTTATTTTATTTTTCTTTGAACCGAACTTATTTTTTGCCGAACCGAACTTATTTTTACTTATTTTCTTTGAACCGAACTTATTTTTGCTAAAGAAAAATAAATAATAAATAATAATAATAATAATAATAAATAATAAATAATAAATAATAATAAATAATAAATAATAAATAATAAATAATAAATAATAATAATAATAATAATAATAATAATAATAATAATAATAATAAATAATAAATAATAAATAATAAATAATAAATAATAAATAAAAAATAATAAATAATAAATAATAATAAAAACTAAATAATAATAATAACAAATAATAATAATAATAATAATAATAATAAAAAATAATAAATAATATTAATAATAAATAATAATAAATAATGATAATAATAATAATAAATAATAAATAATAAATAATAAATAATAAATAATAAATAATAAATAATAAATAATAAATAATAAATAATAATAATAATAATAATAATAATAATAAATAATAAATAATAAATAATAAATAATAAATAATAAATAATAATAATAACAAATAATATTAATAAAAATAATAATAAATAATAATAAATAATAAATAATAAAAATAAATAATAATAATAATAATAATAAATAATAAATAATATTAATAATAATAATAATAAATAATAAATAATAAATAATAAATAATAATAAATAAATAACAATAATAAATAATAAATAATAAATAATAAATAATAATAAATAATAAATAATAATAATAACAAATAATAATAATAATAATAAATAATAATAAATAATATTAATTATAAATAATAATAAATAATAATAAATAATAAATAATAAATAATAAATAATAAATAATAAATAATAAATAATAAATAATAAATAATAAATAATAAATAATAAATAATAATAATAATAATAATAATAATAATAATAATAATAATAAATAATAAATAGTAAATAATAAATAATAAATAATAAGTAATAAATAATAAATAATATTAATAAAAAATAATAATAAATAATAATAAATAATAAATAATAAATAAAAAATAAAAAATAATAATAAATAGTAAATAATAAATAATAAATAATAATAATAATAATAATAATAAATAATAAATAATAAATAATAAATAATAAATAATAAATAATAAATAATAAATAATAAATAATAAATAATAAATAATAAATAATAAATAATAAATAATAAATAATAAAAATAATAATAATAATAATAATAATAAATAATAAATAGTAAATAATAAATAATAAGTAATAAGTAATAAATAATAAATAATATTAATAATAAATAATAATAAATAATAAATAATAAATAATAAATAATAAATAATAAATAATAATAATAATAATAATAATAAATAATAATAAATAGTAAATAATAAATAATAAATAATAAGTAATAAATAATAAATAATAATAATAATAATAATAAAAAATAATAATAACAAATAATAATAATAATAATAAATAATAATAAATAATAAATAATAATAATAACAAATAATAATAATAATAATAATAATAATAATAATAATAAATAATAATAAATAATATTATTAATATTAATAATAATAAATAATAAATAATAAATAATAAATAATAAATAATAAATAATAAATAATAAATAATAAATAATAATAATAATAAATAATAAATAGTAAATAGTAAATAATAATAATAATAAATAATAAATAAAATATTAAAATAAAAAAATAAAAGAAAATAAAAAAATATAAAAATATAAAAATATATAAAAATATAAAAATATAAAAAAATAAAAAAATATGAAAAAATAAAAAAATAAAAAAAATAAAAAAATTTAAAATAATTACAAATTCATCGTTATTATAATATTAATAATGATAACAATATTAATAGTAATATTGAAAACAAATATAATAATTACAACATTATAGTATACTGAACTTATTTTTCTTTGAACCGAACTTATTTTTCTTTGAACCGAACTTATTTTTGCTTGAACCGAACTTATTTTTACTTATTTTTACTGAACTGAACTTATTTTTGCTGAACTGAACTTATTTTTACTTATTTTTGCTGAAAATAAGTCCAAAAGAATAGGGCCGAAGCCAAAAGAACAGTGGGTTGACCCTGCTTTGGACCCATCAAAATTTAATTTAAACCAGTCTCGTGGAGGAGGGGTCCAATGGACCGAGATAGGAGAAGTTGGCAAGAGGTGAGGATTCGCTTTCTTCGAGTTGACCGTGGCTCCTAATTCTTCATCTATGGGGTTAAATCAAGAACTACAATAATTAATTATGATGGTCCGTACCAAAAATAAATGCTTTAATTGTTGACTGTGTGTCCTACTATATGTCTAAAAGATTCGAACACATTGTATGGTGGTCCGTACCAAAAAGAAATGCTTTAATTGTTGCACTGTGTGTCAGTAATCATACTCGGCGGCACTCAGCACTAGCTATGGAAAGAAACTACGAGCAATCACCAAAAACATTGAAGGAAGTTGAACAACTTTTTTTTTTTTTTTTTTCGTCGAGAAAATGTCACATTAATTAAACAACGAAGTACGTCCCATTACTAATACAAACAAACATAAAACAAAGTAATAACTAAATGAGCTTTATGAGCTCTTACATGCCCTAAAAAACAAAAGCAAATAAAATGGATAGAGAGTCGCCAATTAAGGAGGGCGTCGCTGGTCGATGATTGTGTTGGTGGAGTCAAAATTCTGATAACTGACGGAAGTGGTAGGAGAAGCGAATGTCGCTCATGATCCGGACAACGGACAACCGAAGGCAAGATTCGCGTCTTGCCGCATGAGCAATCCCAACGAACTTCTGACGCTTGGGATTCTATCATATACTTAGGTCCTGTTTTTTTGGACTTATTTTTCCTTCAGTTCAGTGTCTTGGAGTTCAGTTTAGTTCAATTACTCTCTCATGTTCAACTTTCTCGCAGTTCAGTTCAATTTAGTTTCTTGCAGTTCAGTTCAGTTTCTCCCAGTCCAAAGAACAACGTCTTAGATGATTCGTGAATATATCTTTAAGAATTAGTTTTTTCTTATTGTTTTACCCAGATGACTTTAATAGAGCCAATTAAATAGAATGATAAACATTTTAAATGAGCCAATTATAATGAATGAAAAGAGCTCTATATGAGCACGTAATGCAGGTTAAGACATCAATGGATCAAGTATAATAAACTATAATTTGTTTAAGTTTTGACCAGCTTGAGTTTAATCACACGTGACTTATGTATCTTATGTCCTATATAACAAAATATTCCATTTAATCGGACATGAAGAATGTGTGGTTAAACGTAATTAATTATTCAAGTTTTCAGCTTTATCAAAAAAAAAAAAAAAATTATCAAGTTTTCAGGACAAAATCACCAAGCACGCAGCGTATTTTTTAATACGTTAATTATCCTACCTAGGTCAAAGGGATGTATCCTGGAATTGGATTGATGTCCATGCCAAGCTTGTTGGCAAAACATAGAGTCAAAGAGAATACTCGGAATATGACCCTAATATTAATCTAGCTAGCGTATAAAGTAGAATAAAAAGTCAAGCATTATTTCTTTCTTAGTCTGAAAAATTATTCTAGGTAAATCAATTAGCAATTGATTAGGTAACTTAGGTATGTACTTAGTCAATACAATATTCATAGAGTTGAATTCTTGTCTAGATCAGTCCAAATTTGACCTCATTTGTGCTCATCAATAATTTTGAGCATATTATATAAATTTGAATAATTGGATCACAATATTTTTCAACATAGGCTAGATCATGTTTTAAAAGAAAAGAATGGGAATAATGAGTGAAAGAACATTAAATGTATGACTAATTCAATCTTTGGGTTGAATAAACAAAGAAAAAAAACTAATTATAAGGATATAATGGTGGCACGATTTTTTAGGCAAATCTAGAAAAATGTAGAATTAAAAATAGAAATAAGGATAACATTTTAGAACATCCAAGTTATACCTGTGCGAGGTGCTAGTTCAGTAGGGTCCTTCATCTTACCAACTTAAAAAAAATAATAATAAAAAAAGAAATACAATTACTATATCTCTATTATATAAGGGAAGGGGGAGCAAATGGTATCCACACAAAAATGACCTCCCTACCCTTACTCACACAATAAATCATGTAATTTTTAATAAAGAATAAATTTAAAAGAAAAAAATCAACCATATTCAATAAGTCAATACTTATATATTTGACATAATTGTCAACCAATACAAGTTTCAAAAGATATTCCATTTAACATTGATTTCAAATCTTTGAATAATGAGGAAAGTTGTTATATGAAGGGAAAAAAAAACGTTGAAACTACAATTCAAAAATATTACTCCATACAACACAAACACCATTCTTTTACTTAAAATCTGAATTACAATAAAATTAAATTATGACATAACATACATTCATAATTCGCCAACGTCCCTATAACAAGTTCGTTCAACTCTGTGCAAATCGGGTATCTAACAACTATCAACCAATTTCAAGTCGAAATACAGTCGAAAAATTGGCAATTTATTACTCCGTATATATTGGGTTTAACTAAACATTGTCATGTACGAAATCGTTGTTTTTTTTTTCTAATTACAGCCTAAATATAATGAAAAAGTATGTGTTGATCATGAACTCTTTAATATATCACGTGCATAACTCTTTATTATAAAGGAAATGGGTGATATGATATATTGTAACCCTATGAAAAATTATTAAGTAACCTTTAGATTTAAAAACTAAAACACAAAACTTTAAATTCACACACGCATCGCGTGCGTACATTGCTAGGGAGGTCACGACTTTTTAGGCGAATCCAGAAAAATGTAGAATTAAAAATAGAAATAAGGATAACATTTTAGAACATTAAAAAAGAAATACAATTACTATATAGTCTTTATTGTAGGACGGGGAATGGTTAACCATTAAAGTAGAGGTGATCGTAGGTGGGACCGAGGGTTCGAGCCGGGTCATGCATTAAAAAATTACCCATAGGTCGGCCGGGTCGGACCAAAATTGGGCCCAAAATTTTTGTGTCCAAAGCCCGCTATTTCTGGCAAAAAATTACGGGCTTTTCGGGCCAAAATCAGGCTGGGCCAAAAATGATTTTTTTAATTTTTGGCCCAAAGCCCATCCCAAATAAAAAAAAATCCGGCCGGGAAATTATAACGATATACACGCTAGTATGAAGGTTCTTTTATAATTGTATGAAACAAAAAGTAACCAAACCACCAAATGATGGACTCATAAGTCATAATATTGAAGTAGTCAAGTCTTTATGATACGAAATTATAGAGATTTCTAGGTGCTCATCTTCATCAGCTACTACTTGAACAATAGATTATCTACTTACCTAACCTCCCAAAATTGAAGATTATATAATTGATTAAAGGTTTATTCTATTGCAAATCCTTTGACTAGAAGTCTAGAACAAATAGCTATTGGGCTAATTTGTCACCTCAGATAGAGGAAAAAGGTATACTTAATATAAAACCAAAAATATGATACAAATGAAATAATCTGGGGTGGCTTAGCTTTTTGTCTTTGACTCTTTCAAATGTAAGAATACCTCATTTTCTTTCAAAACTTTCAGATTAGTTAATGCAATGAAAGTCGAAAATCTAGGAAAATGACGGCGTTGAGTGAAAATGAGTCTTTTTATAGTTATTTTCATTCAAGTAAATACAAAGTTATTTAGCAATATTAATGTAGTTAATGAAATAAGTGGATGCATGCCGTCAAGGTAAGGGAGAACAAAGAAAAGGAATAAAGGTTGCCAAAAATAGATCAAACCAAAGTAGAATATTTTTACTATTCACAAACTTTGTACTTCCTGCCCTCCATACAGAATGCAACGCTTGAATTTCACGGTCCAATGCACAACTTTAAAAATAAATATCTTTGATTATTTATTAATAAAAATTATTTAAAAAATTGTTTTTTAAAACTACACATTGACATGAATTTAACAAGATCTCACATGATCCAACAACAACAACAACAACAACTAAGCCTTATTCCCAAAGTGATTTGGGGTCGGCTAACATGAATCGTCAACTGAAACCGTCACCAAAGGAGATGGCATCGCCAAGAGTGATAAAAAGGTTTTTTTTTTTTTTAAAGCAAGGTTTACACCAACAAGTTTTAAAAGAGGTTTTCAACAAAAGGTTTTAATACCAACACAATTGAGAAAAACAAATAAATGCGAGAAATCACACCCCTTCCTCCACATGGATACTTGCCCTCCACTCACTTCTATCCAACGTCATGCTCTCCTCAATCCCAAGTAACCTCATATCACTTTCAATTACCTTCATCCAAGTCATCTTAGGTCTTCCCCTACCCCTTACAACTTGGTTACTCCTCCACTCTTCAATTCTTCTCACCGGTGCATCACCTGATCTCCTTTTCACATGACCAAACCATCTTAACCGATTCTCCCTCATCTTTTCTTCAATGGATGCAACTCCAACTTTTTCCCGGATCACTTCATTTCTTAATCGGTCTTTCCTTGTGTGGCCACACATCCACCGCAACATACGCATCTCCGCCACGTTCATCTTATGGACGTGGCATTGTTTCACCGCCCAACATTCGGTGCCATATAACAAAGCAGCCTAATTGCCGTACGGTAGAACTTTCCCTTCAAGCTTTGGGGAATGCCGGAATCACAAAGGAATCCGGTGGCGCTTTTCCACTTTAACCAACCCGCGTTAATTCTATGAGCCACGTCTCCATCCGAGTTCTCCATCCTTTTGGAGAATGGATCCTAGGTAACGGAAGACGTTCGATCCTTGAACCACTTTGCTATCCAAAGTGACCGCCCGCGCCGTCGCCTGTAACCCCACCGAACTTGCACTCCATATACTCCGTCTTACTTCGCTCAATCTAAAACCCCGGCTTCTAATGTATGTCTCCACAATTCCAACTTTCTCTCAATACCTTCCTTTGTTTCATCAATCAACACAATATCATCCGCAAACATCATACACCATGGTATATCATCTTGAATTGACCTCGTTAGTTCGTCCATGACTAGGGCAAAGAGAAAGGGACTAAGTGCGGAACCTTGATGCACTCCGATCGTAATAGGAAACTCTTCTGTCCCTCCCCACCGTAGTCCGCACACTCGTAGTTGCCCCCTCATACATATCCTTGATGATATCTATATATTTTTGTGGAACACCTTTCCTTGCCAACGCCCACCAAAGTATTTCTCTTGGTACTCTATCATATGCCTTCTCCAAATCAATGAAAACCATATGTAGATCCTTCTTCCTATCACGGTAATGTTCCATTGTTTGTCTTAAGAGGTGGATGGCCTCTATAGTCGATCTTCCAGGCATAAATCCAAATTGGTTCTCCGATATCTTCACATGTTTCCTAAGTCTTTGCTCAATCACCCTTTCCCGAGTTTCATCGTATGACTCATTAGTTTGATTCCTCGGTAGTTGGTACAATCTTGTACATCGCCTTTGTTCTTATACAAAGGAATCAAAGTACTCTTCCTCCATTCTAATGGCATTTTGTTGTGTCTCCAAATCATGTTGAAGAATGTTGTCAGCCATTCGATTCCTCTCCCCCCTAAACACCTCCAAACTTCGATAGGTATGCCATCTGGCCCCGTAGCTTTCTTCAATCCCATCTTTTTTAATCTTTGCCGCAACGACTTCTCCCTTTTGAATCCTCCTCATAAACTCTCGATTTAACATACTTGGCGGAATGTGTACATCCCCGATGTCTTGTGCTTTATCACCGTTGAACAAGGTATCAAAGTACGACCTCCACCTATCCTTTATCTCTTCATCCTCCACAAGCACTCTTTGGTCCACACCCTTGACACATTTTACCTTTCTTATGTCTCTTGTCTTCTTGTCCCTCATACGCGCAATTCTATAAATGTCTTTTTCACCTTCGTCAGTATCCAATCTTGCATAAAGCTCTTTGTTTACCCGTGCTTTAGCTTCCCGTCTTGCCTTCTTGGCTTCTTTTCTCGCCTCTTTGTACTTCTCATAGTTCACATCGTTGCTATCTTTTCCCAAAAGTTTATAACTTTCTCGTTTGTTTTTTATCGCTTGTCTCACCTCCTCGTTCCACCAAGATGTGTCCTTACTTGATGGTACAGGTTCCTTTAGATTCTCCAAGGGCCTCTTTCGCCACTTCCTTTATACCAAGTTCTATCTTTGTCCAAATCGAATCTACATCCATTTCCGTGTTACAAGCCCAAATATCTTTATTAGCCATCTTAGCTAAGAAGTTCTCTTTGTGCTCCCCTTGGAGCTTCCACCACTTGATTCGCGGCTCCACATTGGGTTTTCGCTTTCTTAAAGACTCCTACCCCGGAAATCAAGCACGACTAGTCTATGTTGGGTGGTCGCGCTCTCACCCGTATCACCTTGCGGTTTGTATAACTCTTCCGCCAACCATTCCTTACTAAAAAGAGGTCAATCGACTCGCGTTACTTCCACTCCTATACGTCACAAGGTGAGATTCTCTTTTCTCAAACCAAGTGTTCATAATACTAAGACCATAGGCTAATGCGAAATCCAAGATATCACTTCCACTTCATTTCTCTCCCCCATACCCAAAACCTCCATGAATGCTCTCAAAGCCAACTCGACTAGTGCCCACATGTCCGTTAAGATCCCCACCAATGATCAATTTTTCATTAATAGGCACTCGTTGCACAACCTCCTCCAAATCCTCCCAAAATTGTTGTTTAATAAATGCTTCCAATCCTACTTGCGGCGCATATGCGCTTATGATAGTCACCGCATTACTCCCTAATACTAGCTCGATACTCATAATGCGGTCACTCTTCCTCGAAACTTCCACCACATCATCAATATATTCCTTATCAATAATGATGCCTACTCCATTCCTACACTTATCCTTTCCGGAGTACCAAAGCTTATAACCCCACGGGGCTAGTTCTCTTGCTTTTCCACCAACCCACTTAGTCTCTTGAAGGCACATTATGTGAATCTTTCGCCTCCTCATAACCTCCACCACCTCCGCCGATCTTCCCGTCAAAGAGCCAATGTTCCATGTTCCAAAGCGCAACCTACTACCCCTACCACTACCACTACCCCGGACTAACTTCTTTACCCGCACCCGTCCCCGATGCGGGAACCCTTGCATATTTGACACCACCCCCGGCGCGGGGATGGCGCGCCGCTCCCGGGCGACGACCTAGCAACCCTTGCATACTTATCACTACACCGGGTCTATGAAGTGCGGCGCGTCGCTGAGTAGGGGACGCCCCCACGTTTTTCATTTGTCGATTCATGTCATGATATGGGACTATGTTTTATGCTGGCCGCCCCAAACCTACCGCAACTCTCCTCCTTTATCCGGGCTTGAGACCGGCAGTGAATGTCACACAGACACTCACAGGCGGAGTTAAGATCTCACATGATCATGTTATATAATTATAAAGTGGTGAGAATTCGTGGTCAAAGCTAGTCAAGTTTGACTCTAAAAATGCAAGTGTTGCATGCATTCTTTATGGAGCGGAAGAAGTACTTAAGAAATTTTTACTATTCACGAACTTTATACTTTAACATTTCACGTGTGATCTTGTTAGAACATTTCATCGTACTATTCATCGTTTGTGATTTACTGATTTATACATAAGGAAATATATAGTCACGTGTGATCTTGTTAGAACATTTCAGCATGCATATATTTTCTAATATTACATTTTTATAATTTTCACTTACACGTAATTGAAGATATTATTGTTCAAAATTCCACGTTTGCAAGCGTAAAAGTTAAATTGTGTAAATTAAAAAGAAATAAGCATAATGTAGATGATTAAAAGGAAAATAGGAAATATTTTAAAAGAAGGGGGTACTCTTTAAAATAATGAAAGTGAACTTTTTGTCACGGGTGGGGTAAAAATTTCTTCAAGAATATATGTCAAAGTAAAATCAATGATCTATATTTGTGATTTGGTACCATTTCGTCAATCCCACCAAGAACAACAAATGAAAAGAAATAGAGGAGAAAATGACCTCCTGGGACAACCTCGGAATAGGTAAACTTCAATGTTACTTTGTTCACCCGAGAAAAAAAAAACTCACAATAGAGTACTATTTTATGCGATAATTTCTTTATTCTAACACAAAAATTTGACAGTTGAGAATTAGTAAGAGAATAAATAGTGGAAATAAAAAAATTTGACAATCTACTTGATTTCACATGCAAACTGTAAAATTATATATCAAGAAAAATTTCTCAGTTTAATCTTTATTATGACTATTCTTCTTATAATAATCTTAGTTATGTATTATTCGATGGTCATCATCTCAACTATAGAGAGTGCTTTCTCAAATTGATCAGGTGACTTGATACAACCAATTTAAAAGATCAACAAATAATATGTCAAGTTGTAGTTGGATACATAGCGGGAGAAGCGGGGAGAAAAGAAGGAAGGAATCGATAAAACAAAACAAAATTCACAAATACAACTTATTAAACAGGTTACTTATACAGTTATACGTGATTGAAACGCTTGATATTATTTTAGGAAGATGCTTTTCATAGTTTTGATTATTACCGAAAAATCACCCATGATTTAGGATTATATTGTGTGGATATATATTTCCTATATTGAATCTTTCCCTTAATATAGTGTAACTTTATGACTTAAATCCATACCTTTGTTTTAAATTCAAATAAATGTGTTCACACTATTCAATAGCCATCTTTTACCTTTCAAACTTTTGTATTATTTGTTTCCTAACATAATAGACTCAAAGGGCTAGAATTTTTATTTTAGTCAATTTAAATTTATTCAAAATAGTGGAATCTTGCCCATCTTTTAAGTTGCAATTGTTTTTTCCCGATTCCAACAATAGAAAACAACAAAAAGAAACGGAAAAGTAAAAAAGTTAGAAGATACATAATATACAAATATATACATATTTTTTAATAGGTAAGAAGAAATCCTCCAATGCTTGTCTTTACACAAGCGCGCACCTGTGGGCCCATTCCCAAAAAATTACTTGAAGTAGGAATTGAACCCTAACTTTGTTAGACAAGATGATGAGAAAGCTCACCACAAAATATACAAATATATAAAATATTGGTATGATGACAAGAAAAAATAATGATACATTAATAATATTTAGAAGTCTTGTGGAAAACACGTTGCATATATCCAGCGGCCAGCGCCACCCTTGATCTTGATATAAGAAGCCATTAGCCCACTAGCCATATGCAAACATACAGAAATAGACTCCTCAAGTGGCAGCCTGTATAGAACTAGGAATATTATTTAAAGAAGTTAGTGAATGCATGAACCATATATATTATTTAAGTCTCCGAGTTCAGCTCTCAAATTATAGTTCTATATAAATGCATTTAAGCTTCTTGTCATTTGTGGCTGCATCTATTAATCCAGTCTTCATAATTTTTATGCCACCATCTTAACCCCATCTAATCTCAACTCTCTTTACTTACATGGAGCTTCAAAAAGATACCTTTTCCACAAGGTAACATCTCTTTCTATATATCTCTCTCGATCTTCCTTTTAACTTACACTTAGGCTCCGTTTGGTAGGGCGTAAAACATTTTTTTGAAAAATTATTTTCCTCTATTTTCGATTTTACATTGTTTGGTTTGCAAATGAGTGTAAAACCATTTTCCCTAAGAGTAAAATTGCTCCCCCTATGATGGAAAATCATTTTCCCGGGAAAACTGCTTTCCTTCCTTTTCCTTATCTCTCTTGTACAACAGATGCACTCCTCTCACTACCTCCTTGCTTTCCCTTTTATTTTCCTTTCGTTTCATCATTTTTCTTACATGGAACTAAACAATGGAAAACTAATTTTAAAATTGTGTTTTCCATTGTAAATTGTTTTCCATGAAAATTATTTTACATTGAAAATGTTTTACGCCCACCCAAACGGAACCCTAGTTTGAAATAACTCATGTTCATACGAAGCAAATGATTTTAGATCAAACATACATATCACCATAATTTTTTCATGATGGTAAGTTACGTCCATTTAAAACCCTAAATAATAGCTGCCCGGCTAGATAAGTGAAGAACCTCTTAAAATTTTGCATCTTTTTCTTTTTATCTTATATAGAGCCACGAAAGATTGTGGTATACATTGCAAATTCAGAAAACAAAAGAATGTAGTACAGACGAGATTCAATCCAAAGCCTTAACCTAATACCACTCTAAGACTTTACCAATTAATTAAGCTAGCTAGGTGGCATAATACACATATTTTCACATTAGCCTTATGTAATTTAGTTAATGCTTAATGACATGAGATTAGTAAGTTTAATTAGGCACTTATCAAAATTAAATAAATTATCTATTTTTCCTTTTTTTTTTATAAATTTCAGCCTAGCTTTAATTCATAGTGGTTTCATAATTTTTAGCCTAGTATATTATTAACAACATTTATAGGTTAATTAATTAAGAACGACGTACATTTGATGCAGAAGATGGTGGGGAAAGGAGACAAAAGCTATAGTAACAGGAGCAAATAGAGGGATTGGATTAGCAGTTGCAAAGAGATTAGCAGAATTAGGAGTGACTGTAATTCTTACAGCAAGAGATGCCAAGAAAGGGGTTGAAGCTATGGAGTTGCTGAGGAGTCATGGCCTTGCTGATTTCATCCATTTCTCTCTCCTTGATGTTTCTGATCCTCATTCCATTTCTGTCTTTGCTGCTTGGTTCAAACTCAACTTTGGAGTCCTTGACATTCTTGTAAGTTTTTTTGTTTTTGTTTTAATTTGTTCTTTAGAATTTTGCTCAAAGAAATTTTTTATTGGATTCATTATAATATTCTGACCAAGAAAGTACTTACTTGTTACTTTGTAAAAGTAATAATAATACTCGTGTGCAGTGTCAAAGGAGAGATTGACTAACATATACTCCATCCGTTTTCTTTTGTTGTTCCTATTTAGAATCGGGAAAAAAATCTGGACTCAAAAAAATGGGAAAAATTCCACTATATTAAATAAAACTAAATTAATTAAAAATAAAAGATTATATACCCTTTCAGTTATTCAATGTTAGGCAACCAATGACATAAAAATTTGAGGAGTAAAAGAGAAAAAAAAATGAGTACAAGCTAGTGTGAACACATTTATTACCCTTTGAGTTACTCTATGTTAGACAACCAATGAGATAAAAGTTTGAGGGATAAAAAAAAAGAAGTAAATGATGACTACTCAATAGTGTGAACACATTTATTGCAAGTTAAAACTAATGAGAAATTTAATTTATAAATTACACTATGTATGAGAAGATTCAAAATAAGAACAACATATTGAAATTTCTCAATGAAGAATACGGGAACAACAAAAGAAAAGGGAGGGAGTATAAGTTAGATGAGGTTTCATCTTAAACCCAAAAAGATTGTAGGTGTGAAATGAATAACATATGAGAACATCTGAATTTTCTCTAAATAATAATAATAATAATAATAAGAAGAAGAAGTGTGAATAGCATATTTGGGAGTTGGGATACCTGTAACGATGAATGCAATGTAATGACTAGACAATGCAAGAGATCACATGCATGGATCATACCATATGAATATTATTTCTATGAATGTTGCATGAAGCTATTATTTAAGTTTAACATGATCCTTTATCATGATTCACGAACAAATCAAAATAAACTATCCCTTGATATTCCTTTGTAGTTACTTGTATTTCTGATAGCCAGTTTAATGATTCGAGAGTTGCTTGTGACTATATCAAAAATTCATACTTGGGGATATTTGTGAAATTGATATACCTCGTTTATATATATATATATATATATATATATATATATATATATATATATATATATATATATATATATATATATATATATATATATATATATATATATATATATATATATATATATATATATATATATATATATATATATATATATATATATATAGCTATAGTATTCGTCTTTCGTTATGGTATTAAGATAGGTAAGATGAACGATCCTACTTAATGGACATCTCTTATATATAAGATAAGTCAGTTTTTCAGGTCAAGTTAATTGGAGTAGGGGGGTAGTAAGTGGATTCATCACCTCCAAATTAAAGAGCCTCTAGTAGGGTTTGATCCCATGACCTTGAAGTCGTGAGGACGAACTATTACTAGGTCTACTAGGCCAAGCCTTACTTGATACTCCCTCCGTTCTCTTGTTCTTCCTATTTAGAATCTTGACACTATTCACAATTGAATAAAATCTTCTAAATTATTTTGCACATATGATAAAAAATATAGTTATGT
This sequence comes from Beta corolliflora, assembly GCA_947648045.1. Taxonomy (NCBI): domain Eukaryota; kingdom Viridiplantae; phylum Streptophyta; class Magnoliopsida; order Caryophyllales; family Amaranthaceae; genus Beta; species Beta corolliflora. The sequence goes on along the minus strand of CANSZD010002802.1, from coordinate 66,995 downwards.
GGGGTCTTGTTTGATTCTTCTCAATGAATACTTTATCAATATTTAATCATTATAATTTTTACTAATACACAATGAAAGATATTTAAGGTCATAGACGTGCATTGACAAACGTGGAAGTCAAAATAGGAAGAATAAAAGAAACAGAGGGAGTATATTGGTTCATATGATATTGTTTTAAAAGTATATTATATGGTGTTTATATCATGTTTTGAATGATTTACTTATAATAATAATTGTCACTCACCTAAGTGGCTAAGTTGGTGGTTGGTATGTAAGCCATTCATAATTCCACTTTATCTTATCTTAATAACACCTTTTATGGTAATGATTTAAGCAATAAGGATTACTTTTAACTCTTTCATTTCCATTATCTATGAGGATTAGTTTAAAGGCTAAAGTTGTCGACGGGTCTAATTTGGTTGTTCCAACAAATGAAGTACAAGCTGGTATAAAATTTGCAGAATATGAAAAGTAAAGTTTTAGGCGGGATATGATTTTCTATTCCTAAGGCCAACATGGTAGACGGACATAAAGTAAAAGAGTAGCAATAAAATTTCGATTTTTTCACCAGGTACCCCTGAGGTTTCACGAAATGCACCAGATATCCTCGTTGTTTCGGAAATGCACCAGATATCCTCGTTGTTTCGGAAATGCACCAGATGCCCTTGTGATTTACATAAAATGCACCAAATACCCTTAATGACTAACGGCGTCAAGTTTCCGTTAGTCATTAGGGTTAACTAACCCATCTAACCCTAATTAAACCCTAATTAGCCTAATTAACTAACTAAACCCTAACTTCTAACCCTACCCTAACACTAACCCCCTAACTTCAAATCCTAACCTAACCATAACCCCCTAACTTCAAACCCTAACCCAACCACCACCACCCCACCACCACCTCCACCCCCCGCAGCTCCCCCCCACCACCACGTCCACCCCCGCAGTAGCTCCCCCCCCCCCACATCCACCCCCCACGCAGCTCCCTCCCCTCACATCCACCCCTCGCAGCGGCTCCCCCTCCCCCACCCCCCGCACAGCTCCCCCCCTCCCCCACCCCCGCAGCAGGCTTCCCCCCTCCCCCCCTCCGCAGCCCCCCTTCCCCATCCCCCTACCCCCCCCCTCCCCCTCCACTTTCGCCCCGCAAAGCCCACTTCTCTCCCCTTTTTTGCTTCGAACATTCAAAAACTTCGAAAACCCACTTCTCTCCACTTCTCGGCCGACCATCGTCGGTTCGAAAACCCAATTCCAAAAACGAACAAAAAAGAGAGAGGAGGCTGTGCGGGAGAGAGGCGAGGGGGGAGGGGGTTCTACGGGGGGGGGGGAGGGGGCTGCGGGGAGGTGGGGGGGGGCTGCGGAGGTGGGGGAAGGCGGCTACGGGGGTGGGGGTGAGTGTCTTTGGGTGGTGGTGGGGGAGGAGGGGGGCCGCTGGGGGGGGGGGGAGGAGGGGGGGTCAGCTGGGTGGTGGGGGGAAGGGTTAGGATTAGGGTTTAGGGTTTAGGGTTTAGGGTTAAGGTTTAGGGTTTAGGGTTAGGTTTAGGGTTTAGGGTTAGGTTTAGGGTTTAGGGGTTTAGGGTTAGGGGTTAATAATGGCAAAATGGTAAATAAAGCTAACGGAAACTTAACGCCGCTAGTCATTGAGGGTATTTGGTGCATTTTATGTGAATCACAAGGGCATCTGGTGCATTTCCGAAACAACGAGGTTACCTGGTGCATTTCTGAAACCTCAAGGGTACCTGGTGAAAAAACCAATAAAATTTTGTATAAACTATAAACTCCAATGCCTTTATATATTCATATAATCCGAGGTATATCTCAACAAGTGGATCTAGTCTACATAAGGAAGACATAAATGATAAAAATGTGTTTGTAGACAAAAGAAGTAACATAGTATTTACTTATCATTATACACCAACGTCATTATCTACTTTTGCTTTTGGTCTCATCTCTCTAATTTTCCCATTTTTCTTTGTTGGTATCAAAAAGTATATTGGGATAGAGGAATAATAGCTTTTTTTTTTCCTGGTAAGTAGAATTCTCTTGCAAGAAGGGGATAAATTGGGGATCATTCTTGTAAGGATAAGGAGTAAGAATCGAACATCTGCCACAGGGGTGGAAGGAGATCAGCCACACAACCACTAGGCTAACTTTGATTTGTTGAAATAATAACTTTTGTTATGAATTTATCTATTTATGGAGTATTTATATTTCGCAATCAACAAAAGAGTAGACGAAGTTCTGCTGAGACAAGGGTCTCGAGGCCTTTAACCTAACAAGACTTTGTGGTTATTTGGTTGATATGAGAATACATGGGAAATAGAAATTCCTAGGAATTGAAAATTTGGTGAGTTGTTTGGTTGACAACAAAATAGCAAAATGAAGGAATTAGAAATTCTAAGGAATTTTGAGTTCCCACAAAATGAAGGAAGTTACTTACTTAGGTCTCCCTACATAAGTAGAAATTCTCATGGGAATTTAATTCCCTCATTATCAACCAAACAATTTATTTAGCTCAAGTGGTATCTTATCCACCTTTCTTATAGCAAGTCTTGAGTTCAACTCCAAGCACACTAGATTATATAAAAAAAAAATGAAGGGCCTCGAGTCGAGGCCTCTAACCTGACAATATAACATGCCTATAGGCTTTAAGGAAAGAAAGTAGTAGTTGCTGCCTGCCAACCTAACATGCCAGCTTTATTAAGCCTTAGTGCGCCCCACTACCAGCGCAAAGGAACAGCTTTTGGCATTTGAGTTGGGGTTGGGGCGCATAACATTGACTTACTAATTACTTTTATGCATGCAAAACTTCTTTTTCCTATACAAAATTAAAGTTGGAAAGATGGATATTAGTATTGTAAGGCTGAATTCCCCTCGACTTAAGTCAGATTATTATTTTTTGTTTATTATTGTTGTAATAGAATCATACAAAATTAGATTAGACTATAAAATTTCGTATTAGATCAGACCAAATCATATGTATGATTTATAACATTGTTAATATTTATTAAATCAATGAACTAACAGTACAATAATAATAACAAATGTAATCATAATATGAGTTCCTTTTGGAGCTTATAAAGAGCGTTCCCTTTGAAAACAATCATCACTTGCTTGATTGAGTACAACTTCTTCCTTTTCAACGAAATTTTTTTACTAGCTAAGACCCTATTCAATGTTGTGCTAAAATACCTTTCTAGGAAAAAAAACTACACCATAATGATATATATACACATATACGCCTAGATTAAACCAATTTTTAAGAAACACTTCGAACTAGCATACTGTTTCGTCTAGAAACTGATAATTATTACGTGTCGGGGATCAATGCTGAATTCCGAGGACTTTGGGAACTTGACGAGAGAGTCGTCAGATTTCCTGCAAAACAAGGAGAAATCATCTGGGTTTTTCAGGCAAGAATTGAATACCTTTTAATGATGGGATTGTTCACTTTTTGTATAAATGGATATCCCTATAAAAAAGGGTAAGAAAGTCAAAATGAACCCTTGGAGAAATTTCCTCCCTTTTTATAGGGATTTTTTTGGCAACTTTTACATATATATTGGGCTGGCCACATAATGGGCCCAAACACACCCCTTATTTGGCTGTCCACTATGTAAAATAAAGCTCAATACCTATTTATTAAGGGGTATAAAAATGGAAGTGGCACATACCCCGACCAGGCCCGGTCCTGGGGGCTGGCAAGAGGGGCGAGCGCCCAGGGCCCGGACTCTAAAGAGGCCCAAAATCGAAATGTTAAATTAAGTGAACTGTTTATTGGTGAAAGCCCAAAATATATTAAAGAGCAACGCTATACTAGTGCAGTTCGCGTGTTGTAGTGGTGGGTTTCTTTTCCAAGATGTATTTATTGAACTGCAGCACCCCAGGTTCGATTATCCCGCGTAGCTAGCTTGTTCTTGTTATTCTTTTTTTTTTTTCCTTTTTTCTCCATTACTACTATAAAATACGAGAGAAATTAATTCATGGAGGGATTTATTGTAGTTTAGCTAGGGGCATCTATTGTAGTTCTTTCCCTTCTTGGGCAATTGCTAATGACATTAGTTAACATAAGCTAACCCTTATTAATAACGGTTCATGGTAGTTCTTGTTATTCATTTTTTTTCTTTTTCTCCATTACTACTATAATATATTCATGGGAAATATTTTCTTATAATAGTGTCATAACTCGTACCGTATTTACTGCTAGTTCTTGTTGTTCTTTTTTTTTTCTTTTTCTCCATTACTACTATAAAATACGAGAGAAATTAATTCATGGAGGGATTTATTGTAGTTTAGATAGGGGCATCTATTGTAGTTCTTTCCCTTCGTTGGCACATTGCTAATGATATTAGTTAACATAAGCTAACCCTTATTAATAAACGGTTCATGGTAGTTAAGATGTCAGCTGTAAAATATTAAATATGGGGTGTCAAAGTTGTAAATGGACCAAATTCAAGTCATGGGAAATAATTTCCCATAATAGTGTCGTCCCATATTTTTTTAAAAAGGGTTATAAGTGTTTAACGTGAATTATGTTTCAGTATCATGAACCGTTATTGAGTAGTTTTTTTTTTATGTTACCCCTGATTGGGAAACCTGGCTCCACCACTGGCCCCTATGTCTCATCTCGCCCTGGGCCCATAAATTGTCAGGACCGGGCCTGACCCCGACCAATCTTTTTCTCAATCAACTCGTGCCATATAGAGTGAAAGAAGTACCCACACACACTTATGACTTATATCATATTAAATGCAATGATTTTGCAAAAATATATGGTTGACTACTCCTTTTCTGAATTTTAAAAAGTAATAGGATAGGAGTGATTTCGTTGAATAAAACAATTAGTACTTACAATCATTACTTAAACGATCTAAAATTTCAATACAAGTACTAAACACTAATGTATTAATGACATTGCTTATGATATAATCCTGCATAATTTTAGATGTCTAATTGCATCGTTTTTGATGGAGCTCCATTAATACATAGTTCAACTGATTGAGAGTGTAAAAACATCCCTATTTGACAATTAGCGGATAGCTGTTAACTGTTAGCTGATTGTATAAGCTGTTAGCTGATTGTATTAGCTGATAGCTGATTCTATTAGTTGATTTGACTAGTTGATTGTATTAGCTGTTTGTATAAAAGTGTTTGGTAAGTAGCTGATAGCTTATTGGTACTGTATTTGATTGTGTACAATGACCAATGAGGAGATGAGCATAATTTTCACTCTTGTATTTTTTGTTGTTTATAAAATAAATATGTTTGGTAAATATATTTTGGAGATAAGGCATACTAATAAATAATAATTTTAACCACATCTAACAATTTCAATATTCATCATTATTTAAAACTTTTAAAAAAACAAATTTAAGAGTTGATAATTTGCAAATATATTAATAAGGATATGTGCATAATCCATTATTGTACCTTTTATTATCTATAAAATAAATATGTTTGGTGAATATATATCTGGAATAAGACATACAAGAATAAAAATAAGATATTGAAAGACAAGACTAATACAAGATTAACAAAAAATTACAAGAATAAGAAAAATCATATATAAAAAAAAAGGTCATAGACTCATGGTAGGTTTAGGGATACCTTGGTCAGGGTATTAATATTAAAGAACTTTAGGACATAAATGTAATTTCCTCACTCATTCTCAAACCTCTAATATCAAAAAGCTCCTTCCCACAACTTTTTAAAAAGGAACTTTTTGAGCCCAAAAAGCTATTTCAAACCTCTCTTTACCAAACACCCAAATCAATGGATTGACTAATTACATCTCTAATATGAGCTAAAATCTCTAATTTATTCCAAACCTCTCTTTACAAAATAGGGCCATAACTCCTTTTGATTATCATTATTGGGACACATCCATTGTAAACGAAGAAATCGTATTACTAGCCTAATCTACTCGATTGTATCCTAGCTCATCTGAGAGCTAGATTTGCTTCATTCAATTGTGACTTTAACTTCCTTTTGCTTTGGTCTTTGGATGATGAAAAAGAAAACAACGATTAAATGATTAAATGATTAAATGTACTTGTTGACTTTTCTTTTTCTTTGGATGATAAAATAAACGATGATTAAACTTGTTAACTTCTCTTTGCAGGTGAATAATGCTGCCGTATCATTTAATGGCATCCATGAAAACTCAGTAAAACATGCGGAGACGGTGATAAAGACGAATTTCTATGGTCCAAAGTTGTTGACAGAAGCTTTACTACCTTTCTTCCGATGCTCAACTTCTAAAAGTCGCATTTTAAACTTCAGCTCAAGGCTTGGCCTCCTCACTGTAAGTAATACTAGTACTTCCTCCGTTCCATAATAAGTGAAACACTTATTATTTTAGAATGTTTCAAAATAAGTGAAACATACCTTAAATGGAAAAAAAGAAAGTGACAAAATGACAAGAGTACCCATCATAAACTTGTGTGGTTTACTTTTCTCTCTCCTCCTTTTGATAATGAAAAGGGTATTTTATGACTTTTTGGCTTTTGAAAGTGATGTTTATTAAATCTTGTGCTCAATCCCTATGTTTCACTTATTATGGAACGGAGGAAGTATATCTACTGTTTCCAAGTGGACAGTTAATGTTATTGTTTAGAATTTTTTGTCACATAAGACCTAGTAAAATAACTATTTTGTTGGAAAAGACCTAATAAAAACTTTTTTGTTTAAAAAGACCTATTATATTACATCTGTTTATTACTTCAGATCATCTCAATATTTTATTACATAAATTAAAGTCTCTTTTTCGGCCTTGATTTTCTTTTTCCATTTAATGAGAAAGGGAGGGGAAAAAAGTCAAAATAGGTCTGTCCCATTTAATGAGAAAAGGAGGGGAAAAAAATCAAGGCCGGAAAATAGACTTTTTGGCCAGAAATGTTGAGATGGTCTGAAATAACAAATGGAAGAATTATAATAGGTTTTTCTAAACAAAAAAAGTTTTTATCAGGTCTTTCCCGATAAAATAGCTATTTTAATAGGTCTTATATGACAAAAAGTTATATTGTTTAATTTCAAAATGAACTCCCTTCAAATATGATTCTACGGTTTTTTCACCTGATACCCCCGAGTTTTCAAAAAATTCACCTGGTACCCTCCATGTTTTCAAAATTCACCAGGTACCCCTAAGTTTCAAACTAATACACGAGGTACCCTTAAATACCCTTAATGACTAACGGCGTTAACCGTCGTTAGTCATTAACCCTAATTAACCTCTAATCCTAACCCTAAACCCTAACCCTAAACCCTAAACCTAACCCTAAACCCTTACCCTAAACCCTAAATCTAACCCTAACCCTAACCACCCCTCCCACACCCTCACACCACCCCCGTAGCCTCCCCCCCTCCCCCCACCCTCCCACCACTCCCGTAGCCTCCCCCACCCCCCCCCTCCCCCACCCCCTACCCCTCCACCGCCGCTCGACCTTCGCGAGGCTCTCCCTCCCCACCCCTACTCCTCCACCGCCGCTCGACCGTCGCGAGCTCTCCCCTCCCCAACCCCTACTCCTCCACCGCCGCTCGACCAGTCGCAGCCCCTCCCTCCCCCGCCACCGTCGCTCCGTCGATTTTCATTGCTCCCCTACCATTCTAGTTTCGCGCTTCAGATTTCCCCACCCTGGATCTTCGCCGCCCATAGCTTCGTTGTTGCCAGATTTCCCCCACCCCGCATCTTCGTTGCCCGGATCTTCGTTCGTCGCCCAAATGGTGGCTCGTGTGGGATGCCCGGATCTTCGGGACTTAGGGTGGGATGTGCCGAGAAAGATGGTGGGGAGGGGGGGGGGAAATCGAGGAGAGCTGGGGGTGGGGACTGGGGTGTCGACGGGGTGGGGGGGGAGGGGGTGGGGAAATCGAGGAGAGTGGGGGGTGGAGACCGGGTGTCGACGGGGTGGGGGAGGGAGGGCTGTGGGGGGGGGAGGGGGGGGAGGGGGTGTCGACGGGGTGGGGGAGGGAGGGGGGCCGGGGGAGGGGGTGGGGCTGGGGTGGGGGGAGGCTCCCAGGGGGTGGTGGGAGTGTGGGGGAGAGGTGGTTAGGGTTAGGTTTAGGGTTTAGGATTAGGGTTAGGCTAAGGGTTAGGATTAAGGTTAGCATTAGGGGGTTAATTAGGGTTTAAAACAGAAAATTAGGGCTAATGACTAACGGCGGTTAACGTCGTTAGTCATTAAGGGCATTTGAGTGTATTAGTTTGAAACTTAGGGGTACCCCGTGAATTAGTTTTTTGAAAATTCGGGGGTATCATGTGAAAAAACCGATGATTCTAATATTACTATTTTTCATACCAATTCATACACAGAAATATATATACTCCCTTCAATTCATTACTTACCAAAATAGATAATGAAGTTGCTAATATATTCATAACATAAGATACCCACGGGGATTTTACTTTGACAATCAACCCTCTCATATCATAATAAGAAATATTATTATAACTCAAGGTATTATCACTGTATTCATATTTTTTCACGCATTTCCTATAAGAATAACTGGGCTTGTGTGCGAGTGACCACATACAAGGTTGACAATGTTCCATCCTAAAACCAATTGGTGTTAGGTGGAGTAACCCACTAACCTACATGTTAGTCATTATATCTGTAATTCTTCAATGTGGGACAACTATTTCCTGACTCACATGTGAGCTATACTCTTTAACATAAGTACATAACCCATTATACAATTCAATCAAATTCCTTTATCTACAATGTTATGTTACTCGGACTACAATATTCATATGTATCCAAGTGTCCATCCATATTCGAGTGTCAAGGATCCGACACAGATACTTGAGGTTAATGGAGTGTTCGAGTAACATAAATCAAATCAAATTCATATAATACTTTGTTCTTTTCACTTCCATTAGCATGCCTCATATATATGTATACTTTTTCATGAAACGCAGAAAGTCGAAAATCAAATCATAAGAGCAATACTAGAAGACGAGGAAAATCTAAGTGAAGAACGTGTCGAAGGAGTCATAAATTTGTTTCTAAAGCAGGTAAAAGAAGGAAAATGGGAGAAGGAAGGTTGGCCAAAAGCATGGACAGATTATGCTGTATCAAAGCTAGCTTTAAATGCCTACTCAAAGATATTAGCAAGGAGATTAAGAGATAAAAATATTGTTGTGAATTGCTTTTGCCCCGGATTTACTCAAACTGGTATGACTGGTGGCAAAGGTAATCGTACTGCTGACATTGCTGCTAATATTGCAGCTAAACTTGCTCTTCTTCCACCTTCGGATCTTCAGACTGGGAAATTTACAATGGGGCAAACTCTCTTCCTACAATCAAGGTTTTAAAGAGTTATTTTACGATAGTGTTAAACCGTAGAGTGCGTATAAGAGATGTTTTTCGTTTTTTTTTTTTGTAAAGAGAAGAGCAAGAGGCGAAAATGATGTAGACGGGATTCGATCCTAGGTCTTGGGCACCATCTCCCAAGACTTTAACCAACTAAGCTAGTTGACATTCACTAAGAGATGTTTTTCGTTGATGTGAGAACATTATATATCGTGCTTTGAAAATATTATAAATTAGACATCAATTTTTGTTTAGGAATTCTTGACTTACAAGATATTGCCCTTTATATATAAGAATGTGTTTCTTATCAATACGAAATCAACTATTGTAATAAGTACCACCACTCGAGTTGGGATGTATTCTCCATGATAATAAGTTGTTGTTGCCGCGTTAAGTTTATATCTAGCTAGTGTGTTTGTTTTTTGTTTTGAGGCCTAGCCCTGTTTTGCACCAAAACAAAAATGAGCTAATTTACTTTATTTTCTTTCATTAATTTATCTTGAGATTAGAGTCGGTTATTTTTAAGTGTCTTCTAAAAGACTTATTAACCTGCGAATGGTGGCAACACTTACCACTCTTATACCAATACCACCATCAGTATTATTCTTCAATCTTCAGTCGACCAAACTGGTCTACTATCATCCCAAGCGGAGTTCTCATGACAAGGAGCAACAACGTGCTGCTAATGACCTTGTTTGATAAATAAGGATTGGGCGTAATTTAGAGGTTTAGACTCATTTTACAGAATTGATAATGTTTGGTAAATAGAGGATTGGAATAATTTTTTGAATTCAAACCTTTAATTTTGAAAAGCTAGTGGGGAAAAGCTTTTTGGTGATAGAGAATTGAGAATATTGAGGTGACATAACAAGCAATTAAGCTAAAATATAAATGTGTTTGGCAATTAGAGTTTTGGAGCAAAAAGAGAGTTTTGGACCAGTTTTAGAGTTTTGACTAGTCAAAAACTCTAAAAGGGGTGTTTGGTAAAAGAGAGTTTTAGAGAGAGTTTTGGAATAAAAACTCTCAAAATTAAAAAGCTCCTAATAGGAGCTTTTTCTTTAGAGGATTAGGTAAAAATATGTTCAATGACTTTTTTGCCTCTAATAATAATATTACACATATGTACTAAAATGTCTTTAAATGTCATTTCACACAAACAAATGGCAATAAGCTTTTAGCAATCAGTTAATTGTTACCAAACACATTTATAAAATAAAGTTGTCAAATCAGCAGTTAAATCTGCTGAACAAAAAGTTAAAACTCCAACAGCAAACTCTAAACTCTAACAGCTAAACTCTAAACTCTATTTGCCAAACAGGGCCAATAAGCGGTTAGCTATTTATAAAATACTTTTATAAAAACAGCTAATACAATTAGCTCATCAAAATTATCTAATATAATTAGCTAGTTATAGCTATCCGCTAATTATCAAACACGACCAATATATTGCTCACTATTGGGCCGAGCTTTATGATCGTCTATTTTCTTTTAAACAAAAGATTTTATAGCTTAAAAAAAAGATTACAATAAGGACATGGCGTCAAAGGTACCCACTAAGCAAGGTTCATCTTCTGAAACTACTTGACGAAATTAAACATTATATAGAGATCCAAAAATTTTACAACAAGTTTAATTAGTTGGTCTATAAAAAGATCATTGTCTTACCTTACGGTAAAATTGCCTTATTTGACAACTTGCTTAACAACTCAAACCAATTACTCTTACGCAATATTTGTTTATATTGTGCCGTTACAATAGAATTAATTTCTTAAACTACACTATTAATATGTGGAATTTACCAAGCTCATATAGATCCCTATACCTTGCTTTCCAGTTCATGCATACCATAACAACAATGAGCCAATGACACCAAGCCCTTTTCATATCTGGAATATGAACATTTTTTATCAGCCCATTTCCATAATCTTCTCGTACGAGTCCTTGTAAAGTCAAGTTGCAACCACCTTTTTACTGGAATATTGCTTCAAAATAGGAGTTTGTGTTTGTTAATGAGTCAAGTTGTTTTCGTAGTGAATTATTTAGTCAAATAAACATGTGTTTGTATTGTTACTTACTAAATTATAGTAGCACTAAGTTAGTGGGTTAGTTTTGATAGTGTTTGTTAGATTAAAACGTTGGTATTATTACCCCCACTTTGTTGCTTTGGTTATTAGTTTAACGTAGTAGTTATGTACTTCCTCTATTCTTTTTTAATTACAACGTTTCCCTTATTTGGAAGTTTCATATTAATTGCAACATTTCTTAATTTGGTAAGATCTTCTCTCTATCTCTCTCTCCTATCATATGAGTCCTACTTTTTTTACCTATCTCTATCTCTCTTCTTTTCACATGAGTTTCTTAAAAAATGTGTCAACGGGGTATGTTGCAATTATTATAGAACGGAGGAAGTATTGGCCTATTTGAAGGCATTCCTCTCTTGATTTAATAAATGTAGTAGTATGATAGATTACATAAGTTTTCTTTTCTCTTATAAGTTCATCATGGTATCAGAGCATTAGGTTAGATCCCAAAAAAAAGTAGAGAGAAATGAAGAAGAAAAAGAAAAAGAAGACGAAAAAAAGGAGAGAAAGAGAGATCAAAATTATTAGTTTAAAAAATTAGGAGAGATAATTATAAAACAAAAAAAATTGTGGGTGTGTGTGATTAACTATGGCAACTATTGCTTTTTTCTTAGATATGTGGATGGATTTTCTTTTAGCCCATGAAAGTATCATTTTTATTTACTATAAAAAAGAGGGAGACAAGTCATTTGAGGTGAAGAGGCCAGGCAATCTTCACAAGCAAAGCAGATAATTGGCAATATGAAAATGGTGACGGTTTCCAAGATCGTAGTAGTGTAGTAGTCAATTTGTTGGACAACGTCAAAGAGAGTTGATGAATCGTAGTAGTGTAGTAGTCAATTTGCTGGACAACGTCAAAGAGAGTTGATGAAGAGATGTGCTCCATTGTATGATGTTGGTAATGTGCGTCAAGAAATTAAGAAAGTGATGATGTTGGTGAGAATTGCATCACATATGAAGGGAAGTACTTCATAAAATTGGCAAATGTTCAAGACCAACTTTGAAACAAGGGGTTATGTTGGAATTTTACTTAAAAAAAGGAGTTAGTGGTTGTTAATGAGTCAAGTTGTTATCTTAGTAAATTATTTAGTCAAATAAACATGTGTTTGTATTGTTAGTTACTAAATTATAGTAGCACTAAGTTAGTGCGTGGGTTAGTTTTGATAGTGTTTGTTAGATTAAAACGTTGGTATTACCCCTATTTAGTTGCTTTGGTTGTTAGTTTAACGTAGTAGTGCCTATATGAAGACATTCCTCTCTTGATTTAATGAATGTAGTAGTATGATAGATTGCATATTTTTTCTTTTCTCCTATAAGGTCATCACTTCTAACAAGTGCAAGACATTTTTGGCTATAAACACAATCTAAGAATATAGCGAGAAAATTGGTCTAAGGTGCATCACCACAAATAACTGAATAAGACATTTATATCATCATTCATCATCGATATCACAAACCTAATACTGATAGAAATTTGAGGGCGCACGCAGAAGTTTTGATGGACCTGAATAATATAAGAAAATTGAATTTTCATTGATTACATTAATAACAATTGGACAACTATATTTGCGAGTTCCCATATCGCTTACTTATCTCTTTGGTAGAACCCTTGTTTCTACCCTTCAAAATATTTTGAGGGAGCTCTCTTGATTAGCTCATCTTTCAACTCATGCACATACAACATATTTTTAGCTGTTGTATCCTATTTTTTAGATTTCTCTACCCTTATCTAATATTACATATTTCTACATCACATATCTTTGATTTTTACAAGATATTTCAAGATACATCATCACTTGATTTTTCCACTTAATGCAATATTTTTCTAGACTACATACACTGTATTTTTCATTACACATTTAGTTTTTTCTAGATTAACCTCTAATAGATACTTGAAAAGCTTACTTGCAGCTTATTGAACCAGCTAATGAAGCCATGTTTTGGGATATCAATTTGATACCATCATATCTTCTATGAAAATGGAATATGGGAGACTTACTATAATATGTAAAGGATATTGTAGCTCCCGATATGGATGCTCATCATATCTTTCAAGGAAAGATAAATGCATTTGTTCGACATATCTTCATCATTTCCAGGAGAGGTGTTCATAGGAGTTTGATAGCTATTTCAAGAACTTAGAAACTGATTTGATGAGTTCAATACGGATTTGTTTACATACACGTTTTACTTGAGTCCTCAACATGGCTTCTCTGAGAATGAGGGAGTGGAAGGGTGGTAAGCCCTTTTATCTTCCACCCACATGTTGTGGGTTCGATTCTCATCATGGGGGTTTGGGGGGCTTTGGGGTAGGTTGTATTTAGGTGCCATGTGAGAGGGCGTTAATGTAATTTATCTTACCAATTTTTTTTTATAAAAATATGGCTTCTCTACTTTCCACAAAGGAAAATGTTCGCCCCCTTTATTCTCTCGATTTTTCAAGCACTAATTTGATGACTATTGAATAATGCCGACTTGATATATGCATGGAATGTCAGGAAAAAGACGATGAATTTTAGATTATGAATGGTGTTAATTAGTTGTTGTCAATGAAGATTTTTTTTTGTCATCGTGAAAATTTGCATTAATTAAAAAACGAAAGTACATCTTAATGTTATGACAACCAAACATAAAACATAAAGCAAACAAATATTAACATGAGGTTCACTTGCTCTTACATACCCTACTAAGAAAAACCAACTTGTTGCTGATCCAATCCAAATGAACCTTATCTTGGACGACATTTGGTGGGTCTGGGTAATATGTCTTGTTGAAAAAGACCTAATATAATGAGAGAGAGAGAGAGAGACTGTTGAGATGCTGAACCTAGACGATCTTCAGTGATAGATTGCTGCATTTCATCTTGTCGAACCCTTTGTTCATAAGATGAGAAATCCCAAGGTCCTTGAACATAAATTTCTTCCTGGGATTCTATTGATTGAACTACCAAAGAAGCCACATCCCTTGGTGACTTCTGACCCTGCTTCGAGGGTACTTAGAGTTTTACCCCGTAAGGCTGAAACTCAAAATGCGTGGAGGTCGAAACTTGCCCCAAATCAAATTGGAGGGCCTCCCACAAGATACATTTTTTATTTGTGATGACACCTGAAGTCATTACATGAACTGGGGGTGAATTTGCTTGATTGAATTCGCCTATTTTTCGGATCTGAAAAACCGCTCGAATCACAAAAACAAGGTGGGCAATATAAACCTATCTAATCGCAATCGTAAAATAAGAAGAAAAAAAAGCCACAACACAAGTCCAAAGCAACCACAAGATGCGATAAGAGATCATGAATTTGGCACTAATTCCAGCAACCCCACACAAATGACAAAATTCCGACTCATTTTCCCAAAATAAATCATGATAATCGAAAATCAAAACCCTAAATCGAACCTAAACTCATCAATCAAGCTAATCTAGTCAAATTTAACAACTAATGCAACTTTAACAACATGATTAAATCATAATTCGATTAAATAAATGACAATCGACAGTACGAGTCCAAAACAACCACATTACGGACAAGAGATCGGGAATCCAAAGACTAATTTGGCACTAATTCCAAAGAAACACACACAAATGACAAAATTCTAACTCATTTTTTTCCACATTAAGTCATGATAATCGAAAATAAAAACCCTAATAAATCGAATTTAAACTCACCAATCAAGCTAATCTGGTCAAATTTTACAGCGGTTACATCTTCAACAACACGATTGCGCTTAACTTTCGGGCGAACATCCTCAAAATCGTCGTCAGGATCAGTATCTCTTTCCTGCGCACCTCTATTTCTTTCCTGCTTACACAAATCCGCCATTTTCGACATCATTTAAAGCAGAGAAGAGAGAGAAAGAGGAGCGAGAGAGAGAGTGTTGAAACTCACCAAAGGCAAACTGAAGCTTCTTGCGGCAGCAGCAGTTGCAGCATCGTCTTCCATAGCTTCAAAAACTCCTGGTTGTTGTTTCGAAGAAAGCTGATAATATATAACGCTTAATTTGAAGAAACTGAAACTTGCTTTATAAGGGAGAAAGAGGACGGTGGTTGACTGAGAGGAAGAAAAAGAGAGGACGCAGAGGAAGTAGGAAACCATAAGTCGATGAAGAGAAATGAAAATAGGGATATTATCTCAGATAACCCTGACATATAGGCTTTTTTCCCAAATAACCCTGACATATTTTTTTTTTCTTAGATGACCCTAAACTTGTATTTTGTCATTAAACCTGACGGAATTGTTAACGGCGTTAACTATTTTCAAACAACCCAACTTACTGCCTTTTTAAAAAAAAAACCAAACTCATCTCTTTCTCTCTCTTGTTCTTCATCTCTTCTCAAGCATTCATCAATGGTTTCCACCACCTCTGAAACCACCACCCTCCAACCGGAACTCCAGCCAACCCCGAACACCCTCGGCCCATCCCCGGACACCCTCGGCCCATCCCCAAACACCCTCGCCCAACCCCGAAACCCAAAGAACCCCTCCCACATTTCCCTCCCTCACTCACGCTTCTCACCTACCACCCCGAACCGGCGACCCAACACTTGAACTCGCGCACAACCAACGCACCCAACCACCCTCCAATGGCGCACCACCAGCGAACCCAACCACCCTCCAATGGCGCACCACCAGCGAACCCAACCACCCTCCACTGGCACACCACCAGCGCCCCCCTCGCGCACCACTCGCGCGCCCTCGCGCACTCCTCGCGTGCCCTCGCGCACTCCTCGCGTGCCCTCGCGCACCCCTTTTAGCCACTGACCTACCTTCCCCACCTTCGTCGCACCACAACCCACCTCCCACCACCAGTCAACCGGCGCACCTGGCGCCCCTCCACCGCCTGCTGGGTAGCCGCCTCATCTCCTAGCAGCAAAACTCTAGGTTTTGCAATTGATTTGTGGATTTTTGCATTGATTTAAGGATTGTTACAATTTGAATTTGTTTTGTGATTTCTTGGATTTCTTGAATTTGTGGCGTAATTAAGTGATTTCTTGAATTTGATTTTGTGGCTTTTTGTTTTGTTTTGTTATGTTTTGGATTAAAGTTTAGATTTGGAGAATTGATTGAGAAAAAAAAAGAGAATGATGGGCTTGAGAAGAGATGAAGAACAAGAGAGAGAAAAGATGAAGAACAAGAGAGAGAAAGAGATGAATTTCGCAAAAGTCAAACAAAATTAGAGAGTACTTAACGCCGTCTCTAATTCCGTCCAATTTAATGACAAAAACCAAGTTCAGGGTTATCAGAGACAGGGTTGTCAAAGTCGGGGTTATATTGGAAAAAGGCCTATATGTCAGGGTTACGTGAGATAATATCCCATGAAAATAAGGAAATGGAGGCAGAGAGGAAAAGGGGAGAGAGAAAGGGAGGGTGAACCCAAGTATGGTTTTCAAATTCCAATGACCAGATAGGGGAAAAAGAGAATAGAGAAAAAAAAAGTTTTATTAAATAGTCAAATGCTCGGGTTGTTTTGAAAAACCCCAAGCATTAGTGAAATTTCCGTTTTTTCTAAAAAAAAGACTATCAAATGCTCGGGTTGTTTACACAACCCAAGCATTGTAATGTAGCAAAAGAAGTTTTTTCCACTAGTGTACCCTTAACGAGTGACGAGGATTAAGTCTGTCAACCATTTCGTTATTTCATCTTCCACATCAACACTTTCATTTTATTTCTCTCACCTCTAACCATCAAGTCTTCTTAATGGAGGTCGCCATCTCAGTTTTTTTTGTGTGCATGGAGAAGAACGATCATATATAGATCACTAAAAAGTATAATGCAAGAAATTAAAAAGTAACTAAATGAGGTACCACAATACCACTAACATTATTATCTAAAATAGCACTAACTTTACTCAAATATGTTGAAAGATGGTAACTTTGTTTATTTGATATTTGTAAACATAAATTAGTTCTTTAAGTCACCTTAAGACGAGAATGATATATAATCACTCTCCTATAAGTGAGTGGGATAAAAATTACAACTTCTTTTTGTTATTAATTTTTCTAATCTTAACCCAGTAACATTTCCTCAATTATATTAAAAAAATAATTAAGTACTAGTAGAGGTAATATTTATAAATTGACTACCTGATATTAAAAAAAATTGTTCACTACTCCGTGGATACCAGGAGAATAGTCTCTTTATCTTTAAAATTACAAGTCAAAGTATATTTTCTTTTTCATATTTCTATCAATATCATTAATTACCATATAAAAATCATGAACTATCCATCTTGATCATCATCAATGGAAAAACACATATCATTTTTAATTATACTATTTTGTTTGAAGACTTTAATTTTTTTCGAGAATATTATGTGGATAATGTTATACATAATCCAAAAGGTAAGTATAAATACTAAATAAGTTTTTTTTTAAATGGTATTAATTTTGAAATTCATAACAAAAAATAGTTTAATTTTTTTAACTTAAAAAAACCAACATTTCAAATGTTTAATAAAAATATAATTTAGAGATAAGTGTGAGTGTCACTCTCTAGTCAAAACGTCTTAGCAAGGTCTATTTTTCATATAACAAGTTCTTTCGTCCCATTTGGTAACTTAACAAAAAAAATGTACTTGGGTGACCTAACAAAACCATTGCTACCACACTTGGGTAGCCTAGCAAAACTATTAATACCATTTGGGTGGCCTAGCAATTTTTTTGTGAATTAACATCTACGTTTGTTTGTGCGACAACATTGTTTTACAAGTATTCACATAGGCACCGCTGTCAATTTCGAGTTTTTGATTTTATGAATATAAATTCATTTGATATATAGGGTATAATAAACTTGAAATTATTCATACTTATATTAAATATGTTAATTTTCACAATTGACAACAGTGTATTGAAAAACTACTTTGTCTACTTCTATATTTTCGGTTTTGGTATTTTTTTTAAAAAATTGAAAACTAAAAATAAAAAGCAATAACGAACAAGCCCTCACACAAATTTTTCCATGAATAATGTCAAAGGGAGTATTAATTCCTCCTATGTGCTGAACTTGAAATTAATTACATGGATACCGTCCACGTAGGACAGCACGCGAGAAATTTTATTTTCGGCAAAGCAAATCGCTACTCAGAGTAGCGGTTAACTTTAAGTTAAGTCGCTACTGTTGGTAGCGGTTTATGAGGTAAAACCGCTACTTGGTGTAGAGGTTTATACCGTAAATCACCAATGCAAGAGAAAAGGAGAAAAAGCGTGCCATGTAGGGCTGTAGCGCTACGTGGCACACTTTTTCTCCTTTTCTCTTGCATTGGTTCTTATCTGTAATGAACCGCTACTCTAAGTAGCGGTTTATGTGCGTGCCTTATAGAGTTATAGCTTGTATTAGGGACACAATATAACCGCTATTTAAAGTAACGGTCAACTTCGGTGAAACATTATGGGTATTAACCGCTACTTGGAGTAGCGATTTTATTTAAAAAACTAAAATTCTGGCGTGCTGTCCAACGTGGACGACATCCATGGAATTAATTTCAAGTTTAGCGCATAGGAGGAATTAATACTCCCTTTGACATTATTCATGGAAAAAATTCCTAAGAGTTGAGGCCTGAGGGGGTTGCTAACTTGCTAAATATTCTAGGACTTTTTGGTAAAATCTACCTTTGTTAATACAAGTTATAGAAATTACTACCTTTGTTAATTTTTTTCAATTTAACTACCTTTATTATTTCCAAACTCAGAATATTGCTACCTTTTAACGAAATCCGTCAAGTTTTCCATCCATTGAGGCCCACTTTATGTTTCCCCCTCAATTTTTCATCCTTTCCCACGTTTTTGTTGGCTCTTTATAACCTGTATAACAACCACATTTTCTTTATTCTCCAAATTCATCAAAATTTCCCATAATTGCCTTAGGGTTTATCAATTAAAGTTGTGTGTTGTAGTTGCAATCAATTGATTAGGGGATTTTGCTTGCTTCATCAATACTACTGCCACAAAGTGAAGGTAAGTTTTCTAATCACGCAAATTAGGGTTTGTAATTTAGGGAAATTCGAAATTTTTGGGTAAATTAGGGTTCGCTAATTAAGTATTTTGTAATTGCAATGTGTAGGTTGAAATGTCTTCCTCCTCTCACTCTTTTAATTAAAAGCCAAAGGCAAAATGCAATTGTGGTGTTCCAGCAACCATTAAGAAGGCTTGGACCACTGATAATCCTGGAAGGAGATTCCTTACATGTAAGTTTTATGAGCCTGGAACTGAATGGCGTGGTTGTAATTATTTTGAGTGGTATGATAAGGACCAACTGCAATGGCAAAAGGAGGTGATAAACCAACTTGTCCTGGACAAAAAGTTACTCACCCTTGAAGCTGGTAACTTGAAGACTGAATTGGCAGATGTTTGTGGGCAAAGAAGATGTCAGTTTTGGAGTGCAAGGCTTTAAGCTATGAACTGAAGCATGTAATGAAGGAGGACAGCAAGAAGAAGAAAAGGAACATGATGCCCACTTTGGTTGTATTGATGGTAGTTATGTGTTTGATAGGTTTAGTGGCTATGTTAATCCAAAGTTAGTTAGTAGTAGGTAGCTTAAGAATGATGGATGTATGATTTTGTTGTAATTGCACTCCAAAAGTTCTAATGAACTTGTGTCTTTTATCATCTTTATGTAACCAACTATCTATCAATGAAAAACATGTTTGAACAATATCTTTGCATTCTAATTCAATGTGTAAACATTGTCTGTTGTGCCAAATACTTGTTTGTTCAACACAAAAACATAAATGCCTAGCCTTAAATATTATGTTCATTACATCAAAACAAAGTGCAAGTCTGATTCCCCTGTTCAAACATCACTAAACTATTACAAAGGGCTTCTTGGAGGCAACTTGGACAACCTGGTCGTCTAACTTTACTGAGTTGCACCAGTTGCTTGTTGTGTGGTTGTACTTGCACCACTGTGTTGTTGATATTGTCCAGGAGTTGGCATCATTGAAATAGGGGTCTGGGCAGTAGAGTTTGAAGATGTTGCTTGGCTACCAGTGGTGGAAGGTGGGTGTTGGTACTGCACATAAAAGGACATTATTTAAAGTTAAATCATGTACATTAAGCCTGAAATTTATGATGAATAGGTGAACTAACCTTATCTCTAGCTTTGGAAGCCTTTTGTCTCTTTGATGATTCACCCATTTGGAGTTGCTTGGAGGTCTTCCTCCAGTGCCCTTTTCAGCCACTGGTGCAGCTACTGTGGAGTTGCACCTTCTCATGTTGTGCCCTAGTTGGCCATATTTTGAACATTTGTTGGCCTTCTTCTTCCTTGGAACAAACATAGAAGGTTGTCCATCCTCACCAGCTTCTTTCTTTCTCTTCTTCAAGCTAGGTCTGTCTGGCATCCTCCTTGTTTTAGGTGGAAGTGGTTGTGGCAAGTTAACCTTCTCCCAGTGCTTGACCGCAGGCATTGGGTCAATGGAATGCCCATATGCAAGTAGGCACTTCTAATAAGTGCGTTTCAAACGCACTTTATGGACTCCTTTTTAGCTCATTTTGATCCTCTTTCTCCCCGTTCTTCCCTCTTTCTTCTCCCTTTCCCCTTCTATTTCATTCACTTGATCATTCTTGATCATAGTGACATGTTGCTTGATTTTCAGTCATTTTTGACCGAATTTTCTAGTACATTTGCTTTCACCCTGTTTTTCCATGTTCATAATATAGGTGGAACTACTAAGATGGCTACGAGTTGTAGAGTAAAGGAAGCAATGAAAATAGAGCACATGTTGAGAAATGGTGCGCTTGCACTATGCCCCATGTCCGCTCGCACAAATGAGCACATTGCACAATAGAATCTTGTACAGAGAACTTCAAATGGACATAACTTTCGAACCACAAATCGGATGAAGGTGATTCCGATTGGAGGTGAAAGCTTGTTTCGATAGCTTTCCAACGACTAGTCATAAGCTTGATTTGGATCTAAAACAGAAGAGTTATACTCGTTTTAAGTTGAACTGTCCGACCAGATCAGAAAGAATGGTGCGCCCGCACCAAACTATGGTGCGCCCGCACCGTTCAACACTTGATGTCAGTTTTGGAGCAGAATAAATGGTGCGCCCGCACCTGATTTTGGTGCGCCCGCACCATTCAAATCCGCGAAGAAAAAAAAACGAGGCTTGCCTTAATAACATTGGAGTTGATTAGACTTATGTTTTATTCTAGTTTTTAGAGAGTATTATTAGGGCTCATACTAGAGAGATAAACACCTTAGCTTTGTTCTTAGATTGGAGATCCTTAGATTAAAGTTTGTGATTTCTACACATCGAAGGTACTTTTTATTCAATTTAATTTCAAAGTTTCAGTTTTTATTCGTTCTCTCTTATCATTGTTATTCTTTGTTCATCATATTATTAGATCTCTTATATTGTAGGTTCTTAATTACTTATTTTTATTAGAATAATTATTCTCTTAATCATGTTTAGCCCTAGATTAGTTATAGATTTCATGTTTTATTGCTTAGAATCTATGATTACTGAGTAGTTTCTTATCTAGGGTTAGGGCGAAAGTATGGATTAGGGTTTAAATGTAATGTTAATGTGATTGTGATGATTTAAAGACGTTTATGATTTGATCTTGGTGTTTTGAGGCCTTAGGATAGATATTGATCACATTTGTGCTTTGGTATTTTGAATTCAAATGTTCTTAATTGAATTATGAACTCTTTTATCATCCCCATGAATCAACTTAATTTCTAGGCCAAGATATTGGGTAGAAATTAAGGGGATCCTATATTAGGGGTTTTCCAAATTCATTGGATCTCTTAATCAATTGACTAAAGACCATTCGAGAGAGGATTTAGTTGATTGATTAAGCGATCATTCTCGAGGACCATTCGAGAGAGGACTCGAGTATTTTAGAGGAAAACTGAGTATTTTAGAGGAAAACTAAACCTTGCGTAATCGTTGCCTTTGAATCACAATTGCATTAATAATCGTTGTCCACTTTGATCCATACTAGTAACCTTAACTCTAGTGTCTTCCTTATTCATATTTTCATCTCATACTATTTGCTAGTTCTTTGATAATAGTTAGTTTTAGTTGTTACAAAAATCATTTAAAACCCCCCAAAACCCTTCAATTAGGTAATTTAGACTTAATAGACTTTGATTAATCCCAATTTCCATGTGGATCGACCCTTGACTTGCCTTTACTACGTTCTTAGTAATTGCTTGTTAGGAGTTATAAATATTATTTGAAAAGCGATTTTTGGTGCCTTAACGACACACTAAAAACCTCTTATCACAATCGCCGTTGCCGGGGAAGTTGTGCTATTGATTGAAGTTTTCTTAAGTTTGAAATTGCTTAATTGATTCCTTTTTTTTTTTACTTTTCGTTATTTTTTTATCTTGTTTTATTTTATATGGTAGGTGTTGTTTATATGAGTCTAGGAATTTATATATAATTTTTTTTCCTTCTTTTAAGAGAATTCCAAAAAAAATGGCAAACTTCTTTTTTCCTCAATATGAGGATGAACCATTTTGGAATTATTATTAGAGATTTGAGAACACTCTTCTAACTAAGTATAGACTTGAGATTTGGGAGATGTGTGAGGTGATGTATGAGGGTTTGAATATGCATACAAGAGAAATGGTGGAGTCTATGTTTAATGGTGAATTTCGATCCCAACACTTTGATGAAGCATGGAGTTTGTTTGGGTGGCTGTCTAGAGACACTTATGAGTGGGACCATCGAAATAATACTATCTCAAATTTAGAAGAAGATGTCTCTAGCTGTGAACTACATGTCCATTCTGAAATTCTTAATTCTCTCATAGAAAATATGGCATTGTTAAAGAGATGCGATTCTATGATGGACAACATTGTCGAATCTAGCAAAATATCAATCGAGACATTGGGTCGAATTATCAATAATCAAAATCACTCTTGCATGACTATAACTGATGAATATGATGATTGGGATATGGATGAGAACCCCATAGTAGAGGAATCATTTGTTGAGAAAGTTTACTCTATAGAGTCTAATGATGTTGAAGAAGTAGTTGATGAGACTTTTGTTTCTACTCGTTCTCTTCATATTCCCTTTTCAAGGAAACTCGACTTAGTTCCTTCCTTCCCCATCTTATTCCCTCTCCTCAAAGTTTCACCATTGGAAGAGCCTTTGGCCTCTTTAAACCTTCACAAGACTCAAATGGAAGTCATCGAGGACGGGATCGAGCTTAAAAGTTGCAAGGACCATCAAAAGCAGAACTCATTGTTTTGTTCTTTTTATTTGAATTTTGATGCTTGTTCTTCATACTTTCCAGGATTCTCTCGGAAATTTCATTATTTTCGACACTCGTCACTTGGTAAGCATATAGACCCATTGAAATTTGTGCATGCTCTTTGTTTATGTCATACCTATTTGATCCATTGTGAAATGTGTGCTAATGCTTATGACAAACTATTGAGATCTTTGTCAAATTATTTAGTGGTAAGGTCTAGCTAAAGGTCCTAATAGAGCACTTTCCCAAGGTGTATTATGAGACATTTCTCCTTATCTTATTTGGTTTGGATTTTTGCTTGATTTTGTGCCCTTACTTCCTCTCTTACTTTCTCTTTGCTTGACAACCCCGAGGATGGAGTTTGTATTAAGCTTGGGGGAGTTAGCATGTGTTCTATCTATCTCAACATTTTCTTCCCCCTCTTTGTATTTAGGTTCTTTTTAGTGCTTTTGCATGTTAGGTTTGCATAAAAAAATATATGGTCTTTTCTTTCTTCCTTTTCTGCATTTAGAGTTGTTTGGTTGCATGCATGATATGTTGCTAAGAGTGTTCATAACTTGATTGGAAGACCTTCTTTGCATTTGACTTGATGATTTTGGAAGCCTTGCTATGACTTTAGGTGATCTTTGAGATCGGTAACTTTTGGTAGAGTCTTTTTGAAATCAGGGGAGTTGGTTGCTTGGATTGCCTTATCCGTTGTGCGATGAACCCCGAAGGAGGGCCACGAACCTCGTAAGACTCATTTACAACCCTCACCATTGATCGCCTAACTTGTGACTTGCATTGTAGCTCCCCAAGATTGCATATGACTGAGCTAAATAGAAGAATGATTTAGGGCGTTTCTTTTTGCTAGAAATAGAAGCTCAAAAGCCAAAAAGCTTTTATACCGGCATAATTATCCGCTTCTCAACCCATTTGAGCCTTTCTATCCTATTTTTGCTTAACCCTCATAATAAGTCATGACCAAACTTTCCCCAAAGTGGAGTACATGTCTAGTTTGTGTTGAGTTAAGTTGTTTTGATACTAAGTCTACGGTTGAAAGTGAGTTAATATGCGTGTATAATTGCAAAAGTTGAAGAAAATTTCGAGAAAGGAAAAGAAAAGGAAATAAAAGAAAGAAAGAAAGATCTTTTTGTTTCATTTAGATTTCTATTGAAAGAAAAGAAAGAGAGAGCAAATTGATGAGAAAAATGAAAAAATATGTTCAAAAAGTGAAAATCAAAGTTGTGTGTGAGATTTCGATTTAAGTTGGTGTTAGGACTAGCTTGGAGGAGTTTCTACCCCCTAGTTTGTACTCCGCTTTACCCTTTTTGCACCACATTCCTAAATTGTTATCCACACCTTTAACCTAGCCCTGTTACAACCTTAATAAAGTCCCTTTTGACTTCTAGATTTGACTCGGTCAATTTAGTAGTGGCGGGTGAGATTTTGTGCAAGTCATTATGAGGGTCATCAAAATGTGGTAGAGGCGAGCTATTATGGTTGAGCATCCTTAGGGGGGATTCAAACTCGGGACTTGGAAGTGGAGAGGGGTGAGAAATCAGTCCTAGAAAGCCTATTTTTCTAGAAGACTCGGTTGATTGGTGAATTGGATCTCTTAAGTCACTCTTGTCCTTCCTGATCATCTTTCCTCTTGTGTTTGATTGGTCTACTAAATCTTGGTATGAACTCATTTAGCTTGCATGTCATGTTTGTAGCTTTGCATATAGAACATTTAGGCTAGTGTGTTGCATGGTTTTTCTTTTTTATTTTTTCTCCTCTTTTCTTTCTTCTTTCTTCTTTCTCATTCTTGGTTTACTTGAGGACAGGTAAAATGCTAAGCTTGGGGGAGTTTGATAAGTGCGTTTCAAACGCACTTTACGGACTCCTTTTTAGCTCATTTTGATCCTCTTTCTCCCCGTTCTTCCCTCTTTCTTCTCCCTTTCCCATTCTATTTCATTCACTTGATCATTCTTGATCATAGTGACATGTTGCTAGATTTTCAGTCATTTTTGACCGATTTCTAGTACATTTGCTTTCACCCTGTTTTGCCATGTTCTTAATATAGGTGGAACTACTAAGATGGCTACGAGTTGTAGAGTTGGCAAAGGAAGCAATGAAAATAGAGCACACGTTGAGAAATGGTGCGCTTGCACTATGCCCCATGTCCGCTCGCACAAAGGAGAACATTGCACAATAGAATTTTATACAGAGAACTTCATATGGACATAACTTTCGAACCACAAATCAGATGAAGGTGATTCCAGTTGGAGGTGAAAGCTTGTTTCGATAGCTTTCCAACGACTAGTCATAAGCTTGATTTGGATGTAAACCAAAAGAGTTATACTCGTTTTAAGTTGAACTGTCCGACCAGATCAGAAAGAATGGTGCGCCCGCACCAAACTATGGTGCGCCCGCACCAAACTATGGTGCGCCCGCACCAAACTATGGTGCGCCCGCACCGTTCAACGCTTGATGTCAGTTTTGGAGCAGAATAAATGGTGCGCCCGCACCATTCAAATCCGCGAAGAAAAAAAAACGAGGCTTGCCTTAATAACATTGGAGTTGATTAGACTTATGCTTTATTCTAGTTTTTAGAGAGTATTATTAGGGCTCATACTATAGAGATAAACACCTTAGTTTTGTTCTTAGATTGGAGATCCTTAGATTAAAGTTTGTGATTTCTACACATCGAAGGTACTTTTTATTCAATTTAATTTCAAAGTTTCAGTTTTTATTCTCTCTTATCATTGTTATTCTTTGTTCATCATATTATTAGATCTCTTATATTGTAGGTTCTTAATTGCTTATTTTTATTAGAATAATTGTTCTCTTAATCATGTTTAGCCCTAGATTAGTTATAGATTTCATGTTATATTGCTTAGAATCCATGATTACTGAGTAGTTTCCTATCTAGGGTTAGGGTGAAAGTATGGATTAGGGTTTAACTATATTGTTAATGTGATTGTGATGATTTAAAGACGTTTATGCATTGATCTTGGTGTTTTGAGGTCTTAGGATAGATATTGATCACATTTGTGCTTTGGTATTTTGAATTCAAATGTTCTTAATTGAATTATGAACTCTTTTATCATCCCCATGAATCAACTTAATTTCTAGGCCAAGATATTGGGTAGAAATTAAGGGGATCCTATATTAGGGGTTTTCCAAATTCATTGGATCTCTTAATCAATTGACTAAAGACCATTCGAGAGAGGATTTAGTTGATTGATTAAGCGATCATTCTCGAGGACCATTCGAGAGAGGACTCGGGTATTTTAGAGGAAAACTAAACCTTGCGTAATCGTTGCCTTTGAATCACAATTGCATTAATAATCGTTGTCCACTTTGATCCATACTAGTAAACTTAACTCTATTGTCTTCCTTATTCATATTTTCATCTCATACTATTTGCTAGTTCTTTGATAATAGTTAGTTTTAGTTGTTATAAAAATCATTCAAAACCCCCAAACCCTTCAATTAGGTAATTTAGACTTAATAGACTTTGATTAATCCCAATTTCCATGTGGATCGACCCTTGACTTGCCTTTACTACGTTCTTAGTAATTGCTTGTTAGGAGTTATAAATATTATTTGAAAAGCGATTTTTGGTGCCTTAACGACACACTAAAAACCTCTTATCAAAATGGAGCCGTTGCCGGGGAAGTTGTGCTATTGATTGAAGTTTTCTTAAGTTTGAAATTGCTTAATTGATTCCTTTTTTTTTCTTTTTTTTTCTTTTTTTTCTTTTTTTTTTACTTTTTTTTATTTTTTTTATCTTGTTTTATTTTATATGGTAAGTGTTGTTTATATGAGTCTAGGAATTTGTATATAATTTTTTTTTCCTTCTTTTAAGAGAATTCCAAAAAAATGGCAAACTTCTTTTTTCCTCAATATGAGGATGAACCATTTTGGAATTATTATCAGAGATTTGAGAACACTCTTCTAACTAAGTATAGACTTGAGATTTGGGAGATGTGTGAGGTGATGTATGAGGGTTTGAATATGCATACAAGAGAAATGGTGGAGTCTATTTTTTAATGGTGAATTTCGATCCCAACACTTTGATGAAGCATGGAGTTTGTTTGGGTGGCTGTCTAGAGACACTTATGAGTGGGACCATCGAAATACTACTATCTCAAATTTAGAAGAAGATGTCTCTAGCTGTGAACTACATGTCCATTCTGAAATTCTTAATTCTCTCAAAGAAAATATGGCATTGTTAAAGAGATGCGATTCTATGATGGACAACATTGTCGAATCTAGCAAAATATCAATCGAGACATTGGGTCGAATTATCAATAATCAAAATCACTCATGCATGACTATAACTGATGAATATGATGATTGGGATATGGATGAGAACCCCATAGTAGAGGAATCATTTGTTGAGAAAGTTTACTCTATAGAGTCTAATGATGTTGAAGAAGTAGTTGATGAGACTTTTGTTTCTACTCGTCCTCTTCATATTCCCTTTTCAAGGAAACTCGACTTAGTTCCTTCCTTCCCCATCTTATTCCCTCTCCTCAAAGTTTCACCATTGGAAGAGCCTTTGGCCTCTTTAAACCTTCACAAGACTCAAATGGAAGTCATCGAGGACGGGATCGAGCTTAAAAGTTGCAAGGACCATCAAAAGCAGAACTCATTGTTTTGTTCTTTTTATTTGAATTTTGATGCTTGTTCTTCATACTTTCCAGGATTCTCTCGGAAATTTCATTATTTTCGACACTCGTCACTTGGTAAGCATATAGACCCATTGAAATTTGTGCATGCTCTTTGTTTATGTCATACCTATTTGATCCATTGTGAAATGTGTGCTAATGCTTATGACAAACTATTGAGATCTTTGTCAAATTATTTAGTGGTAAGGTCTAGCTAAAGGTCCTAATAGAGCACTTTCTGGCAGGTATTATGAGACATTTCTCCTTATCTTATTTGGTTTGGATTTTTGCTTGATTTTGTGCCCTTACTTCCTCTCTTACTTTCTCTTTGCTTGTCAACCCCGAGGATGGAGTTTGTATTAAGCTTGGGGGAGTTAGCATGTGTTCTCTCTATCTCAACATTTTCTTCCCCCTCTTTGTATTTAGGTTCTTTTTAGTGCTTTTGCATGTTAGGTTTGCATAAAAAAATATATGGTCTTTTCTTTCTTCCTTTTCTGCATTTAGAGTTGTTTGGTTGCATGCATGATATGTTGCTAAGAGTGTTCATAACTTGATTGGAAGACCTTCTTTGCATTTGACTTGATGATTTTGGAAGCCTTGCTATGACTTTAGGTGATCTTTGAGATCGGTAACTTTTGGTAGAGTCTTTTTGAAATCAGGGGAGTTGGTTGCTTGGATTGCCTTATCCGTTGTGCGATGAACCCCGAAGGAGGGCCACGAACCTCGTAAGACTCATTTACAACCCTCACCATTGATCGCCTAACTTGTGACTTGCATTTTAGCTCCCCAAGATTGCATATGACTGAGCTAAATAGAAGAATGATTTAGGGCGTTTCTTTTTGCTAGAAATAGAAGCTCAAAAGCTAAAAAGCTTTTATACCGGCATAATTATCCGCTTCTCAACCCATTTGAGCCTTTCTATCCTATTTTTGCTTAACCCTCATAATAAGTCATGGCCAAACTTTCCCCAAAGTGGAGTACATGTCTAGTTTGTGTTGAGTTAAGTTGTTTTAATACTAGAACTATGGTTGAAAGTGAGTTAATATGCGTGTATAATTGCAAAAGTTGAAGAAAATTTCGAGAAAGGAAAAGAAAAGGAAATAAAAGAAAGAAAGAAAGCTCT
Organism: Beta corolliflora; assembly: GCA_947648045.1. Taxonomy (NCBI): domain Eukaryota; kingdom Viridiplantae; phylum Streptophyta; class Magnoliopsida; order Caryophyllales; family Amaranthaceae; genus Beta; species Beta corolliflora. The sequence continues at coordinate 37,638 of CANSZD010002802.1, read as the reverse complement.
TTTTGTTTCATTTAGATTTCTATTGAAAGAAAAGAAAGAGAGAGCAAATTGATGAGAAAAATGAAAAAATATGTTCAAAAAGTGAAAATCAAAGTGAAAATCAAAGTTGTGTGTGAGATTTCGATTTAAGTTGGTGTTAGGACTAGCTTGGAGGAGTTTCTACCCCCTAGTTTGTACTCCGCTTTACCCTTTTTGCACCACATTCCTAAATTGTTATCCACACCTTTAACCTAGCCCTGTTACAACCTTAATAAAGTCCCTTTTGACTTCTAGATTGGACTCGGTCAATTTAGTAGTGGCGGGTGAGATTTTGTGCAAGTCATTATGAGGGTCATCAAAATGTGGTAGAGGCGAGCTATTATGGTTGAGCATCCTTAGGGGGGATTCAAACTCGGGACTTGGAAGTGGAGAGGGGTGAGAAATCAGTCCTAGAAAGCCTATTTTTTAAGAATACTCAGTTGATTGGTGGATTGGATCTCTTAAGTCACTCTTGTCCTTCCTGATCATATTTCCTCTTGTGTTTGATTGGTCTACTAAATCTTGGTATGAACTGATTTAGCTTGCATGTCATGTTTGTAGCTTTGAATATAGAACATTTAGACTAGTGTGTTGCATGGTTTTTCTTTTTCATTTTTTCTCCTCTTTTCTTTCTTCTTTCTCATTCTTGGTTTACTTGAGGACAGGTAAAATGCTAAGCTTTGTGGAGTTTGATAAGTGCGTTTCAAACGCACTTTATGGACTCCTTTTTAGCTCATTTTGATCCTCTTTCTCCCCGTTCTTCCCTCTTTCTTCTCCTTTTCCCCTTCTATTTCATTCACTTGATCATTCTTGATCATAGTGACATGTTGCTAGATTTTCAGTCATTTTTTACCAATTTCTAGTACATTTGCTTTCACCCTGTTTTGCCATGTTTTTAATATAGGTGGAACTACTAAGATGGCTACGAGTTGTAGAGTTTGCAAAGGAAGCAATGAAAATAGAGCACACGTTGAGAAATGGTGCGCTTGCACTATGCCCCATGTCCGCTCGCACAAAGGAGCACATTGCACAATAGAATCTTGTACAGAGAACTTCAAATGGATATAACTTTCGAAGCACAAATCGGATGAAGGTGATTCCAGTTGGAGGTGAAAGCTTGTTTAGATAGCTTTCCAACAACTAGTCATAAGCTTGATTTAGATCTAAAACGAAAGAGTTATACTCGTTTTAAGTTGAACTGTCCGACCAGATCAGAAAGAATGGTGCGCCCGCACCGTTCAACGCTTGATGTCAGTTTTGGAGCAGAAGAAATGGTGCACCCGCACCTGATTTTGGTGCGCCCGCACCATTCAAATCCGCGAAGAAAAACAAAACGAGGCTTGCCTTTATAACATTGGAGTTGATTAGTTTTTGACTTATGCTTTATTCTAGTTTTTAAAGAGTATTATTATGGCTCATACTAGAGAGATAAACACCTTAGTTTTATTCTTAGATTGGAGATCCTTAGATTAAAGTTTGTGATTTCTACACATCGAAGGTACTTTATATTCAATTTAATTTCAAAGTTTCAGTTTTTATTCTCTCTTATCATTGTTATTCTTTGTTCATCATATTATTAGATCTCTTATATTGTAGGTTCTTAATTGCTTATTTTTATTAGAATAATTATTCTCTTAATCATGTTTAGCCCTAGATTAGTTATAGATTTCATGTTTTATTGCTTAGAATCCATGATTACTGAGTAGTTTCCTATCTAGGGTTAGGGTGAAAGTATGGATTAGGGTTTAAATGTATTGTTAATGTGATTGTGATGATTTAAAGACGTTTATGCATTGATCTTGGTGTTTTGAGGCCTTAGGATAGATATTGATCACATTTGTGCTTTGGTATTTTGAATTCAAATGTTCTTAATTGAATTATGAACTCTTTTATCATCCCCATGAATCAACTTAATTTCTAGGCCAAGATATTGGGTAGAAATTAAGGGGATCCTATATTAGGGGTTTTCCAAATTCATTGGATCTCTTAATCAATTGACTAAAGACCATTCGAGAGAAGATTTAGTTAATTGATTATTAAGCGATCATTCTCGAGGACCATTCGAGAGAGGACTCGAGTATTTTAGAGGAAAACTAAACCTTGCGTAATCGTTGCCTTTGAATCACAATTGCATTAATAATCGTTGTCCACTTTGATCCATACTAGTAACCTTAACTCTAGTGTCTTCCTTATTCATATTTTCATCTCATACTATTTGCTAGTTCTTTGATAATAGTTAGTTTTAGTTGTTACAAAAATCATTCAAAACCCCCCAAAACCCTTCAATTAAGTAATTTAGACTTAATAGACTTTGATTAATCCCAATTTTCATGTGGATCGACCCTTGACTTGCCTTTACTACGTTCTTAGTAATTGCTTGTTAGGAGTTATAAATATTGTTTGAAAAGCGATTTTTGGTGCCTTAACGACATACTAAAAACCTCGTATCAACTTCTCCCTAGTGTATGCAATATCCACATAATCTTCTGGATTGGCTCTCCTCTTCCTTATGCAAGCAAATGCATGCACGCATGGGATCCCACACAACTCCTAAGAGAAACAGGTGCAAGTCTTATCAATTAAGTTTACAACAAACTGGTCTCCTCTGTAATGGACCTCATACACATCAATCCTGGAGTTTAACACCTCAGCATACCTAGCCTGAACTTCAAATCCATCAAACACCTTGTTAACATAAGGCATGAATCTCCCATTTTCCTTGTTAGTCATCTCCCACTTTTCAAAACACCTCTTCATCATGTACCTCCTTATCCACTCCATACATGTTAGAATAGGCTTATCTCTAGCCTCTTTCAACATTGCATTAAATGTCTCACACATGTTATTCAATAACATGTTGGACTTTGAAGCAATGGAAAAGGCATGCCTAGACCAACGTTCTGCAGGGATGTCATTGAGGTACTTATGTGCATCTTCATCCAAGAACTTAATAGATGCCATTTCACATTCAAAATCATACTACAACAGTACATCAAACCATGCAGACATATAAAAGAAATTAAGATAAGAAGTTGGACATTTAAGTGAAAAAAACTTATGTACAATTGGATAATCCATACCTTGGTTGTGGCCCTAGCAGCATTCCATAAGAGATCTTTGAATGATTGACCACTGAATTGCAACTTGAAATTTGCCCAGATGTGTCTCACACAAAATCTGATCTCGGCATTGGGACAGAGGGCTCTTTGGGCTTCAAGTAAACCCTACAACCAATAAAGGATAAGCTATTAGAAGATATTAAAAATGAGATAATTAAATTAACCTTTGTAGATTAACTAAAGCACTAACCTTTTGTCTGTCACTCATGATAGTGAGCCCCTCTCCATTATTGATATCCAAATCCCTCAGCAGCAACTCAAAAAACCACATCCAAGTTTCAGTGCATTTCACTTCCACCACTGCCCAACATATAGGGTAGATATTCTTATTTCCATCCTTTCCCACAGCAACCAATATTTGCCCAGGATATGCCCCTTTCAAATGACACCCATCTACCCCAACAATGGGCCTACATCCAGCCTTAAACCCCTCTTTTAGTGCTTTCAAACATATGTACATCCTTAGATTATGTTTGAGTATAGCATGACCATACTCCCACACCTTTGCATATTGTTCAGCTGCATCTCCATAAATAACAAACTTTGCCCTTGCCCTTGACTCCCACAGTTATAATACTTCACATCAACCCCAATATCTTCAAAAACCAATGACTTATACCTTTTCAAACTCATGTTTGGATCCCTCCTCCACACCTCAAGATACTTGTCAGCTAACCACTCAGCAGTGACCCTAGAATTCAGGTTACACCCCACACATTTGTGGTCTAACCTCAATGACTTGATCTGCCACATGTCCTCCAACCTTAGTTTTTTTATATAAACCTTGAAGAGACACTTATCTTCAGATTTGCATCCACATCCAACCCTTTTAGCATGACCTTTGTCCCATGGACAATCACACCTATTTTTGCAGTAAATGCTTATCCTCTCCTTTCCATTGTGAAGAAAGTAAAAGTCATAACTGTTCTCAATAGCATGACATCTAAGTGCCTTCCTAGCAACCTCCCTAGAATTAAACTTCAGCCCCCTAACAAGTGAAATTGGTTTTTTAAATCTGTCTCAGAATTGAAAACAGGAGCTTGGTATACCTCTTCATCTGACCTACATAAAGATCTCATCAGAGTCACCCTCAATTTCTTCCTGTATGTTCACTTCATCAGACTCAAGCTTCTCCTGCAGCCTACTCTTTTTACCAGTAGTCTTAGCTTCAGGTTCTGCTTCCTCATGGTGAACAAATTTAGGTTGGTCCTCAGTGAGACTACCTTTTACAGCAGCAAACAGTCCCCCACCATTTGTTTGCTTGAAAAGTTCTTCCTCATTTGCACCCTCCTTCTCTTCTTCCCCAACCTCCCATTCAATTTCTAAATCACTCCACTCTGAGCTTGATGAGCCACTCAGATCTAGCTTTCTACTTGCCCTACTTCCCTTTTTTCTCTTGGTTTTAACCTGTTCTTTTCCCTTCACTTTCTCTTTTCCCTTCACTTTCTCTTTCTCCTTCCCTTTTCCTTTCAATCCCTTCCCTTTTTGAGCCACATGCTTCACTCTCTTAGGGGTCAATGAATCAGATGCAGTTTTTTGTGGAGCTTTAGGCAAGTCTTTGGGAGGGGAATTAATTAACACAGGATGCTCTAACAGTCTAGGACTCCTCCTAGTAGGACTGACTGTTTGTGAAAGGAAGATATGAGGTTTTTGTGATTTTGTCTTGTTCTTTGACTGTCTTGGAGGCTTAAATCTAGGGCTCTTAAACTCAGACTTCACTTTCTTTATCTCCTGTTTAGGCACTCCACTATGGCTTTCCTGGGTTAATTGGGCTGGATTTTTTGGGCTCAATGTGTTGGGCTTTTCAGGGCTTCTCAAACTCCTATGATAATCTCTTATTATCTCAGGAAACCCAGGGCATTTGGACCTAAATAAGCAATCAGGGGCTGGTATTTCTGCATTACTTTTTGGTGTTGGAGGGCCATCATCAGTTACATATACATCAACATTCCCAAACCTATCTCTTGTTTTCAAAATATCAACCACATTTTCAGAGTTTATCCTCACCTTCCCTTCCTTATTTTGATACCACAGGTAGTAAGTTTCTGGCATTGGGTCATCCTCAAACTTATAACCTTGCACCACATATTCCTTAATTACTTTCATATTAAAGTCACAAGTTTTTATCTTGCTACACAACAAAATCATCCTACCAACGAATTCCTCAATTTCTTTTCCTTAAATTTTTTTTACAGTTGATGAAGGTCTTACATGTAATCTCATGTCAACATACTGAGCATCAAAATATGCCATGCTGTAAAGACAAAGAGAAAGGATAAAGTGCCAATTAACAATTGTTATTCATATGGGGAGGGGGAAATTCAGTCAAAGGGAGCAGCAAAGGGAATAACTTTATGCTAAATAAAGCATGATAGAAGACAGAATATTCTAAGCAATGCAATTACCAATGTTAATTACCAATTAACTAATTTTTTAATTCAATTCCACAATTACAGTTAAATTCCATCTGGACAATTGCGAAAAAAACCCTATTTTGGCAGTGATTGGTCAAATGTTGTTGTGGTCCCTCACTCCTTTCTTCTGTTGAATGATGTGATGATGAAGATGGCAAATGATGTACCAAACAGAGAGAGAAAGGGATAAGGAGATGGAGGTGGGTGAGAGGATTGAATAGCAGTAAAGAAAATGAAGAAGAGTGAACAGTGAAGAGTTCGAGCTGTTGGCCGGGGTAAATTCAAAATGGGGAAACATAAAGTGGGCCCCAGTGGATGGAAAACTTGACGGATTTCGTTAAAAGGTAGCAATACTTAGAGTTTGGAAATAATAAAGGTAGTTAAATTGAAAAAAAATTAACAAAGGTAGTAATTTCAATAACTTGTATTAACAAAGGTAGTTTTTACCAAAAAATCCAATATTCTAAGATTAAAATTTCATAAAAACTTTCAATTCTTTTTCGAAGGAAGGAATAGAGAAGAAAAGAAAGAAAGGAAACATCACAATTCACTAAGTAAATTAGTAGTGCTCTCCTTTCTCCTTCTCCAATTCTCTTTATAGGGTTTTTAATTTTCTTGGCCTCCCTTTGTGGAAAAAATAATTTCTTTAGAAATTAGACTTTTCCGAGCCTTTTCCTTAGATTTTAGTGTTATTATCTTCTTTATTGCTTTCTTTTGTTCAGTTCTCTCCGTTTGTGAGAGTTTTTTGTCCCCCTTCTTGGTGGTTGCTTCTCATCTTTGTATGAGTTTTCTTATTTTCATGATGTCAATAACTTGGAAGATGGTCTGGATCCATGAGGGTTTAGTTTTTTTCAGCAATTCGTCACTGGGAACAATTATATCACAGAATCAGATTGTGAAGGTCTCTACTTGGAAAGATGCAAAGATATCGAGAGTCTGTTTCGCGCTCGAGCTTAAAGCGGTGGAGTTGGGACGTGCTTCGAAGATGCTTAAAATTAATTGGTTCCATTGTGAAAATTGTTGCAAATTTGCTAAATCGTATTTTTAGATCTTTACTATCATTGTATGTCGAGTTTATTATTAATGATATATTTTCTTCCCGTCAAAAAAAAAAAAAAAAAAAAAAGAAGAAAGAAAAGAAAAAGGAAAAAAAAGAAGGAAAGAAGAAACATAGAATAGAAGAAGTTCGTAACCCTAACTCTCCAAATTACAATCCGTAGAATTTGCTGCGATCACAAAAGAAATTTCATCTCTCTCTACAGATTTACAGATACAGATTACGGAAATTCGATTTCCAGCATCAATTCGAGTTTCTTTTCGAGGAAAGAAATTGAAGGAATATTTCGACGATTCCAAAAAAATTGAAGGTTTGTTTAGAACTAATTTTACCATATATTGTAAGTTATAAGTGTTATAGTTTGTAGTTTAGCATTAAATATTTGAGGAAGAAATTTCCAATTTAATTCACTAGTATGCGAGCTCAAAAAAACAAAATCCAGATTTTGGGGGTTCAGTTGAACCCACTAAACCCCCTTTGGATACGCCACTGCCTGAGCTTATTCCGCCTTTATAATTAGGGTGCATTTTCTTCACCTCGATTACCCTGAACTTATTTGAACTTAACTGTACTTATCTGAGCTAAATTAAGCTTATCCGAATTAAGATGAGGTTACGTTAAGAACTTTGTCATACCTCATGATTAGCTATGATAATTTACCCATTATATTAATATTACAAATGTTTATTTGGAATCGTGGTAGATTTTGTTGATGCCTCACCTTTGGCTGGTGCTATTGTTGGGTCTGATCAGGAAAAAGTAAGTTTTATATAGTGTCAGTTGGTACAATATTGAAATTGATGTGATTGACATCTTTATAAGAGTGATTCTTTCGTTTCATGTATATCTTGATAAGTCCACTGTATTTGAGCAATGAAATCTATTAAGGATAGAGGTGAAAAAGGAAATGATAGGGAAGGTTAACCAGGTAAATTTTATCGGGTGTGGATTATGTTGGCATAGCTCGTAGGGATGATTGTAAGGCCTGGACCTTAGATTGGGTGAGTGGCCTCTTATGATTTACCAAAGGTGGTCAAATGGGTCGGGGTTATAGATATTGCAAATTATACGTATACTTGCTGCAGGTAATGGGGTGGAGATGGAGTTCGCATCATACCGACCAACATGCCATGCAGTTGCAGATAACCCGAAATTTTCTTTCTTCAACACAATGGTCACTGTAAATTGCTAATTTTTGTTCTTTTTTCTAATATATCTTAGAATTTTCTTATAATGCTATATGCTAATTGGAATTTATAGAAATAACCAAGAAAATAAAGCATTTCTAAATTTGTTATGTTAGTTTTTTAGAGGGAAAACAATGGAAAAATAAAACTTGTGATATTTGTGGATTTTTTTGTTTCATTATGGTAGTCTGATTAGAATATCGTAATACTGCAACAGTTAGGAAAACTAGAATAGGAAGTACTTCAAGTGATAGCTTACATATTTTCTTTTCTTCCTGTAAATATCAGTTCATATCACTTATGAAAAAATGTGGAAATCTTGTGTTGTCCAATAGATAAATTGTGACTTGGACACGAATAGGATTGTTAGACATGAGTAGTTGTGTCTGATTTGAATACCCAAGTGTATGCCCACCATATCTCATGTGGACACTTACTCCTAAATATTGGAAATGGTTTCATGTTTCATGGACTAGACTAATTATAAATTTTCAATATTCTAAAAGATTTTCACATGGTTTAGTATAATTACGTTTCTAACTGTAAATTAAACTGTATGAGCACTGGTTTCAAGCCCATGTCAGAGTATTAAAAGTCCTAGGGACTTTAGATAAAAGAAGGATCAAGGTAGCATAATTAAATGATCAAATAATCAAATGAATAAAAACTATAAACATCAATGGTTCTTCTTTAATAGTGTTTCTAATATAGATTTAAACATAAAAAGGTTTATGTTCCACTCTATTGGTTACTTTTATTATTAGTATAAAGTATCAGTTGTTGTTCATCGCAGAGCTACTTGTTGTCTTATGGATAAACCCTTGCTGTTTGCTCATCGGTTGATCCTCTAGTATCTTGAGTTTTGTATCATAGGCACCTAAAACTGCATTTTGTGGAACTTGATTTGCTCCATGGGTTCATTAGGTGTTGGGTGCTGGAATGGCCTCAGTAATTTTATTGCTCGGTTGGCGTTTCTCTGTGGGCATTACATTCTTCATTAAACTTTTACTAGGTATTATGTGTAATTTCTTAGTTTGATGGTACTATCAACTATGTAATCAGCTTTGTGGCTGAGCTAGCTTGTCGCTTAAGGAACCTGCTTAGAGATACCTAATAAGTTGTTCTTTTTACTAGTCTCAATTGACATCTGGCTTCTCAATAGCGGCTGGTAAGAGAGGGGGGGAGGGGTGAAGTAGGTAATTGCTTGCTAAAGTGATGATGGGGTAGAGGTTTGATAATAGGTTAGCTCCCATAGAAGCCTGTATACGTGTGGATGTTTGTAAGCGTGGTGTACATGGTGGTCGCAAAGTTGCTTGGCAAGTGCTGTATGATGGACTCTATCTCTGCAACCATCCCACCCATTGCCCCTTGCCTGCTTTGAATCCTGGGTCCTTCTGCATGTATGGGGATGTGTTCTTTCTTAACTCCAATTTTATTGTATTTATACCCTGCCTTGGTCAATTTGCATCATCTATCAGGATTGCTTGTGTTACTTTGTGATCTAATATCTGTATTTTCAATTTCTTTCCGTGTTCCCTGCCCCTTTGCCTTACTTTTCCACGCCTTGGCCCTTGGTCAATTCACATCATCTGTCAGGATTGCTTGTGTTACTTTGTGATCCACTCATCCAATATAAGTATCTTCAGTTTCTTTTGTTTGATGACTTTACCCTGCCTTGGTCAATCCGCATCATATATCAGGATTGCTAGTGTTACTTTGTGATCCAATATCAGTATTCTCATTTTCTTTGTGTGTTCCCTGCCCCTTTGCCTTTGTTTGATGAGAGCCTTAGTCATGGAAATATGGAGGTTACTTGCGTTCGCTGTTAATTTATTACCTGCCATATCCAGGATTTTTAAAAATCCCCCTATCCCAGCAAAAAAAAAAAGAGTAATAGATTAGATTTGAAGTTGTAGTTCTTTGTTTTGCGACTCATACGCTTGGACCTTTTTTCGTTTCTATCTGTCTGTATGTGTGAATGTGTGGTCTAGGCCGAGTTATTATTTTACTCTTATAAACTTTGATTTAGGTCGTGAAGAAGGGGTCCCCCTCCCCTCTTTTTTGGGGTTCATAGGAAGCGCAGAGGCCTGTATAATGTATGCAAGTGAGGAAGAAGAATATGATGGTTTGAGCGTAAGAGGCTTGGACTAATGTTTTAATATTGGTCAGTGCAGATCAGGAAGCTTCTCTAAGCAGTAAATTTCTTTTACAAGATGGCTGGGACTTCAAGATTTGGTGCTCTTGCACCCAGAACTAAGAATGTGATAGTTGCTGGGGGGCTGACAACTTTTGTCTTTGGAGTGTACTTCTACACCATGCGAGCTGTTGGAGGTACCGATGAACTTCAGGTAGCCATTGATAAGTTTGAAGAGAAGAAACACCATGATAAGGCCAAAGCAAACTAGCATACAATCTTGATCGTGCACTTTATATGGCAACCTGTGGATGATAAAATTTTGAACTTTGTAGCACTAGGTTTTGGCTGGATTTTAAAGTGTACGGTTTTTTATTTTTGCTATGACTAAGACCAAAAAACATGTAGTAGGATTCTACTTTGGGTGTAGCTTGACTGATAAAGCATGAGCAAAAAATGTTCAACAATTAAAGTATATAGCATAAGAAAATAAGTAGTATTGAATTGTGCCGAGGACTATTTATCTTTTCGGATGTAAGCAGTTTACAATTGTCTAAAAGTTTTGAATCATGCAATGTATGCGGTGGCAGTAGGTTTGAGTCATACAGAAAAAAATAAGAAAGGCTTTTGATAATTTTAAGTTTGATAAGAAAAAGAACCCTGACCAGAGTTCCAGACCACATCTCTTGCAGTTTCTTAGTCTAGCTGCTAGCATTGAAGGTTAGATGCTTAAGAGTATAGGGGAGGATAAGATGACTCCTACTCCCAAATACCATATTTGATAAGATTTGAACTCAAGACCTTAAGGATTTAAGATTAGAGTCTTGGCAAGTGACTAAATACTCATTGGTAATTTTATATATAGTTCTCTTTTTTGTTTTATCAACATTAACAGTTCATATAAAAATGCTATAAAGAAAATAAATAATATATTTCAATGTGAGATGTTGATTTGTCTCAATGTAGATATTTTAAAAAGAGCACCTTGTCTATAATTTTGCAGATAGATAACTAAAGATATTAATGATTAAAGCTGTATATTTGCAAGTGTAAAAGTCAAAATTTGGCATAAGAAGAAGAGAGGAATTAAGATACTACAACCTTCAATGGACCTCAAAACTGTTAACTATGATGGAATGATTTTGATAGCATCTAAAAACTTATTCCCCAAATTTCACTAGCTTGACATAGTCAATTTGAAACTTGATACATAATAAGTATGTCATGTACAACCCCAAGCCATGAACTTGACAGAATTAGCAATGTATTCCGAATTGGCTGAACAAAAATTGTATCATCTAATGCTCATTCGACTTGTAACTTGTACGTTTGCGAATAAGTATAACAGATCAGCAACGCGCTGACATTGATCATCCACATGCCAATGTGCAACATGGCTCTCTAAACGATGTAAATGTAAATCATTCTCCTCAACTAGGCTAAAAATCGAGAAGTATATATATTCGACATCCTCAAAGTCTTCCAGATTTTATTTCGAAGCACAATGTCAAACAAACTCCTTAGAGCAACCTCATGTACTGTCATTCATGCCAAGGGTGGTCTTCATTCTTTCTGCAAGGGATGGAAGAGTCTTGACATTGTCGTCAATTGACTGATTAACACACGACTCGAGGTCGTTCATGGCATTTGATTGCCCAGGTTGCAGTTTCGCAGACTCGTATCTATCCTGACACACCATTAAAGCTCTTTGCAACCTTTCCTACAATAACCACAACAATGGTAAATGAGTATCAATTATCTGGGTAGAGATGATGGATGTCCTAAAGCATGGAGAATAAAGATGCTTACACAACACAGAGCTAATCATACAGAGACTGGAGAGTTGACAGTTATAACATGAGTTGGCTAGCACTTTTTGCAACTATTAAGGGTCTGTTCTCTACAACTTACTTTTACCTATTTTCAGAAAAGTAACGAAAAGAAAAAATAAGAAAAGTTCATAAAGTTAAGCAAACATAAGAGAAGTTCAAAGAAAATAATAAAAAACATGTAGAGACTAGTTCTGAAAAGTTCGGAGGAAAAAGGTAAAAAGTTATTCTGAAGAGTTCAGAAAAAACAAGAAAAATTTATAAAGTTAAAAGTTCAAGAAAGTTGAAAAAATGTTCAGAAGAAAATAAGATAAGGAAAAATACGTCGAAGCGAACACACCTTAAGTTTGAGAAGCATATACATGAAGACCTCTACTGGGCTAAAATTTTGGGTTCGCTACACCTGAAAAAGGAAAGGTCTAGGTCCTATACAAATTAGGGTTACAAAAATGCCCCCATTAGATTCGTGAAGTAAAATTTTAGTGGCCAACGCCCACCATAGAATGTTAAGAAATAGAGAGATGTAGTGATCGAATATATGAAGTAGGACATTCGACTCCTTGGAGGTGTCATGGAACAGTAACAACACAGAAAAAAAGAAAACCTAGCAACCTGGCCCTTTTTTGCTTCTGTAGATTGCTGAGGCCTAAGAATGTCCTAGGGATATTTCTAAAGAACAATGAGAATTGTTTCCGGTTCAAATTACAAAGATGTGCCATTCAGAAAATGAACAGACCAATAAAACAGGACAATGGTTACACAATTAAAAGATACTTCTAGCTGTCCTAAAATAATTTTCCAGAACCACATAATTAAGTAAACAGATTACGGAGGAAAAAATTCTAGTTCACCTTAACAGATAAGGAGGACTGCTTCTCACACTCGAGTGGGTGGGGGTTGTGGATTTATCAATTTAACTTGAACCAACAAAGAGGATACTAAACTTGCATGAGGACAAAGTGCGATTACAACTGCCAAAGACCTCACAAAGAATTTGAGATGGGTCACCATAGCTCATTCATTTAACAGACAAGAAGTTAAGCGACTAATTCTGATGTAATTTAACAAGGAAGGTGAACTTGATCAGTTGATCGTTGAGTTTCCTGTTGCCACTAAATTGGTTGAATTACAAAAGCCATTAAGAATACAGAGCTTGCGAATCTAATATTTAATATCAAAGGTACATGTTATGACTATAAGAATAAAGGGCAATAAAAGTCACTTTTGTTTCTATTTTTATGCGAGTCAAATTGCCAATACAAGCAAAATTAGTAATGTTTGCAATCACCCACCAACATAATGATGTAGTAGCTAGTTTAACACTGACTAAAAAGACCAAGTTACGTTCCATTAGTCAAGTAAGAGAGCAGCTCCTATACATTGGTAACAGAGTTCCAGCTAGTTGTAGCCAAAGATACATTGCTTCAATAGGTTACTCCCATAAACTAAGTAAAATCGCTACGAGTTGTACAGAAATTCATTACAAAAAGATCCCCAATTTACCAAAAAGGATCTCACTGCAAATACATAATCAACAAACATGCAGTTGCTGTTATTACGCAAGCGAATATCTCAAATCAAGGAGCTTCTTCATTCAACCACAGGAAGCCCAATTTTTATAATTAAGTTATAAACAACAATAATTCATAACATTCCATCCAAACCCAGCTAAAACAGTCAAAACTTTTCCTCAGTATAATGCACATAAATTCACCCCAAAAAATCATTGAAAAAAAAGTTCTAACATTTCCAGTAAACAATAAAAGTTAATAGTCCTGAAATAATGAGTTTCTTCCCACTAATTTACTTAAATATAAATCATTTGCATACCTGAAATTTAGCCATTTCACCTTCAACAAGATTCTGAGCTTGCAAAACAGGAACACTACAATGCTCAACACAGTTGCTTATCTCGTCGTGTGTTCGACTCCTATCAAAGCAACTATATGCACATTTGAAGTATGCTTGCTGAAACATTAAAGTACCAGAGCAAGTAAATAATTTGGGTTTTGTGAAACATTTACACCTGAAATTCACTCTAAAAGAAATATACCCAGAAAAATTGAGAATACCTGGAGAGTGAAATTGATGTGATCTTGAACCCCAGAAAGTTGTTTTTGTGCAGATGAATTAACTTCATTGAGTTTTCTTCTTAATCTTTCCGTCACAATTTGTTCTTCAGCACCTGCTATGTGGTTCATCTTTTTTTTTTTTTTTGGACTTCCTGTGCAAGAAGGGTTTAGGGTTTTTACTTGGTTGCTTTGCGGATTTGGAGTTTAATTTATATCTTTGATGCTCACAAAGTCACAATACTTTCTTAAAAAGTTGCTAAAATTTTAGGGTAAGTTAGATCCTACACAAACTTATATAGTACTCCCTCTCGTTTTTTAATAAGTGACACGAGGAAAAAGTGGGGAATACCAAGAAAGTCACATAGAGAGAAAGTTGGAATGAAACTTATTTAACCAATCAAATTTGAGTATTGGATAACGTAGGTAAGTGAAACAATTAAATGATGGCAAAGATGTAATAAATGAGAAGTATTATTTACTACTTTAAGCAATGTGTCACTTATTGTGACATTTTCCTAAAAGAAAAACGTATCACTAATTAAAAAACGGAGGAAGTATTTAAGAACATCTAATGCATCAAAACGCACGAAAATAGAAATGGAACGCACACATCAATAAAGTATGCAAAATAAATGATGTTTGGTAAAGAGAGGTTTAGGGAAAAATTAGAGGTTTGAACTCATATTAGAGAATTTGATTAGTCAATCCTCTAATTTGAATGTTTGGTAAAAAGAGGTTTCAATTAGCTGATTTGGCCTTATAGGCGTGATTTTATTTTCGCCTACCGCGGTGTGAGCGCGTATTTGACTACCCCATTGTTAAGGTTTTATTAAAATTCGTTTTAAAGTCGCCAATAAATTTTTAGAGGAAAACTTATAAACCTAATTGGATATTGAAAACTGTAGGGACATCTTAGGGACGTATCCAATGTAGATTTCCCCGTCCTGACTCCATAGATGGTCAAAATGAACCATAGATTGAGTTCGGGGGTGAGGGTACAACACAGTCAGGACCATGTTGTCCATTCTTGACCTTTTACTAAATATCGATTCACAACAAATTTTATGCAAAAGAATAATCATATAACTTTTTGAGCACCCTGAAAATATTAGTCTAAGTTGGTTCAGGAAACACATAAAAGACTATTTTTAGTGATATGTTATTAAGCAATCAGATTACAAGGTGCCTAGCAGGTTGTCCAAATTATTTGAATTAGTTAGAACAGCTCTTTAGGTCTTGTTTAACAATAATAACATGTGGGTGATAAAAATCATGCACAGGACAAATAAAACAATATGAATATTATATACAAAATAATAGTAAAAGGGATTAGAATATACAATAATCACGATTATCAATTAAATATCTACATCACGGCAAGAAACTGTTAATAACTTCCTGGCAATAAATATAATTGAATTATTCAAGGGTCCTCAGGAATTATACCTATGCGGTTTAGGTCGAAGAGCGTAACGACCTTCAGGCAGAGCAATCGTGGAACCAAGAACGTAGTATGATCAGGAACTGGAAAAGGATTTGAAGTACCATTATTTAAGGGCTAATTATATATAGAACAACTTTTACTCTGTGGGATCGACCCTGACTTACCCTACTACATAGTTAGGAGGTTATTTAGGTTATTTATTTTTATTAGGTGAGCGACACGCCTATCAAATTTTAGCGCCGTTGCCGGAGAGATAGTTTGTTTTAATTAGTTTTTATTGTTGGTGAGACTAAACTGTATATATATTTTTCCCTTTTGTGAATAGTTTTATTTTTATTTTTTTCGTATCATGGAGTCATGTTATTTTTATGATGGAGATAATATTTTTGATAGGCAAAATAGTGATAATTCTTGGGATTCTCATGTTTCCAGTTTTGATAAATCATATCAAAATACTCCCAATTTTTGCATGATTTCTCATGAATTACCATATATGTTCTGTGATCCCTAAATTCATGCTAGTAATTCTAGAGCAATTTTTTCTTTTCCTCAGTATAAGAATGAATTGTTTTGGAAATACAATAATAGACTCGGTGACTTTATTGATCCTAATCATGGAATTGAACTTTGGGATATGTGCCTTGTGATTTATGAGGGGTTAAATGAAAAAACTAGGATGGTGGTAGAATCTATGTCTAATGGAGGATTTCTATTCCAATCTACTGATTATTGTTGGGATTTAATTGAGTGGTTGGCTAGGGATACTTATGAGTGGGAGATGTCTTTATCTGCTAGAGTAATTCCTTCACCCTAAACTTACATTACACACCACCTCCTTATTGTTCTAATTGTCACTCTACTTCTCATGACATTTTGTCTTCTGATGTGATTTTAGTGAATGATTTCAACCCCTCTTTCCAATATAAATGTGATTATTCTACTCAAAAGTCACATCTCCAACCGTGTATTTATGATGATGATGAAGAGAGGTGGATAATAAATGAGAATTATTGGGAAGATGATAAGATTGAGAACATGACCTGTGTGATGGATGTTTTGCGGGAGGAAGAACCCATGGTTGAGATTGTCCCTTGCGAGGAACATAAAATTGAGAGTGAGTTGACACATGAGTCTTTGTCGGTTACACCTTCTGTTTTTGAGTCTCATGTCTGTTTCTCTCAAAACTTGACCTTGTTCCTCCTTCCTCTATCTTATATCCTCCATTGTTTGTTAATTCTCCCCCTTTAAATGACTCATATGATCATGTAATTGATGTATATTCGATTTCTTTTCAACCTGTTGGGTCATGTAGAAAGATTAATAATTTTTCTTTTTCTTCCTTATCTTGTGGGTATAACGTTTTCTTTGATTTTCCTTTCTGCAGGTTTTGTAGAGTTTTAGAAATAATTTATTTTACATTTTATTTTGTGTATTATTTGCTTTTTTGTGAAATGCATGCAGATGCATTTGACAAACTACTAAGGGCTTTGATGAGCTATTCCTGGGAGGCAACCCAAGTGTTCTAACTAATTTTTTTTCTTTTTAGTTTTAGATTTAGGAAATTCTAATTTTTTTTATTTGATTACTAACTTATAAAATTTGTGCAAATTGTGATCCAGGGGTTGAGTTCTATTATTCATTGAGGTTAATTTCTAGGTACTTGATCTTATGCTCTGTGAGGAGGTTCAATTCACTACTACATTTAAAGCCTAATGCAACACCTAAAATTCGTTGCATTAGAGCCAAATACCGTTGCAGTAGGCCTAATGCAACGACTCCCAACCGTTGCATTTGAAGGCGTTGCTATAGGTCTAATGCAACGACCTTTTGGACCAATTGCAACGGCTACCACAAAGCCGTTGCAATAGGTATAAAGAGCCGTTGCGTCATCTATAAGGTTTATTGCAACGCCTCTATATCTATTGCAATGCCATTCGATTGCTATTGCAACGACCCTACTACTCATATTGTGTCCCATTTTGGCTTCTATAGCAACGCCTCCCCTATATATTGCAATACTATCACATAGCTATTGCAACGCCTATATATGGAATATTATGCCTCATTTTAACACCTATTGAAACGCCTCCATAGCCAATGCAATTGTAATATTGTAATAGCCTAGTAGTAGTAGTAGTAGTAGATTAATATATATAAAACTATATATTTATAAATTTAATTTGAAATTTTATATCCTAAAGAAAATTTATGCAATACATTATTCATGGCAATGGGTAAACTTACAAAATATATTATTATACGTCTATTAACTAATAAAACTAATCAAAATTCGCAATAGAACTTCTACATACTAAAAGGCTCTAATAAATCACTGTGTATCCAAAGTGCTTCCATGCCTTCCAATTAACAAGCAACTAGTTTATTGAACATGGTGTTCCATTTCTTGTTTTGGGACCACCTACAAATACAACGATCACCAACAATGAGCGTTCAAAGTTCTAAGAACTACCACATCTAACCTTCGCTTTCCTAGTTGAAGACATTCTGATCCATGAACCATCCATCAACTTACTGATCTTTCTAGAGGAACTATAGGAGTAGCGTTCATCGACGATGCAGTTTGATTTGGCAAAGAAATCCAGTTTGACAAGCTACAACTAACAGTCACGCCAGGAACTTCAAAGAGATCACAACAAAATTAATTTTTCACTACTGAAATTATATAAATATATAATAACAAAGATAACACTTCATTAGACAAGTGATGCTTGATCACATATCCCAACAGGCAGCAGCAACACAACAAAAAAAAATCCTATCAAAGACAAACTAAATAAACAATGTGGTCGTGCTCATTTGACTTGTATCTAGTAAAATGCTGCCTTCAAAGATATTGCTCCAGCTTTAATTAAAAGCTACTTTTGGCTTTAGCAACCAAGCTATATATCCAAGTCATCCCCGATTTTCCTTAATAACATTATCAAAATAGAAGAGGAAGAGAGTACCTGTTAATTGCTTCTAGAATATGCATGACATTAGTACCATCTCTATCATCCAGCCACTGATCAAGACCAAAGGAGTAAAAAGATCAGTACTCTCACACAAATACTAATAAAAGAACTTTCCCTCTCACGTCGAGCACCATCAGAAAATACCATATCAAAAGATGACAATAAAAAAAAAGAGGACAAGAAATGAAAATGTTATAGCTGAAGCACTCACTTTTCGACATGCCTGAACTAAATCTGATTCTGGTACAAGAGAATTACCCCGAAGTTCTTGCTACGGGTTTTGCAGTGCATCGTTAAAGCACTCCGTGCAAGGAAGACATTACTGAAGTACCGCTTGAGCAACATCTCTTTTACAACACTACAAATGCCATAGAAGTAAGCCTATTGGATGCACGGGATGTCAATGGCAGAGAGTGGGCGGGCGCGGATGTGTCGTTGTTGTGCACCGCATCCGGCCAAAGATAAAATTTCTCCTACTCTCTTTTACACTAAAGCAGTATAATGGAAGTAGGGGTCGTATCCACAGGGAAACAGGGACGAGTTTAGTACTCAGCGTGATTCGAAACCTAGATTAAGCTAAGGGCCGAGAAACCTACTAATAATTACAAAGGGGGGTTTCAAGTAGATTATACGAACAAACTAAGACTAACTAGCATATAAACAAAATGAGAAATCAATTATAGGAAGATCTTGAATCCGATTAACATTCACTTCAATTCATTTTCGATCATTGAACATCCACTCTAATTATTTCCATGATTATCTATTGTTGAGAATTAATCTCGCGTTCTCCTTATTCTTAGTTGAATAGCACGATCAGCGTGACTATAAAACCCTAACCAAAGGATAACCTAGTCCGATAGCGTCTAAGTTCAATCCAATAGCAGCAATAAACACAGAGAACCAACAGACCTGCTAACGTCATACAAGCGATAAACATTCAACAGTTCATTCAATTTCCCCAAGAAATAACCAAGACGATCTGCATCTGAGTTACTCCCTAGTTTGCTACCAATTGATAAAAGAATAAAACAATCCGATTCTATTCTTAAATCTAGCATTAGATTAATTACACAATCAAACTAGTAACATTCCTAGCATAATCATGCAAAAATCATAGAAAGCAAGCATAGAAATTAAACCATAATCAAAGAAACTAAATAGAGAGGAAAGATCTCACAATAATGCTTGAAGCTCCATATTAATCTCGTTCAAGAACGGTTCAAGCTACAATCGGCATAGCATAAGCCGATCCCATAATCGAAATCTACAAAAACTAAACTAGAAAATAAAAACTAAAAGAGAAGACAACAAGAGAGGAGTGGAGTTTTGGAGACTCCCTCTCCTTGTGGTTTTGCCCCCTAGGTCCAAAATCAAGCTTGGTATTTATACTAAAGCATAAAAATCAGCCGACATTTAGACTGACCTAGGGGTCGCGAGGTGCGAAGTAGGTCGCACCGTGCGAAGAGTGTTCTGCCTACTGCACTTTTGACTGGGCAAGGCAGGTCGCACCGTGCGGGGCGAGTCGCGAGGTGCGAGCAGCGGAGTCGCGAGGTGCGAGCAAGCAGGTCGCGAGGTGCGACCTATCTCGCGAGGTGCGAGCTGCGCGCTGGGCCAGAGCTGGGCGAGCGCTGGGCGAGCATGCGCGAGCATGGGCGAGAGCTGGGCGTGCGATGATGATGCGCTGGGCTGGCGGTGTTGAGCGTGCACTCGAGAGCTGGGCTATGATGCCGAGCTTGCGGTGCACGAGAGCTTGGTGAGGAGCACGCACGAGAGCTTGGTTGGTGAGACGATGTTGTGCTTGCGATGCAGCTTGATACTTTGCTTGGCTCAAATGCATTTCACCTTGAAAGCTCGGAACATAAGACGTTAACACCAATTATCTCGCAAAGCTCCGAACTTCCGCTAAGGGTTAAATAAAACACGAACGTTAACAATTACAATCAAACCCTTAGCAAAGTGCACCCAAAGTTACGTAAATACTACGTGTAACTTGAGCGTATCAAATACCCCCACACTTGAACTTTACTCGACCTCGAGTAAATTCAAAATGAGGATCACCAAATAAATCATCACCCAAGCTAACGACACCAACCTACACTCCCCATCAACTACACCATCATTATCACATCTTAACAAAATACGCTCAAATCCTAAACGTAAGGGATGATGATTCCCCCACACTTAGATTCAAGCTACTATCAGAAATACAGACGCGACAACAATAATCCCCAAACGACAACCAAAATGTGAGCTCAAATCCTGAAGGATCTCAAAGGAGTTGAACCCACTCCAACGCCACAATCAAAATGACAACTCGCCTAAAACCTCAAAAGATAAACTAAAACTACTACTACAACAACTAATTTAAAATAGCAAGCCATGGAATGAAGACAAAAAGGGATAAATTCCATGCTTACTCCCAAAAACAAACAATCAACCAAAAGAATGTGAAAGCCAAAATAAATAGATCTTCACAAAATCAAGGATGAAATAACCAAACCAACCCGAAAACGCTTTCAACCTTATGACACCATCTCCGGCAAATGAGTTTTCAAAGTGTATAATTCTCTCTTAATCTCTCATTTTGCCTAGGAGCCCTTTCGGGTTTTCATCCTAGCTTCTCACATTTTTTTTCCATCTCTCTTCTTGGTCCGGCTCACAAAACTCACCCGCTCAACTAGCTCTTTTTTTGCATAGGCCGCCCTTTCGGGTTTTCGACCTATCCGAGCCCCCAATTTTTGCCCGAGTCGCCCACCCTTGCGGGTTTTCAACTCAGCGGGATTCTTTTCATCACTTTTTTTTTTTTATATTCTTTTTTCTTTTCAATTTTTTTTTTCATTTTCACTTTTTTCAAATTGAAAGTAATATATACAACATAGATACATGAGAATGAGAATACCCTCCCCCCTACTTAAACTACACATTGTCCTCAATGTGTCGACAATTAAAAAGAAAAAGTAAACTGAAAAAGGGGAGAAATTTGAAAATCGGGTAAATCGAAGATCGAATGCTCAAAACTCATGAAAAGCAATCCGTCAAACTCAAACTTCTTAACAACACCAACTCAAATCTCCTAACTCAACTCACAACCCGCTCCCTCGAATCACTCAAACAAATGACAAGTTCAAAAGTTTTGAATTTTTGAGATTTGCTCCTAGCTTAAGAGATCGAAAAGATACATTAACAATCTCAATCCTCTAGTGTTACCAACTCCTAGCTATTGAAGTCCTCCCAACGGGTTTTCTTTTGTGGATTTTGGTTCCAAGCGAATTAAGATTGGTTGTGGATCTTTTTAGTGGGTGGGCGGTGGGTGAAAGAAAATTTGTTGTGGTGGTGGAAATTTGATGAGAAAATAAAGGAAAAGAAAGAAAATAAAAAGGGTCTCGGGTTGCCTCCCGAGAAGCGCTGTTGTTTAAAGTCGTGAGCTCGACTTAGTACCTTAAGCTTAATCATTGGGTTGTGCTCCATGTGTGACAGTAGTGGTTCCATGTCAATCTCCACTTCAAGTACCTGCAAAATTGATTGAGAAGAACCCTTGCAATGCATTGTTAGCGCTATGAGTGTCAACAAAAAACAAAGAGCACAAACAATACCATCCAAAAATCACACTAAATACAAACAAGTAACACCGTTTCCCCGGCAACGGCGCCAAAATTTGGGCGGGCGCGGATGTGTCGTTGTTGTGCACCGCACCCGGCCAAAGATAAAATTTCTCCTACTCTCTTTTACACTAAAGCAGTATAATGGAAGTAGGGGTCGTATCCACAGGGAAACAGGGACGAGTTTAGTACTCAGCGTGATTCGAAACCTAGATTAAGCTAAGGGCCGAGAAACCTACTAATAATTACAAAGGGGGGTTTCAAGTAGATTATACGAACAAACTAAGACTAACTAGCATATAAACAAAATGAGAAATCAATTATAGGAAGATCTTGAATCCGATTAACATTCACTTCAATTCATTTTCGATCATTGAACATCCACTCTAATTATTTCCATGATTATCTATTGTTGAGAATTAATCTCGCGTTCTCCTTATTCTTAGTTGAATAGCACGATCAGCGTGACTATAAAACCCTAACCAAAGGATAACCTAGTCCGATAGCGTCTAAGTTCAATCCAATAGCGGCAATAAACACGAGAGAACCAACG
This sequence comes from Beta corolliflora, assembly GCA_947648045.1. Taxonomy (NCBI): domain Eukaryota; kingdom Viridiplantae; phylum Streptophyta; class Magnoliopsida; order Caryophyllales; family Amaranthaceae; genus Beta; species Beta corolliflora. The sequence continues at coordinate 15,237 of CANSZD010002802.1, read as the reverse complement.
GACACCGCTAACGTCATACAAGCGATAAACATTCAACAGTTCATTCAATTTCCCCAAGAAATAACCAAGACGATCTGCATCTGAGTTACTCCCTAGTTTGCTACCAATTGATAAAAGAATAAAACAATCCGATTCTATTCTTAAATCTAGCATTAGATTAATTACACAATCAAACTAGTAACATTCCTAGCATAATCATGCAAAAATCATAGAAAGCAAGCATAGAAATTAAACCATAATCAAAGAAACTAAATAGAGAGGAAAGATCTCACAATAATGCTTGAAGCTCCATATTAATCTCGTTCAAGAACGGTTCAAGCTACAATCGGCATAGCATAAGCCGATCCCATAATCGAAATCTACAAAAACTAAACTAGAAAATAAAAACTAAAAGAGAAGACAACAAGAGAGGAGTGGAGTTTTGGAGACTCCCTCTCCTTGTGGCTGCTGCCCCCCTAGGTCCAAAATCAAGCTTGGTATTTATACTAAAGCATAAAAATCAGCCGACATTTAGACCGACCTAGGGGTCGCGAGGTGCGAAGTAGGTCGCACCGTACGAAGAGTGTTCTGCCTACTGCACTTTTGGCTGGGCAAGGCAGGTCGCACCGTGCGAAGCAGGTCGCACCGTGCGAAGCAGGTCGCGAGGTGCGAGCAAGCAGGTCGCGAGGTGCGACCTATCTCGCGAGGTGCGAGCTGCGCGCTGGGCCAGAGCTGGGCGAGCGCTGGGCGAGCATGCGCGAGCATGGGCGAGAGCTGGGCGTGCGATGATGATGCGCTGGGCTGGCGGTGTTGAGCGTGCACTCGAGAGCTGGGCTATGATGCCGAGCTTGCGGTGCACGAGAGCTTGGTGAGGAGCGCGCACGAGAGCTTGGTTGGTGAGACGATGTTGTGCTTGCGATGCAGCTTGATACTTTGCTTGGCTCAAATGCATTTCACCTTGAAAGCTCGGAACATAAGACGTTAACACCAATTATCTCGCAAAGCTCCGAACTTCCGCTAAGGGTTAAATAAAACACGAACGTTAACAATTACAATCAAACCCTTAGCAAAGTGCACCCAAAGTTACGTAAATACTACGTGTAACTTGAGCGTATCAGAGAGCATTGACAGAGAGCAGTAGAATAGAAAAATACGAACTGACTAAAACAACAGTGTACAACAGAATTACATTACTGATGGCTACTAAACTCGAAGAAAAGTAGTGTCAGAATCATGACATCACTTGAGAGCACAAGTGGTTCAGCTGCAAAGGCAAATAGAATCAGATTAGTGACAATAAATTTCAAGTTGCAAGATTGAACTAAGTATACATGATCACAAAAATATCCAGGAAATCACTTCAAAAGAGAGTAATCATGAACAACAGAAATATATGGAGAGTTTTTAGAAAGTATTCCAACAAGGGCCTTTCATCGGGTGGTCAAGTAAATTGCTCATCTCTTTCTGCCACCACGCTCCCTCAATGAAAGTGTTAAAGTCTCGCCATCTCCAACATTGTAATAAGCAAGTGTGAGATTGTCCTTGAGAAAACCAGCCTTTCCGCTTAATTTCTGTTTGTTTGTCGAAAGTTGAATTTCACCGGATATTCCAATTTTTGAATACCAATTCAAAATTTCATCTCCAAACACCTATAATTATGAACTAGAACAATTAATCAAAGGGAAAAGCACATCATAAATCAAATATATGAACCTAATCAATAACTAAAATTGTTCTAATCACAAATGGTGATCAAGATTGAAGCAAGCTTTCACTAGAGCTTGAATTTGTGTGCCAAATTGCAAAACTAAGTCCAATCTATTAAAGATTAGCAAAGTAAACAGGTTAATCAAGATAATCCAACCACTAACCAGAATGAATTATGCAAAAGCATACTTCAATTCTCCAAAAACGATCAATTGACACCCAAATCATGTCGTCAAGATTAAAATCTACATACAATCAGCGAGAAATACAAGCATAAATTTAACTCAATAATTTATAGTCCTCTTGGCTTTAATATGACATAAATTTAACTCAATAAGTTTGTCAAAATAACAGGTTTGATGGTAGATTTTAGGAAAAGGGAAATATAAAGAAAGACAGAGGGGATACTTTCATAGCATAAAAGCAAATTCCAACCTGTCAGGTTGAGACCAACTACCTAAGGATTGATCTGTGGAGCAACTACAGTCCTCACTCCTCTGCCCTACGGCTCTACTAACTAAACTAGGATCAGCCCTTAGCCGAGGTAAAGACCAACCTCAGGAAGTAGAATGATCCACTATCAAGGTACACCAAAGAAGTGAGATCAGATCATTTCGTCGATTTTTTCTTTAGGAAACGGCGAAAATGCCTCCTTATTTAGACAGGAGAACCCTAAAAGACAACTATATAAGTCAAAGATCAAAAATACTTGCCTAAAGTCCTCTCTCTAATGTATGTTTAACCATCCTCAACTTATCACTCCTCTATACAACATCACCACTCTTCACATCCAATAAACTACTAGTCAAATTTCATGTACTCAATTTCAAACAATAACTCAAAAAATCAGAAAAAATAAGCGATCGAAAGCAATTTAATCCACGGTATTTCGAACAAAAACCAGAAAATTAAATTCATTTACAGCTTATATGTCAGCTAAATTTCAGAAACTAAATCAATTATCAATTCACATGCTCTCCCCTAAATCGAAATAAAATGTAAATAACATATCAATAATTCGCGCGAAAGGAAGTTGAATATTAGGGTTAGAATCAAAATTTTGCTTCCATTAATTTGCACGTCTTCTCCACAACTAAACAATAATGAGAGAGAGAAAGACTTACACCGTTCGCTGGCATGAGAAGACCCCGGAAAATATCACCGGTGGATGCTTTGGTTCGGCGGTGAGCAGCGAAATCAAGAGAGAGATCTGGCGGTGAGCAGCAAAATCAAGAGAGAGATCTGGCGGTGAGCAGCGGATTAAAACCAAGAGGGAGATCCGGCGGTTCGACGACTGAGAATTGGGCTTTAATTTGGTGTATGAGCGGGCTGTATGTTTGGTTTGAAATTTTCGGGAAATTTGAGGCGGGACAGGACTGTAGTTGCAATTGCTCTACCAATTGCAACGCGACGACACCTAATGCAACTCTTAGCTCAAACCCGTTGCAATAACTATACTTCTAGCGTGATATTATCAACAGCCGTTGCACTAGCCCCTCATATTGCAATGGTATTAAAGGTGTCGTTGCACTAGCCCATTTTAAGGGGTTGCATTTGATAAAAAATGTAGTAGTGATTAAGGGTTTTCACCCACAACCCTTTTGGTATACTATTTCCTTTCCTCCTCTTCAAGTTTTTGAGAGTCATATCTCTTTTTGCCAGTTATTTTGGTTTAACTTGATTGTGTGATTAAGTTGATCCTGTAATGTGGTTGTGGATGTTTCCCTTTCCCTTCCCCTTCCCGTCCCTATAATTCTTTGTCACATTGAGAACAATGTGTTATTTAGCTTGGGGAAAGATTTACTTTTTGGGTCATAACTTTGCACATATTTTCGTTTAGGTTCATTATATATTTTATTTCTTCTGCATATTTGCATATTTTGGCTTTGTGGGTATGCCTTCTGAAAACCTTCACGAGACCTTACTTGTCCACTAGGGCAACCTAGGGGTTTAAACGGCTTGTTGCACATGCTAAGTGCAATCGTGATCCTACGAAAGTGAGTTAGGATTTATTGCTTTCTTAGTATTAGGAGCATATTAGTTTAGTTTTTGCATTCATGCATGGCATATAATTTAAGAAATTCCTTCATGATTACACGAAATATATGTTTTGATTCATGAGATTGATAATTCATGATATTTGGGCATATCTTCGATATTATAATTAAATTTGATCGAGTTAGGCTGCATTGACCGCTTCATGGTACGATTGTTTCGCAACTTGAATGGTTTGTGGTAAGATTGATTGACATTCCCCAAGAAAGACTTAATTTTGCTCGGTAAGCATAAGCCTAGTGAGAATTTTTCAAGCCTTATAGACTGACACATCTACATCAGTCTTCTATTTTTTGTTGTGTGATAGTTCCTCACGAAGTGTGATTCTTGAACTTGACTTGGCACTCTTTGAGACTTATGTGGCATATGCATGTGTTGATATGATTGAGGCGTTCTTTTGATTGTTTTGAGCCTTCAGACATTTTTCTTTTCATATATATTACTCTCTTTAATTAGCCCATGTTGAGCTTTTGATTTCCCATTCTTTTGATCAACCTATACATTACATGCCTCTAGCCTTTTATGATTTCTCTACCCAAGCCTTGCCAAGTGGAGTAGCATTAGAGTTCATGCTTTGAGCTTGTGTTGTGGTTTTGTGGTAATTATTGAAAGAAAAGATGTTGAAAGAAAAAAATGCTTGAAATTATAGTGTGAAAGTGCAAAATGAAAAGAATGATGAAGAATTTGTGAAAAATAATTCTGAAAAATTGAAAAAAAAAGAAAAGAAAGAAATGCAAAAAAGGATTGAATTAAAAGTGAATGAAATTTGTTGGAATTGATAAGGATGGATATTATTTTGATTTATTGACAATGAATTGTTGAACATCTAGTAGAAGTTTTTGTGGCGTTTGCATCTAATGGCCATAGATGTTGAAGTGCTATTTCCTACACTACTTGGTTTCTCACTACATTCTCAAATATTTTTACTACCCTTACCTTAGCCATGCTATAACCCTTCGTAAGTCCTCATGATCTATATGCATGTTTTTGCCATTTTCAAGTGGAGAATGAGACGATAGTCAAGTTTAAATATAAATACTTCATTCGAGTCGACTTGGTATATGTTAGAGTGAAAAAATCATTACCTATAAACACATGAGAGAAAGTGTGCTCGACTAAAGTGAGGTTTATTGAATTTAATTGAGTCTAGCTTGGGAGAAGGTTTGTGGTTTGCCATGGTGAGTCAAGTTGCGATTACATGAATTTATATGAGGTTTGATTTATGGTCTATCTTAATCTAAACTTATAATTATAATATCTTTCATATGCCCGAATTTCATGCCTTGGAAGTTCAATGGTTGAAACGTATAAGTCCCGTGTGTAGAAGTTCATCTTACTCTTCCCTTGTGAATTGTGCGGTTTGCTTGAGGACAAGCAATTGTTGAGCTTGAGGGAGTTTGATAAGTGCATATTTTAACATCATTTAGTTGCATATTAGGTGCATTTTCATGTAGAATTAGCGCATTTACATTGCATTTTATGCATATTTAGGTCCCTTTATATAATCTACGGTGCTTTCACGGGTTGTTTGGTCTATTGATGTAATCTCAGGTACTTTAGACTTATTTTTGTAGACATGATGATTAAGAAACTTGGATGACCTTCAAAACGATATATCATGTGCCTAAAACGGATTGGAAATGAAGAAGATACAAATGGCTTTGTGTACTTGTGCGAAATATGACACCTCTGCACCATTTTCCCAATAACTTTTGACACAAAAATGATAATGAGGTAATTCCAACTGTCTTGGAAACTAGACTTCAAGGGATTTCCAACGATATATTACATGTGCAAAATTATTGCTGTTCAAAGTTGAGCTGAAGCCTGGCCTGCCGCCCGCCACGCCCGGTGCGGATATGTGCTCGGCCGTGCAACTCTGCAATCAAAAGCCACCAAAGCTTCTGCCTTGCTCGCACGACCCAACAAGATTTCGCTCGACCCTGCACGACCGTGCAAGAAGTTGCTTAACCGTGCTACCTGCTATATTGTCGAATTTTCTGCGTGACCTAACTTATGTCGGTTTACATTATTCTTAGCTTATAAATAGGACTTTAAACCTTGCTTTCAGCAGCTTAGATATTATTATCATCATTATTAGTTTATACTTAGGGTTTTTAGAGAGAGAAGTTAGAGAGAGAAACTTGTAGATATCCATTGTTCTTCAAGACTCTGCCTTTCTACCATTAATTCAAGTATTTCTTTTCTTCTTCTTTTCTCCTTGTTATCTATTATGATGTTTTATTATTCTTCTCTATTTCCTTTATTTATTTAAATTATACTTTCATAATTCTATAATCTATTGTTAAGTTGAACCCTAGTGTGAATTAATTTATGATTATACCTTTAAATTCCCAAATTAATTGCTTAATTGTTCTTGCTTAATTGATTGTGCATATTCATCCAATACTAGATTAAGGATAACTAGTATTGTTATGATTCCATTGTCTTGATCACAACGGGAGTTGGGTTTTGACCGATTTGAATATTTCAATTAAGGACATGAAGTTCTCCACGGGACTAGGTAGAATGGATTGTTAGGAAGTTAGAGTACCGCGTTTATTGTCTTTAATTTGCATGATTCCACGGGAGTAGGCTTGAGTGCATATTAGGGAAGCCATAGATACTCTGGAGAGGTTTGTGGTATTTTATATGATGTACTTTTCCTTGTGAGCATTTAATTGATTAGTCTGGGGTAGGAATTATTATTGTATTAATTCATGCTAGTGGGGATACTTAACTCTAGAGACTTTTATTTATTTATTGATTAGTATAGTTGATTCTACCATTCTTGATATTAATCTCCTTTAGTCTTACCATTATTTAAGGGCTAATTATATATAGAACAACTTTTTCTCTGTGGGATCGACCTTGACTTACCCTACTACATAGCTAGGAGGTTAGTTAGGTTATTTATTTTTGTTAGGTGCGCGACACGCCTATCAACTAACTACTGCAAATGTTCAATTTTTTACAATTGTATTATAAAAATTACATTTTTTTTAATGACTTCCACATTCCAATAAATCATTAGTCCATACAATTTAATTAACACCATACATCAAATCTTTTATTTAATACTGATAAAGAACATCAGACCTATTAAATGTAACTAGGAACCTAACAGTTACGCCCAATTCTTGGACAATACAAAAATTCTCACGCATTAATGGCGATTACACTGGTACAAATTTATTACTAATTTTTTGCAGCATTTGCAGCATTTATGGCCAATACACAGCTAATATAGATGGCTTTAAATGATATGTATGACGTCTATACAAATATTTTGCGGAATTCAACATAATATTTACCTCGTCGCTTGAATTCTGATCCGTGTCTTCTCCTCCTCCAACGAACTCCTCGCCTCCATTAACTTCCTCAACATTATTTTCATTACAACTTTCATCCATTAATTGCTTAATTGAACCACCCTGAGCTACACACCGAAATAATTTAATTCTTCACCTAAACCCTAAACTACGAACTACAGTTTTCTAGTTTTTGGGGGGTTTTTGGATTTGTTCTGCCCAAAACTCATGCTCATGGTCTCTCAATGTCTCTTTCCCACAATTCCCTTTTCCTATTCCCTTACCCTCAAACATGTGGGCTGCCACATGGCGTTGACAATATAAATTCATTTAACCTGATACACTTTTTACAAAAGTACAACATTTATTAGTTTTTTTTATTACTGTTAGATGTTTTCCAACTTCTAACGGTTAGACGTTAATTAGAACTCTTACTTCCTTAGCTCCTTCTCACCATATTTTGGGGTTTTAGCATTATCGGGTACCTCAAAAACATAACTTATATATCAAAATACAATTATGATCATTAATATATTTAAGGAAAATTTGTGAGAAACAACCTTATATAAGCAAGTTTTTGTCAGAAACAACCTTTTAAAATTTTTTTTGTCATGAGAAACCTTAAACCTAAAAAACTTTGTCGAAAAAACCTAATGACATCATTCGGCGTTGACCTATATTTTCCAACATTGACTCGGTTAATGATCTGGAAAATTTGCGAGAAACAACCTTTTACAATGCTTTTTTATTTATCAGAAACAACCTTTTATATAAATTTGTTTACAAATTTTAACCGTAAGCTATTTTTTTTTTGTGAGACTTACATAGTTTTCCGATGCTGACCAAGCCATTTCCAACGTCGACTGATGAGAGTGGCACTTAACCCTCGTTTTTAAAAAAAAAATTTCCACCCCTTTTCCCAGTCACCATACTGACTATCCTACTTCATTATCTCTTTTCCCAGTCACCATACTGACTATCCCTTTTTAAAAAATATTCAAGTATTGCCCATCTCAATTCAACCCAATTCAAGTATTGCCATCTTAATTCAACCCAATTCAAGTATTGCCCATCTCAATACAAGCGCAGGTCCACATTGAAAATGGCTTAGTCAATACCGGAAAATTGAGTAAGGTATTATCTCGTAAAATATTTTCCGTTTAAGGTTTTAACTTGCAAAAAAAACTATAAAAGGTTGTTTCTGACAAAAAAACCATTATAAAAGGTTGTTGTTGGCAAATTTTTAATTGAGTCAATGCCGGAATTTACAGGTCAACACCAGAATAACGTCATAAAGTTTCTTTTGACAAAGTTTTTTAGTTTTAAGGTTTCTCTTGACAAATTTTTTTTAAAATGTTGTTTCTCACAAAAAGCTACTTATAAAAGGTCGTTTCTGACAAATTTTCTATATTTAACTAACTTTTTTTAGAGGTTAATATTATCTATATAAAATTTATATTTTCACAATATAAGCAAGAAAAATCCAATTTATAATTTTTAGAACATTTGTTTATGTATACTCCCTTCGTTTTTCTTAAAAATCTTCTAATTTTCATTTTTATTTGTTCCTTATACTTCTTCATATATTTGCTATATTCCCAGTCTAGTATGCGTTTTTTCCCCTTCCCCCCTACATTACCCCACTTTATTCCACGCTACTTCACAACCACATTCTTTCTCATAATTAAAAAAGTAAAAATATATAGTTTTACACTATCTCACCTCCTTGCCATGGTTTTCTTGCTATGATTTATAGGAAGATATGTGATAAACAGAAGGGATGTTAGTTTTAAAAAATATGGTTATGAATAACTGAATAGTGCAAAACTCAAGGTGTTTCGATTTTTAACTTATCGAGGAATTATTACAATGAACTTCTAGAAACAGAGTAATAAGTTAATTATAATAATATACACCAATTAGGGAACAATTAAGTACATTTTCCTACCCTCTCTCTTTTTCTCTCTCTCAAACCCTAGCCTCCCCTACCCCTTCTTCATCAATTAGGGGCTGCCATGGATGTTTTCATCCATGGTAAGCCCCTTTTCCCCTTTTATTTTCAGTTTTTAGTTCATTTTCTTGTTTTGTTTAATAAATTAGTCTCTCTTTATGAGATTTTCTCAAACCCTGTTATGGGGTTTTTAGTTTCTGTTTTGGAAATCTCCTTCTCCCCTATGGGAGTTGTGAGTATGGTTCTTTTGTTTTTAGGTATGAGAAATTATTCTCATTGGTTGAAGTTCGAGACTCAACATGAAGGTATTGGAATCTCGGATGCGGTCAACCTGACTCGATCAAGAATGTTCTTCCCAAACTATATTAGAATGATAGACTTCCTCATCAATAGCTGCTTGATTCAGCAAATACAAGGGGGCTGCGCTGTATTGCTCGATCTGGTTCATTGTAGTTTCTTCGAAGACGAATTTGATTTAGTCTTGTTTGATTGTATCTTGTTTTTCTTTAATACCTATTGTAGATGCCGTTTGGCCTTCAATTAATGAAATTTCTCTTTCAAAAAAAAAAGTTAATTATAATAATTCCTAGATATAGGTTATGAAAACGTTGAGTGATTTACAATTTATATCATATTATTACTCGTACTAAAATTATAGAAAAATTTGAAAAACCCAAGGTATTCTTCAACTTATTTGGAAAAAGGAAGAAAATCACTAGGATATTTCGAGTGTCTTTTTTGACCCGAGAAGAATGAGGCTTTTTCGACTAATGAAATGACCGAGTCGCTAGTTTGGTTGGCGATAGACGAGATATAATCCTACCAAACTTAGAGACTCGAACGTGGGATCGCTCATGCTCCGGAGCTCAAAGTTGAAGGAACGAAAGACGAGGCTTTTTCAACTACCCCTAACTACCCTTGTTTTTGTACTTATTACTCGGTTTCTTAACACTTGCAATATATTCCATTTTAGAATGTTCTACAATACTTGAATTTTTTTTTGTAAATTCTTATACAAATTAAAGAAAAACCTTATATTATCATTTTATCACATGGGCTATGTTTCACTCTCTTGCCTCTTCCTTGGTTCATGTGTCTTTTACAAATGTTGCAAGTATTATAAAACTAGGAAAATATCTAATAGAAGTCGATAGAAATAATATTAATTATGGCTTGTCGGTTAATAATAATTTTAACCATTGTTAACTCACTTACGAATATCCCAATAGTATTTTCCGAATTCCATTTCTGACCCACTTACTAATAGTCCATCATAACATAAGGAGACACCTTTGCAACACATGAAATTCCTAGCATCGTTCGACACCAAAAGTAACAAATCTAGCTAGGTGATGAGCAACGCTGTTACCATCCCTAAGCACATGAGACCAACTAATTGAATTGAAATCCTTACTAAAATATAAAGCATCTTATAAAATAGCATCAAGGTCAGAGAAATAGATAGCTCCCTTGGAGGGACGATAAATGATAGTTAATTTGGCAATAAGGTCAAATATCTCCATTTCTAAACCGCTTTATTGCAATTCGAATTTGTTAAAAATCCAAATCAGTTAATCTATCATATTCATGTCGGATTTTTTAATCGAATTGAGTCAATTTGGACGATTTTATCATTTAAAATGTAAAATTAATTTCAGAAATCAATTATACTCTCGTATTGTTTATCACCTGATCCATTGTTCAAATCCACTTTCTTACTTCTTCTCTTTTTTTTCCCCTTTTTTTTTTAACTTTTTATAGGTGCATAGGATTAACCTAATTATTATCCTTTAACAAATTTAGTGGTTATTTAGTTGATAAAAAATATATCAAAAGTGGGATAATCTAGGTTATGTAAAATAGGTGAATTATTTGGTAGACAAATGGTATAATAGGGCCATAGGGGAAGTGGAAAAATATTATTAGAGGATAAAAAAGTTGTTTGAATAATCTTGTAGGATAGAAAAAAACCATTTCCTTTAATTTTTTTGTTACAAAAATTGCTTAAATCCTCGTGACTTGTGCAAAAAGATTTTTATGTCTCCAATCTTTTTTTCACGGATAATGACTCATTGATCTTGGAGATATGTGACTATTTACATATATATCAAGCGACAATTTCATAATAAACCTAAAATAATATATTGTTACACTGATTAATTATACTATCCTAAACTTTCAAAAGTTATTTGTTTTTTAAAAAGGCAACACACTATTAATTGTATAAGATAATAGCCCCGTTACAGGGACAGTAACCTCGGCTGAGATGAGGTCCGCCTCTCAGAGCACGTTGCTACATGAATGCAGCAGTTTGTAGGAAGAAAGATGAGATAATTGACAAGGGAGTATTACGGCGAGAAAGGAGTTGAACCTATGCGTTTAAGTTGGAATGAGTTTCTTACAACGCAATAGGAGTTTAAGGACAGGGCTTACAAGATTACTAGTTGGTGCAAGGTTGGAAATTTTTTTTTTGGCGACGAAGGTTGGATTTACTGATTTTGGGTTTAGAAAACCTAAATGGATGGTACTAACTGATGGGAAAATTAATTCTTATTTCAGTAATCGGATTATCTTGAATGATTACTGTATGGGTATAACACAAGTATGCTAGCGGACACGTGAACATGTCCACGAACATTACACAAGGACGTGACCATAAAGCATCCATAACAACGCTTGAAGATCAATTTAGTGAAGTTGTCCGACAACACTGTTGGCGGTTATCTAATAAGACAAAACAGAGGAATCTTTCCTTATGTCAGGCACTTCATTACCATACACGTGTATGAGGATTACGCACTTTCGTCGGAGGAATAGTACTCCTATAAATAGCCATTTGGTACTATTCTGCAAGTACATTTTGAACACTGATTTCTACTCTCTCTCTACTTTCTTTCTCTAAATTCTTAGCGGACACAATACTGACTTGAGCGTCGGAGGGGTTGCCTCGCATCCCCCCGAGGGTAGTTTATGTTTGCTTCCTTGCAGCTATTCATTAGCGGAAGTCCACTCCACTCTTGGCGAACCTGTTTGAAGATCGCCATCTGTTCTACAACCGGAACAATTACTATGACTCCGATGGAAAATAATTTTTATATTTTAACCTAAACTGATGCCTTTTTGGTCAAAAAGAATTAATATTCCGTGTTGTTAACCACATGAGTCCATGATTAATATGTTGCATTTTTTTTTACTATGGTTAACATGTGTTGCTTTTATTACTTGAACAAGACCAATTACCCGATTGGACAGCTATAGTCTTATTAAAATAGGATCATTGACTCGATTTGATGGCTAGTCTTATTAAATGGTTTTATCATATTTTAACTGGCATTTAATTTTTTTTTGGTAAGTAAGTATATTGCTCCAGAAAAACACCAAACAACCTAAGTCCTTAAAAGAGTAAGGACTGGAAACAAAACAGGCCATCGAAGGCCTAAAAACACCCTATACACCTCTTTACAATCTTTCTTTCCACTCACAATCTCTAGCACTCCTTTTTGTGGAAAAAGAATGAATTATGTGTTTCACTATACATTTTTTTATCTTTAACTACACAATCTATTCTACTAATTTTGGAAAGCCAAAACGCCTCATTCCTTGCCTTCCAAATCTGGTATATAGCAGCAGATATCACTGCAAACAAGACTTGTTTTCTCATTTTAGTTCCTGAATATCTTCTTCTTGTCTAGCTGATCCACTGAAGAATATACCTTCTTCTGAATGTAATACCAATCCACTCAAGAAGTTGAGCCATAAGCTTCTTGCTAAACACACAGTAAAAAAAAAAGGTGCTCATGAGTTTCCACTTCAATCCCACACAAGCAGTATAGATAATCTGTACTAATAATGTTATGTTGAAACAACTTGTCTTTTGTTCTCAGTCTGTGCTGAGCTCCCAACCAAGCTATGAACTTATGTTTAGGGAGGTTCATCCCATTCCAAACCCCCTATGAACTTCATTTCTCTCCTCCACCAGCATATCATGCACTTTTTCTATTGAGTAATTGTTATGCACACTCCACTGTGACATTCCAACCTGTGCCAACTCATTTTTCACCTTACACAAATATTTAATCACCCAACTAGCACCTGGTGGGGCTTGAAAATCCCACTAGTTTCTATCCTTAACATAAACTGTATGCACCCACTTTACCCAAAGTTCATCCTTTTTACATCCAATATTCCAAACGAGCTTACCAATTGCAGCTTTATTCCAGACTTTGATGTTTCTGAAACCCAAACCACCATCTCTTTTATGACTGCATGTATTATCCCATTTTACACACCCTGCTTTCTCACCCACTATATTTCCAGACCATAAAAACTTCTATAGATTGAGTTGATTTTTTCCATAACATAACAAGGAAGGAGGAAGACTTGGGCCCAGTAGATGTGAACACTAATCTAGACAGAGTTAATAAGTTGAGCTCTCCCAGCATAGGATAAGTTCCTAGTACTCCAGAATTTTATTTTACTAGTTATCTTTTTCAATTAAGGCATTACAACCAGCAGCCTTTAATTTCTTAGAACTCATGGGAACTCCAAGGTATCTGAATGGAAGGTTTTCTTTGATGAATCCTGAGAATTGCTCTATCATGGCAACTTCATTCTCTTCCATAGTTGTGCAATAAATGGGAGATTTTCTCTTATGTGCTTTCAAGCCTAAAGTCTCAGTAAATAACTTGAGACCCTACAATAGAAGGTATGATGACTTTGCTTCACCTTTGCAGAATAACAATAAGTCATCTGCAAAGCACATGTGATTCACCTTCAAGCTGTTACACCCAGTGAAAAATTTAAATTCATCCAATTCTCCAATATATGCAAGGATCCTTGTTAAGTAATCCATACATAATACAAATAGCAGAGGGTACATTGGGTCCCCCTGCCTGAGACCTCTTTTGGCAGCAAAAAAGCCTTCTGTACTCCCATTTATAAGCTATGTAAACTTAGGAGCAGTGATGCACTCCATGACACATTGTATAAAATGATTTGGAAAATCAGAGCTGCTAACAGATCATGCACAAACCTCCATTTTACTGAATCATAAGCTTTCTTTAATTCCACTTTCATGAGCAACCCTTTTACTTGATTGGTAGCTCTCCCAAACCTCTTCACTAAGTCCTGACATAGCATGATATTGCTTATAATAATGTTTCTGCCAGTGATGATCAAGGCCCCCTGAGTTTGAGAAACAATTCCTGGAAGAACTCCACTCAGTCTTGAACATATCAACTTTGTTATGGTTTTATACAAGACTGAGCAACATGCTATGGGTCTGAAATCACCAACTGAAGCAGGGCACTTAATTTTAGGAATCAATGTTATAACAGTAACATTGATTTCCTTAAGAAGTTTGCCACTTCTAAAAAAATCTTGCACAGCTGCAATTATAACCATACCCACAGTGTCCCATGTTTAAAAAAAAAAACAACTGGAATAGCCATCAATTCCTGGTGATTTATCATCAGGGATAGAATACAAAGCACTCTTTATATCCTCAAGACCGAACTCCAAGGATAAGGCTTCATATGCAAACTCGGTGAGGACATTGCCCTTGGCTATAATTACACTTTCCACATTCCTCACATTACCTTCACTACCTAGCCGAGGCATGATAAAAATCTAAGAAAGCTCCAGCCACTTCTGTAGAGTTGTTTGCCCTGGTACCATTCTCCTTCCTTATGGTGTTTATTCTATTATGGACTCTCCTGAGTTTAATACTTTGATTGAAAGTCTTAGTGTTATCATCACCTTCACTAAGCCATCTAATTTTGGCTTTTTTTTTGGTAAAAATGTAAGAAATTTTATTACCAAATAGCATTAAAGCACCAGCCTACAACAGAGCAAACCAATCAACCGCACAAAAGACATCTAAAACAACACCACACCAAACCAGAAACAACAACCAACACAAAAGACAAACACACACCCTACCAGTACAAGGACATAATCAAACCCTTAGTCAGATTGGCCAATAAATCAGTAAACCACAACCTCTCACAGTCATTCCATCTACCACTAAGTTTACACTTCACTCTAATACAAACATCAATCTGAATATGTTTAATTACAAAATCAGGCCTCAGAACAACTTCCTTCCAAAGAGCATGATTTCTTGCCTTCCAGATCTAATAAACAATTGCGGCCAAGCACGTATAAGCAATTGTCGTTGTTCTTTACTTCTAAACTTTCTCCCCCGTTTCTTCCAAAGGCACATATAAGTTCTCA
>CANSZD010002801.1:0-246309 GCA_947648045.1 Beta corolliflora | reverse complement strand
TATTTATACTTATAGAATATTAAAGTATATTAACTAGTTTAATATATTTCTAGGCTTTTCCGTCAAGTCTTGAGCCATACTCCATATATGAGATCAACGACCTCAAAGAACTTTTTGCGGAATACTTTATACGGGTCGTTAAGGAAGGAAACTAAGCTTGATGCTTAGTGTATGTATTTGTAGGTTAAAATAGTATTTTGTTGCTTGAACCTTGTTGGTTGATTGATTGCAACATTGGTTGCTTAATTGAGATGTCTTGAAACAGGTTTTGGTTATATATATGCAAAATTTTCCCAACGATTTCTTGGGTTGTCCAAATTACAAAGGAGACTCTACCGAATTTTCTGCTCATAAGTATTAACATAATGTTTGTCTAGTTTTGAAAATAATAAAAAAAAAAGCTGAAAAAAAACGAAAAAGAAAGCCGAAAAAAAAACAAAAAAACATATATCTGCGTCGCATGCAGTGCAATATGCGACGCAGATGACAAGCCATCTGCGTCGCATATTACCTTGCATGCGACGCAGATGTCCATCAAGTGTCTGCCCGAGCGACGATCAGCAGCACCATCCGTGTCGCATGCAGTGCAATATGCGACGCAGATGGTGCTTGCTGGACTGATGTGGGATGCATGGTGGACGGGGCATGTGCGTCGCACTTTTGTTGGGTCCGACGCAAATATTTGAATAAATTGCGTCGTGTCGTATCGGACGCAGATGGCTGTCTTTCCATCTCGCAGGGAGACTGTGCCTGTCGGACATGGTCCGACGCAAATGGGGGTCCCAGGTCCGACGCAAATTGTCATTTTTGTACTAGTGGTGGCGCGCTCTATGGCCTCAAAATCTTGAGGAGCTCCCTATGCTCCCGAAAAGTTCCTCCTTTATTTATAAATACTAGTTTTGAAGCCCGTGCGTTGCACGGGTTGTTGTTTATTTTATTTTTTGTCTTTCATTTGCATATAATTCAGTCTATATTGGTCCCATATTTTCACCTTGATTTTTTTTCCCTGAGCATTAATGGAAAAGATAGAGTATAAATATTATAATTAGAAATTGTCAGAAAACATAATATAATCAAATGAAACTTGAAATTCCATAAGTAAATTAATATATTAATACATACCATTTATCTTCTATATCAACTTTTAGAAAACGACCATAATCGACTTCATTGATGACAACCCCAACCACATCTAGAGAAGAAAGCATGTGTAAATAGGATTATATATTAGATTAATAAAATTGATTAATAGATAATGTAGGAAATCATACTCAAAACTAAAAGTTGGAAGTGACCAATCAAGCGCTTAACTAAGACTAATTTTTCTTATTAAATAAATGGTTATTGACTTATTGGTGTTGTCAGGAACAATTCGGTAGCATGGTTAAGAAATCCAAGTGACTAAATCATTACATAGTACAATAAAAGCACAAAGATTCAACTCAAGCGCTATTAGCTTGTAGCTCCAACCTCCTAATATAGTTCTCTCACACCTCTGTCGCTATAAGTAGAGGGAAATAATTAAAAGTAAGCTCTATTAATAATCAAAAAAATAATTTAAGGAAAAAAATACCTCTTCATGTAATATCCTAAAAACTTAAACGTTTTTAAGTAAATAATTAATTATAATGAGTAGCTAAAAATGTAATTTTATTTGTCTCACTAATTAAGCAAAGTATAATAAAATGATTAAATAAAATAATAATATAAATTTTACTAATTTACAAATGTTAATATTTAAGCGATAATGGTATATTTCTATGATTTCATGAATTAAGGAAAAGGTTAGTTTTTAATGTTAAATCAATGAAGCACAAAATATTCACATCTACTAAACTAATGCTGAGCCACGTGAGTTTGGTAGAGAATTGGAGAAAATTTTTAGATTTTTGTTAAGAGTAATTGTCTTCCAAAGTCAACTAAATAGCTTCTGCTGATTTCCTTCTTCCTCTTCAATGGCACTTGGCAAACATGCCAACATTCTCCGATTTCTTCTCTCGCAAAGACCTCCACCGAATCCACTCCTTCCTAAAGTCGGCAATTCGAGTTGCTTCTCCATTCATCTTCTTCCTAAATCGATTTTGTTTCCCAAATTCCATCTATAAAACCCATTGATTCACGGATGAAAAACACAACAAAACAAGAAGTTTCCTTCTCTCATTTTTCTCGGCAACCACCTCACCTCCAACTTCGAACCATCACATTTAAACATCACAATCACCATTCACATTTTCAGTCACAAAACTCGCCGGAAATGGCTTAAAACTCGTCGGAAATCGCAGCCTAAAAGGGCTCATTTACTCTCTCTCCTTTGTTTTGGGTCTCTTCCCACAACACCACCACACTCCCGACCCCACGGCACCAATCGCCCCACTCGGGCGTTTCCATTCGGCGCTCCATTCCCCTCCTTCGCCGCCGGCCACCGCACCGCCGCGAGCCCGGACGTCGTCCCTCGCACCTTCTCTCATTTCTCTCGCTCAACCTCTCGCGAGTCGCGCCCTCCGCACGCCGGCTAGCGCGCACCGCCGAGGACCCGCGCCGCCTTCGCAGCCTTTCCACCGGTAGTCTGCCGGGAGCTCTTTCCTCCTTTCTCTCTCTTCGTGGTCCTTCGTTTCTTCCCTGCTCCTAGTAGCAGAGGTAATACGTTTTCTTTAAAATAAATTCTGATTTCATTGTTTTATAATATCTAAGTCCAAGTTATAAAAATTCTGTTTTGGGCCTAATGAACTCTTTCATTAGTTGTACCACTTAAATAATGGATGTATGTTGGGGTTTGATGGACCGGATTAGGCTAATTTAAAATCTAAGCCATTTATTGGTGCCTAAAACTATCATATTGGGCTATATCTTCCTTATTACTAAGTTAGTTGAGTTAATTAAATTTAAAAACTAATAAGCTTATTAATGGTTAATGTTGAATTAATTTAGAATAAAACTACTTATATAGGATAGATGTTATATGCTTGTTGTAACTTAGTAATGACTCGTCTTATGTACTAAGTACACAACTTGTAATATCTAACCTCACTTAGTTGGACTATTAATTTAATTATGGAGTCATAGTAGGTTGCTATAAATCGATTTATAACTTACTATTATGAACTGAACTATTGTGTTGATAATATTATGTTAATATGAATTGTTAGGTTGGTTATATACGCTTTATTAATCTTAGAAACTTAGTATGATTTAGGGATTATTAAATTAAAAGATTCTAACAACCTCGATCAACTATGTAATATGAGTATAAGTTGCTATAATATATTACTTCACTAATACTCATGTTCACATATAATAACTAGTTAGCTTGCTTTGTTAGTTTAAGGTGACTAAATAATATTATAATAATGTCAAGGGTTCTATTATAGCAACAAACTTAGTAATTAATAGTAGACGGTTAATTGATAATTAACTATGGACTTATATAAGTATAATAACTTATGAACATAATAATGTACTTCTATAATAAAATGAAATAGCATAAGTTGTTATGAGTTGTAATTGTTCAATAATTCTAAAGTATAACTAAAGGAGTTATTCCACTTATTAGTTGAATAAAGAGTCAGTTTAATAAATTAAAGACAACTTAGATAGTAACGACTTCTATTAAACCCTTTTATGAATATATGACAAAGTCTATGACTATAGTAAGCTTTAACTAATATTTAGGCTTAAAAGCAAAATAATGAAACATATATTAATAAAACTATTCTTGAATAGATTAAAGAAGATAAAGGATATTACAAAGCCTCCCCCGGCTATATCAAGGTTGTTAAGCAGGAATTCAGGTGACGTCTACTGCTAACACCCGCATTCCCCTTCGAAGTATGTTTTATGAATATGTTAATATCATGCTTTTATATATTTGGATTGCGGGAAATGAAATGTTTTATGATGATTATGATGATATGAAGTTATAAGATGATGATGATGATGTTATGGATGAAATGATTCATGATGATTATGATATGCATAAAAGAAATGAAACATGATAAATTCAAGTGAAAGACGGTTCTTGGCAGTATTCTGTTATCTTGGGTCGTGCACGTACCTCCCGGCCGGTTAACCGGTAAAGGGCCAAGACAGAGCAGGAAGAATGCTCAAACATGTTCAAAAGGTTTTCTGCTCATAAGCCACCAACTTATGATGGAAAACCTGACCCCACTGAGTTCGAGGAATGGTTAAATGCCATGGAGAAACTCTTTGATGCCACCCGAGGCCCGATAAGTGGAAAGTTAGCTTTCTTGGTTTACTTAAAGGGGCAGGCGATCTGTGGTGGAAGATTGCTAAAGAAATGGAGAATCAGCCTGGGTTTGGATGGGAAGGCCTAAAGGAGGCTATGAGGAACCAGTTTTACCCTCAGTCTCTGCAGCTCCATATGGAATCTGAGTTCATCCATCTGAGGCAAAGGGGTATGTCAGTTCTGGAATATGCTGTCAAATTCAATGAGTTAGCTCGATTTGCTCCCGGATCTGGGTGTCTACGGATCGTCAAAGGATGAACCTTGGTTTGAAGGAGGTCTTAATCTGGATCTTCAAGAAAGGCTTCATCGCAAACATGAGTAAGTCCTATCAAGAGCTATATGACCGGGCGATAAATGTTGAAAGGAAAGTGAAGCTGCGGAAGGAAGTGTATGATGGCGGAAAAAGAAAAGGGAAATCTCATGATGGCCACTCTAGCAACAACTTCAACAAGAGGCCGAACACAGGATACTCGGGACATAATCAAAGGCAAATTCCTCGATGCAACAATTGCGGAAGACAAGGCCACATGGCGAATGAATGTCGTAAGGGAAGTGATCAGTGCTACCGGTGTGGTAAACCAGGTCATGTGATTAGGAATTGTCCGACTCCAGATTGGCGAAGTGGAAATGTCATTAACCGTGGTCAAAGAAATGGTCAGAACTCTGGTTATGGTGGGAATGCAAGCAATGCAGACAGAAACCCTCCGCGTGGACCCCCACAAGCTGGAAGAGTGTTTATGATGCAGTGTGAAGAAGCAGAAGCAGATGATACCGTCATTACTGGTACTTTCCATGTCAACTCTGTCCCTGCTTATGTTCTTTTCGATTCTGGAGCTTCCCATTCGTTTATATCTGCTGCATTTTCTAGAAGTTTGAATGCAAAACCATGCTCTGAATTCTCTGCCATGTCCGTCACCATCCCAAATGGTGAATCCATCTTATGTGATATCATGTATAGAAATTGTCCTATCTTTATAGGAGGTTGTGAATTTCAAGTAGACCTAGTCCAATTTGAATTGACCGACTTTGATGTGATATTGGGAATGAATTGGTTGTCCAAGTATAAAGCCGACATAAATTGCCTTAACCATGAAATAACCCTCAGAAAACCAGATGGGTGTATGGTTTCTTATCGAAGAAGAAAAGTCAAACCCAAACCCGAAATCATCGCAACCTTGAAAGCCTTCAAATTACTTTCAAATGGTCATCATAGATACTTATGTAATGTGGTAGACCTAACCAACCCTGAACCCTCCTTGTTCGACATTCCCATTGTTTGTGAGTACCCTGATGTATTTCCTGAGGAGATACTCGGCATGCCTCCGAAAGAGAGATAGATTTCAGCATTGACCTTGTTAGGGATCTGCTCCCTATTTCCAAGGCACCTTATCGAATGGCACTCTTGAATTACAAGAATTGAAAAAGCAACTAGATGAATTGCTCGAAAAAGGGTATATTCGACCTAGTGTATCTCCAATGGGGTGCACCCGTTCTATTTGTCAAGAAGAAAGATGGAAGCATGAGATTGTGTATTGATTATCGAGAATTGAACAAGATCACCATCAAGAATAAATATCCACTGCCCTGTATTGATGATCTTTTTTATCAGCTACGAGGTGCAACCATCTTCTCCAAGATTGATTTGAGATCTGGTTATCATCAACTCCGCATTAAGCTAGAAGATATTTCGAAAACTGCTTTCAGGACTCGATATGGTCATTATGAATTTACAGTAATGCCCTTTGGGTTAACCAATGCCCTAGCTTGTTTTCATGGATCGATGAACCAGGAGTATTTAAATCATACCTTGACAAGTTTGTGGTGGTATTCATTGATGATATCTTGGTGTTTTCAAGAAACTCAAGCGAGCATGAAGAACATTTGAGAAAGGTGTTGGAAGTGTTGAGAGAAAAGAAGTTGTATGCAAAGTTACAGAAATGTGAATTCTGGTTGAAAGAAGTTGCCTTTCTAGGGCACATCATTTCAGATACTGGAGTCTCTGTTGATCCGCAAAAGATAAAAGCTATCATGGAATGGCCTAGACCCACTAATGTCCCTGAAGTTCGGAGTTTTATGGGTTTAGCTGGATATTATAGGAGATTTGTCCAAGATTTCTCCAAGATAGCCATGCCTATAACTCGATTGGTAAAGAAGACGAGCTTAAGTTTGTATGGAGTGATGAATGTGAAGCAACTTTTAAGGAGTTGAAGAAGCGTCTCACCACTGCTCCTGTTCTTACTCTCCCTTCTGGTACTGATGGATTTATTGTGTACAATGATGCCTCTAAGCATGGATTAGGGTGTGTCTTGATGCAAAATGATAAAGTTATAGCCTATGCTTCCCGTCAACTCAAACCCCATGAACAAAACTACCCAACCCATGACCTTGAACTAGCCGCAGTTGTGTTTGCTCTCAAAATATGGCGACACTATCTTTATGGTGTTCCGTGCAAGATCTTCACCGACCACAAAAGCCTTAAATACATTTTCACCCAAAAAGAATTGAACCTGAGGCAACGTAGATGGCTTGAACTCATAAAAGATTATGATGTTGATATCCTATATCACCCTGGCAAAGCTAATGTTGTAGCTGATGCTCTAAGCCGAAAATCCTACTTAAACACAACCTTAACCCTGCCAAAAGAAATCAAAGATGATTTGAGAAAGATGGAAGTAGAGATTATTCAGCCAAAAATGGAAGCACAATTGTATGCATTGGAGTTGAGGCCGACTTTGTTGGAAGAAATAAAAGAGGTGCAAAGTGGAGACTTGGAGTTGCAAAAGATAAAGAGTGATGTGAAAAAGGGGAAATCACTGGGATTTGTGATCCAGGATGATGGCACGTTGAGATTTCAAGGTAGAATATGTGTTCCTGATAATGAAGCATTGAAAAAGAGAATTCCGGAAGAAGCTCATAACAGATCCTTTCTCTTGTTCACCCCTGGAGGAAACAAGTCGTACAAGGATTTAAAGCAAACATTCGGTGGAGCAATATGAAGCAAGAAGTTGCGGGAATTTGTGTCAAGATGTTTGACTTGTCAAAGGATAAAGATCGAACATCGGAGACCGCGAGGATTATTGCAACCATTAGATGTTCCTGCATGGAAATGGGATTCAATTTCAATGGATTTTATTATGGGATTGCCACCATCATTTCGAGGCATGAATTCTATTTGGGTCATTGTGGATAGACTGACAAAATCCGCACATTTCTTGGCCATTAGAAATAATTGGAGCTTGGATAAGCTAGCTGAGTTATATATGAGCACCATTGTCAGATTGCATGGAGTGCCAAGTTCTATTGTGTCAGATCGTGACTCGAGATTCCAAGCAAAGTTTTGGAAAGAGTTGCAAAAGGCCCTTGGCACGAGGCTGGATTTTAGCACGGCTTTTCATCCAGCAACATATGGTCAAACAGAATGAACCATTCAGACTCTTGAAGATATGTTGAGAGCATGTATTTTGGATTTTCAAGGAAGTTGGGAGAAATACTTGCCATTGGTGGAATTTTCTTACATCAAGCTAGTATCCAAATGGCACCATATGAAGCACTGTACGGAAGAAGATGCAGAACACCCCTGTGTTGGAGTGACGTTGATGAAGCACGGATGATTGGACCTGACTTGATTCAAGAAACAACAGAAAAAGTACGATTAATTCGAGCCAGGATGAAAGCTGCACAGAATAGACAAAAGAGCTATACAGACCGTCGAAGGAGACCATTGGAGTTCGAAGTAGGTGATCATGTTTTCTTGAAAGTTTCACCTACTAAGAGTATTATGAGATTTGGTCAAACTGGTAAGCTAAGTCCGAGGTATATTGGTCCATATGAAATTCTGGAACGAGTCAACGAAGTAGCTTATCGCTTGGCGTTACCGACTGACTTGGATAAAGTTCATAATGTTTTCCACGTGTCAATGTTGCGGAAATACATACCAGATCCTACCACGTAATCAGACACGAGCCTCTGCAGCTAAGGAATGATTTGACTTATGAAGAGAAACCGATTGAAATCCTCGATCGTAGGGAAAAACTGTTGGAGTATGTCCTACGATCAAGTGCATAACTCAAAAGGTTATAAATTATTAATTATATCCAATATAGTTTGGGTAGTCATGATGCTTTGCTAGGAGCCAATCTTGACTTGTAATATTAATAAACGATTAACATTACTACTAAACTATAGTGGACCTACAGGGTCACACATAAACTAAACTTGATTAATTAGTCATTTAGAGACTAATATTATATGATAATGCCATCATATTCTTTTGATAATAAAATAAATAAGATATGGTGGACATCTTATTATTTTCGGAAAGAATCAATTATAGGATAATTGATTGATATCATTATTGCATGATTGATTGAGAAAATCAATTGCATTGGATTGATATCATGAAAGAAGGAAAGAAAAATATTCTAACCTTAATATATTGTTGCCGGCTATATTAGTGCATGGTGATATGAGAGTTGTTAGTATTCTCATTTTGTTCACTGTGAGAGATAATATAGAGTGTCAATCAAAAGGTGGAAAAATTGTTTTCTTCATTTCACAAAAGAATTAGACTAAATACGATTGTTGTTTGAAGGTTCTAGCAAACCAAAGGCTAATCAACTTTTAGTGGTGGACTACTTGTGGAGGGATTTCACTTGAGATTCTAAAGTTAACATCAACGAGGCACGCTTCAAAGGTATAATAACTTAACTCCCTTACTTAGATTCATTATAGTATTATAGGGTGTTCTTGGGAATAGGTTTTATATAAATTGTTTATATTTCCGCTTCGTAAATCCTATTAGTGGTATCAGTCGCCTCCCTATTTATCTTTGTTTTGATCTTCAAAATGCATATTATTTAATCTTGTTAGTATTAAATTTGGACTTATGAAATTGCAATTTAATAATTTGGGTTTTATTGGAATTCGAATAATATTGATATAATGATATTTAATTTTAGTTTTTCAGTTTATTTTATGAATAGTTCATATAATAATTTTTTTTAATGAAAATGGGGTTCTTCTATTAAAAAAAAAAAAAAAAGATGGGAAAAGTTGGTTGCGATGCAAAGACCGTGTCTTTAGTTTATTTTGGAAAAGTTGGCTTGCAACGGTACAAAAGCATGTTGATCTGCTATCTGTTTGGTTCCCAGCGTCTGGGCTGGGCTTTTCAGCCTAATGACGGAGCTGTGGGCCGGACAGGCGGATCGGCTTCTTTGTCGTAATGGGCACGCAGGGGCTCTTGTGAGTCTCACTGGTCCGGTGCAGGCTACAACTTTTATAAAAAAAAAATTGTTTTGGGCTTATTTTGCTTGTTTGGACAGCATTACTTCTATTTAGTTTTTGGGCTTAAAATGTGTTTAACCCAAGTTTCTTCAATCCAAATTTTGAACCTAATAGTTAGGTGATCCATTTCTTAGTGGGAGTTTATTAGATTGATATTTAACTCTCAAATTTTTTGGATAAGTTGCAATTTTATTATCATGATAATATAAAGTTCAAGTATAATTTCTAACACTATTAAATATTGTTATTTTTTGGACTAATTAAAATTGTTGATTAGTTTAACTAATATTTTGTATTAGAATTGTCTAATATACACTTGGGTCACTTACTCTAAGTAAGTGAATGAATGAATAATTTTATGCATGAATGTTGCATGACTAGTATGGCCCAAATTAGGATAGAAATTACGGTCTGCGTGCCGTTATGTATTTTTTGTATCTTAAATACGGACTGCGAGCCGTTTTGTATTTTTGTAATTTTATTTAAATTTAAATTAACTTGTACGATGATTGGAGAATCAAGCTTTGATGGAGATCAAAAGGCGGTTACGAGGAAGCACCTTCAAGTTTAGTTTTAGGTGTAGGGGGCCTAGAGGTGGCCATTGGGCGGGTCGAACTGGGCCCAGACCTGGACCGGACCGAAGATGACCCGGCCCGGCACGGACCACCAAAAAGGCGGTTCGAACCGGCCCCGGGACCGTGTCTTGGACCGGGGGTTGGCGTGGGTCAAGTGGTGGAGGTGGAGAACCGGGACCGAGACAACCCGTAGAACCGGACCTTGGACCGTTAAGAACCGTGGATTGGCCCGCCCACAAACCCCGAACTCGAACCGCTCTTGGGACCGATACTAACCCGCCCTTAAACCGCTATCTCCGGTCCCGCCCAATGAACCACCACGTCAAGCCCACGTTGGAACCGCTCTTTCAACCCGAACCGCCCATCTCAAGCTTCCGCCTTCGTCGGTTCTTGCTTTGTTTTGAAGTTCGAAACTTCAAACAAAATGGCCTACTTGTAGAGCTAGCCTAGGTGTTGATGAAAGGAGAGGAATGAGGATTAAAAGGGAGAAGAAAAAAGAAAAAATTCGGTGGAAAGCCATGACCTGCAACTACTGTAATTGTTGACTGTAGAGAGAGAGAAAAGTTTGCAAGTAGAAATGAAGTTGGAAGGAGTGATCACTGAATCAGTGATGAACCGTGGTAGAGGTGGGGGCATGGGGCAAGTGGGCAACTATTCTTTGTTTTAAAAAAAAAAGAGAATTCATATGATATACGTAAGTTGTTCCTATTTGTTATCGTTGGATATGATATGACTAGTGAATTAATTTGCGAATGCATGCTTTTGCTTTACCGGTCTATCCGGTATCATTATCATGTAGCTCTCTTTGTTCATTTGCGGAGTTGCTCCTCAATTATATCTCTACTAACGGATAAATTATCATCCGCGTTTGCTACTCTATCTTGTAGGTTGCTTGTAGGTTGCAGCTTTTGCTCCTCAATTATAACACCGAACGGATGAATTATCATCCGCTCACGCCAATTCATCAATTATCAACTATCTCCCAACATACTTCATGATTTCCCCACCCAAATTGAAATTCAAAATAAAAATTTCCCCCCCAAAAAATTCCTATAAATACCTCCTTCGACCATTCTCATTCTTCACAATTCTCAGCATCTCAATCTGATACTCTCAAATTCTTTCAATCTCGCATACTCAACCTTCTCTTTCTACTTCTTTGAGTACTACTTAAATATATTACTTTCCAACTTTATTTATTGCAAAACATCTTAATTTTTTGTTTGGCTTTCTCATTGTCTACTTAGCTAAGTTTTAGTTCTTTAAGCTATTGCTTTACTATTTTTTTACTTTATTAGTTTCTATCTCCAAAAAAATGTCAAAATTTTTCAAAAATATAACTGGAAGAGGTAAGAGCGGTGGTTCAAGTAGCCGAAGGGGTGGTTCATCTAATTCACCGTCCATCGACAATAGCGATTTCATCCAAGATTTAGAACATCAGTTGTTAGATGATAATGAAGTTTTTGTGCAGCCACCCAACCGACAACCATCGGCTTCAAACATGCAACAACCGGGTTAGTGTTCAATAATTAGCAAATCAACTATCACTTAGCAATTTATTTGTGATTATTCTAATAGTCAATGTAGATAATTAAGTCAATGTAGATAATTAATCATGATTATGATACATTAATAATATTTTAGCAATAATAATTATGTAATGGTGATTAACTGATTATGTTAATCGATATTGATTAGGATAATTAATCATGATTATGTTACATAAAAATGATTTAAGCAATAACAATTATGTAATTCAAATAACACTTAGCTAGTTAATCGTGATTATGTTAATCTTAAATAATTAATCTACTTAATCATTATTTTTTAAAATTAATAATGTTTTAGCAATAATAATTATGTATAATAAGTACGTAAATAAACTATGACTAAGCTAGTTAATTGTGATTATTAATCGAAAAAAATTAAGATAGTTAATCGTGATTTCGTTTAATTAATAATGTTTTTGCAATAATAAATATTCATAATAAGAACGTAAATAAACTAGCACTTAGCTAATTAATGTTAATTATGTTAATCGACAATAAGTAAATATATGTTAACTTAAATATCGTAGATGAAGCTTCTGGGTGAAACCGACGAGGGCAACGACGACGACGGAGCTGGTGGCTCACAACCTCAAGGAACAAAAAAAGTGTCATGGGTGTGGCCATTCTTTGAAAAAGTTGCTACCAACGAACCGAGACAATGGAAGTGCATTTGTCAACTTTGCAAGAATGCAGGCGTCAACCCACCACCGACTTACAACTGGAGGAACGGTGGTGGAACGGGGACCTTGGGTCGTCATTTGACCAACAAACATGGCCTTACGGCAGAGAATGTTAGCAGTGGCGGGGACCGAAACACACAGACACAACTCCACGGGTATGCTGGTCAGATGCCCGGCGCAGGTATGCCTTTCTCCTACAATAGAGATCGTATGATTGATGAATTTGCTAAATATGTTATCACTGATGAATTGCCGTTCAACCATGGGGAAAGTGATGCATATGAATATTTCAATAGAACTGCTTTGCAACCAGCATTTAGGAAAGTCCCTAGGAACACACTTAAGCGTCGCACACAAACTGCATTTCATCTCTATAGAAGTCATATGATAGAGATGTTTCGTACCTTCAACGGTCGCATTAGCTTGACAACGGACACATGGACCTCATGTTTTAGTGAACCCTTTATGTGTGTTACTGCCCATTGGATCGATGATGAGTGGTTTTTGCAGAAACGTGTTATTGCTTTTGAGCTTATGGACGAGAGTCATAGTGGGTACAACATAAAAGCCCGTTTAATGGAGTGTTGTAAGAAATACCATTTGCTTGATAAAGTATTTTCGTTATCTATGGATAATGCAACGCCAACACTAAGGCCATTGATTTCTTGAAGGGGAAAGTACATTTAAGCTTATATTAGATGGTCAATTCTTACATGTTAGATGTTGTGCTCATATACTCAACCCGTCTGTTCAAGAAGGTATAGCTTGTTTACAACCTTTATTAGAGCCCATTAGAAATATCGTTAGGGTCCTAAGAAAAACCAGGTTAAGAGGAGGTACATGGCATTGTGTAAGGAATTCGGCTTGCCGAAGAAGGTGTGGTCTCTTGATACTCCAACACGATGGAACTCTACTTATAAACCTTGAATGATGCAATCGGGTATCGTGATGTTATGACTCCCTTTATATAATGAAGTCAAGTTTCGAAAGAAGATATGTTGATTACTGATTATCATTGGACAGTTGCAATGCTTGTTCGGGATGTTCTTAAATCTTTTCACAATGCTACTAACACATTTTCTTTGGTTTATGAACCCAACATTCATTTGGTAATCGTAGAATGCATTAAGGTGGTACATGCCATCAATGAGAAATTGGATGTGAGTGAAATCAAAGTTGTGCTTGATAGCATGAAGGTAAAGTGGTTTGCATATTTTAGTGAATTTCCGTATATTTATGGTGTTGCTTGTATACTTGATCCAGCGCTTAAACTTGATGGCCTATCAAACTTGCTAAATTTCTATTATCAATGTTTAGGTGTTTCTTATGATGTTGGCAGTTATGTTTTGAAGTGTAGACACCTTTTGGAGGAACTTCATGATCATTATGTCTCGATTTATGACCCCGAATTCGTTCCAACTTCCGACATGCAAATACCGTTCGCTTTGATTCTTTAATTACTAACATATTGAAGAAACAAAAAACTAGTGTCTTCGGATCCGCTTGCGCGGGGGTAGACGATTATTTGTCCTATCAATTTGAAACAAAGTGCGATTTCCACATTCTTAAATGGTGGAAACTTAAGGAAAATCAATTCCCCATTTTGGCTAGAATTGCAAGCGACATACTTGCAATTCCAAAGATCAACTATTGCTTCTGAATCTGCTTTTAGTGCGGTAGAAGAAGAGTCTTGGATGAAAAAAGATCTCGTCTATCTCCACAAAGCATCGAGATTTGCGTTTGCAAGAAAGATTGGGATCAAGCCGAAAAAAGAACGCAAGGATTAAGGGAAGATGAAGCAGAAGAAGATGATCCTTGGATGCTCATGGAAACCGAATCATCTAGTTCATCCAATGTAGGGAACATACGGATGCTTGAACAATAGTCAACTACTCAAGTACTCAACCGTCAACCACGACTTCAAATAAAATAAGGTACGTAGAGAACTACGTGGGCTTTGATTCCTTCGGGATACGTAGGCGGCTTACTCCTTGAAAATTCCAATATAATTGCCAAATTATATTGTAATTTTCAAATGTAAAGTTCAAGCCCCCCTCCCATCAAAAGGGGGGGTGTTTTCCAATAATTTATTAATTTGATTATAAGAATTACATATAAAATTTTATTATTCTTGTAAATCATATATATTGTAAATTCTTATTTGTGTAAGCATTTAAATTTGTATTGTAAATTCTTAATTTAAATGAATTAAATACTATAAATTCTTATTGTACTTGAAATTATCATATTTGTAAATTCTTATTTATTGCGTATTTATATTTGGATATTGTAACTTCTTATTATAAAGAAAATATTTATTAGAAAATCTTATACATTGTAAATTGTTACTTCGACATTGTAAATTTTATTGTAATGAAATATTTGTTATATATTCTTATTTATCGTCAATAGTTCATTTTCCTCGTTTTTTATTATTTAATTATTCTCAAAATTTATAATTAGTTGTATTTCCTTGGGAGCCCTATGTGTCTCCCCATGCTTAAACTATGAAAATATATATATATATATATATATATATATATACTAATGACATACCAAAAATTTGGACTATGCAAAAATATATAAAATAAATAAATAAAGGCGATTCAAGGCTATTTCACGACTCGTTTAATAACAAAGAAAAGTTCACAATCACAATTGTGGATTCATGGTCTAAATCTAGGTGGATGAAATTTATATGGGTAATGTAAAGGCTTGTGGGCCTTGTTTATGACTTTAGGTCGGTTTAAAGATGCTAATATAAGGGAATAAGCCCATTCTCAATTCCTAAATGTAAATTCCACATAAACCCAATTTCACCATCTTCACACTTCAATTTCTTCAAAGTTCAACATTTCAACTCATGAAGCTTAGTTCTTTTAGTCACAAGAGAAGCCAAAACTGCAGATGGGTTTCGAATTTTCGATGCCTTAGAAAAAGCAAGAACACAAATTTCAGGTTCGTGGAGTTTTTGAGATTCAATTCGGTACAAAAAAAAATCACAACAACACTACAACAGCTTCAATTTGGTCGGCCATGGTAGAACCTTCACTGTTCACCATCTTCAACAACTCAAGACTCAAGAGTCAAGACTCAAGAATTCTTCCGTGTTTCTTTCTTTCTCTACAAATGCCTCTTTTTTTTTCAATTTTCATGTTTAAATGTCTACTTAATTTGTTTCTATTATTAATGGTGGATTTGTTGTTTTTTTTTTTTGTTTTTTTTGTGTTTGAACTTTGTGTGTTTATTGTTTTGTGATTCTAGGTTTAGAACATTTACATGACTGACTGAGTTTTTCCGAATTTTCGATTTGCGATTTAGCAAATAAGTAAATGAATATATTGGATGAATTTGTCATGAAATTTTTGGAGTTGTGAAAATCTGCAAAAATCGCCATTATTTGTTGTTGTTGCTTCATTTGGGGAAGATTGGGGGTTGGGGCTTGATGCGTATGAACCGGTGGGCTGGCCCTGAACCGCCCTAAACCGGACCGCCCAATGAACCGTAGTGAACCGCTTGTAAACCGGTTCAGGTTTACCATTTCCTAGCCCTGAACCTGAACCGGACCGGACCGGTGACTAAGCGGTCCAGTTCAGGTTCCTCCCGCGCTGAACCGGCCCTGAACCGGCCCAGCCCGGACCGTGGCCACGTCTAGTAGGGGCCATACTAGGATCATTTTTAATTATTGCTTTTATTTTGTTCTTATGTTTTTTTTCTAAATTGCTATTAGTTCACTAAATTTAGAACCGACATAGTAACTTAAAGTCCTAAATTTTAAAATTTGAATACTTAGATACCCACCCTTACAAACCTCTATTCATGTCTTTGATCATTGGTAATGGGCTTGCCAAAGCAATGTATTATTTTTTTTTATCTTAGACCTTTTAGAGTATATTTAAGAAATTTACAAGTATGTAAGGTTTTATTCAACAAAGTATCCAATTAGGACTTGGGCTTTGGGGTATAGGAATGGGCTATTACATGCGATGTTTCCCATTAACCAAGAGTTATAGGAGTATAACTAATAAAGTGTTATTTACCTAAACAATTTATCTCTTTGGTGACCGGCCAAAGCCGGCTTAGGATTAAATGAGTTGGGGTCTTGGAATCTTTTAGCCTAAATGAGGACGTTTTTAGACTAAAAGCCTTTAACTTGTTTTAACTTGGTTAAAATTTGAAGTTATTGTTTATAATCATAAACCTAAAACTTTGCTTTTTCATTTGTAGATGGTTACTCCTAATTCAAACTCCGCTATGTCATCTTTTGGTATTCGCTCTATTCTCGAAAAGGAAAAACTTAATGGAAACAATTTTCTGGATTGGTATCGCAACTTGAGAATAGTTCTTAAGTCTGAAATGAAACTGGATGTTCTTGAAAACCCTCTCCCTGCTGAACCTACCCTTCAAGCATCTGCTGAGACTCGAAAAGCATATGATACGGCAGTAGCTAGATCTCTTGATGTCACGTGTTTGATGTTAGCATCCATGAATTCTGAATTGCAAAAACAATTTGAAAATATGGAGGCTTTTGACATCATTCATCAGCTCAGAGCTATGTTTCAGAAACAAGCAAGAATTGAGCGCTACGAAACGGTTAAGGCTATCCTTGAGAGCAGTCTCAAAGAAAGTGAACCAGTTGGTCCACACGTTCTCAAAATGATGGGTTATTTTGAGAATTTGGAACGATTAGGTGTCACTTTAGGTGATAAGCTACCAATTGACATCACTCTCCACTCCCTTCATAAGGGGTATGACCAATTCGTGTTAAACTTTAACATGAATGAGTTGGAGAAAACTATGAATGAGCTTCTAGGAATGCTCAAGACTGCTGAACCAAGTATCAAGGTTGCACCTAAGAATCCAGTTCTTATGATTCAGAAAAAGAAAGGGGTTTTCAAGAAGAAAGCACTAGTGGAAAAAAACGCAAGAACTGCAGTGCAAGGGCTGCGGTTTATTATTAAGCGCAGCCCTTAACAGCGAAGGGCTGCGGTTATCCCAAAACCGCAGCCCTTTAGTGATAAAAGGGCTGCGGTTAATTCAAAAACCGCATCCCTTAAATTAAGGGCTGCGGTTTTTGGGCTAACCGCAACCCTTAAACAACCCAAAAATGAAATAACCCGCTTACTCGCGTTACTCCCTTGAGCAGTCTCCTACTCTCCTTCGCTGAACCCTATTTCTCTCTCTCCTAATTCCCCTTAACCCATGTCTCCTCTCACCGCATCATCTCTTCCCTCTCACCGCATCATCTCTCTCCTTTCACCCTTCTTCGCCGGCGAGGGTTTGCAAGGGTTCGCTGGCGAGGGCTCGTAAGGGTTTAGGGTTCGCAAGAGCTGTCTCTCTCGCACCTCTCTTCCTCTCGCCGGTGAATCCACACCGGGTTTCGCCGCCGCCACCACCGGGCCCTCCCCGCAACACTTGAATCGCGTCTCCCTCGTCGGAGCTCGCTTTCCCTTCTTGCCGCCCTGCCTCTTTCGCTCTATCCTCCGATCCGGATTCTGCTGCTACACTCGAGCAGCCTCACCGCACCTGCATCGGAGCCGCGCAGCCTCGCCGGAGCTCTCCCTTGCCGGATACCAAATTCCTAGTAAGAATTTTTGTTTCCTCGTTCCTAATTCAATTTCGTCCCATTGTTTTGTTTTCGTTACTTTAATTCATTATTGGGTAGAGAGGATAAATTAAAGTTCCTTTAAAGAGATATAATGGGTTGTGAAGGTGCTGCTATTGCGAAATTTTGGAAATTAAATGGCTGATAAAGTGGTTAAATTCGGTGCCGCGCTTGTATTTCATTTTTTACATTTCATATTTTTGCTTATGCAGCCACTTGTATCAGGTGCCGCGCTAGGATTAGAAGGGCAGGTGTGTGCTATGTGATTGTCTTTATTCTCGACTCAATTTTATAGCTTAAGTCATTGTGTGATGCGAGACATCACCGGCTATGTTTATTAACTAATAGAAATTCATTTGCAAAGATTTCTTTTTTATTGCTTTTAGTGCTTGAATTGGGCATGTCGGTTTGAATTAATTAGCTCGAGCTCCCATTCATCTCACCGTCGTCAAATTGGATGGCTCCTCTTTCGGTCTCTCTCTTCCTCTCTTTTTTTCTTCATTCTTATTTTTTAATGTTGTAATTTGATTTCATTTTGATTTGGAAAATGTGAATACATGTTGATGAATTGGATGATGTTAATGTCTTTTGGATTATTTCGGTGATAATGTTTGCATGTAATAATCGCAAAATGAGTTATAGTATGATATTATGTTGGGAGTGTGGTGAATAATCTTGGTGTTTTCTTGATGGTAAGTTTTAGTGTAATCTCGCTCCGATGTGTAATATTGGGAGTTGTAAAGCTGTAATTGGACTTGAGATACTAGGAGAAGTGCTTATGTGATTCCGTTGTTCTAAGTTATTAGATCGGTGCAAGTTCTTTTTCGGTTTGTTTGGTTAATTATAAGACATTTTTACGGAACTATTGTACGACGATGATAAATGTTGCCTTACAATGTGTTAAGATAGAGAATTTGAAGAGAAATGAAGGGAGGATAGAGTAATATATTTGTTCTTTTGGAGATGGATTGGGGAAAGAGGAGGGAGTACACAAGACCACTTCTCCCTTATCTCCTCTTTAGTCCCATTCTCTCGCTTTCCTTCGACCTTCGGTGATAATGTTTGCATGTAATAATCCGCAAAATGAGTTATAGTATGATCTTTCTTACGTGGAAAGTTCATTTGTTAATAGCATGATACATAGTTATAATGCTTTTCGGGTGCGTTGCGATGCGAGTATACCATGGTTAATATTATTATTGGAGATGGTGTGAAGAAACCAAAGGGAGACAAAGTTAGAATTCTTTTTCCGATTATGTTTTAGAAATTAGAACCCTTTTATCCGAAGTTGATTGTTCGAGGATGAACCTTATTTATCCCCTTTTCCCCTTAGTTGAAGATGATTGTTCGAGGAATTAGTATGGGCATTGTAGCCCCTTTGGGATCATGGTACTGGTTTTATTGAATTGTTTTGACCTTGATTGTTTGCTTCATGCATAAAGTTGGTGAATATTAGTTAGTTATTGATTTTTGTGGGATTTCTTGGCCTAATATGCATCAAAGTGGTTATTTTAGGACTTTAATTGCTTGATCCATGGATAATGAAGTGGTTATAGCTTGATATTTGTGTGATTTATTGGCCTAATAAGCAATTAAGTGAATGTTTTCATGGGTTTTTTGTCCATTGATTCATGCAAAAACATGGTGGTATAATGTAATTGTATGCATTTAGTGTCATCAAATATAATTTGACAAACTATTATAATCATCTAAGTTTGTTGATTCATTTTTAACTACATTTGGGATAAGAAGAGAACATTTTAGGCTATTTTCGACCATTATGAACCTTTTAACACATTTAGGATCATATAATGTAATTTGGCCATATATTTGGCCATAATAATTAGTTTACAAACAATTAGGCTTATATAACATCATTTATTTGTTTCTAAGTACATTTTGAGTAATTAAAGGCCGTTTTAGGACATTTTCGATTATATAGGAAATTTTTTACGCATTTAGGGTCATGTAATATAATTTGATTATACATTTGATAATAATAGTTAGTTTACAAACTATTAGAGTCATTTAAATTTATTTTTTATTATTTATGATTAGGTTTACTTGCTTTGGATGTATGTTAGGATCATATAATGTATGTATGGTAGTTGAACTTAGATGTAATCATTTTATACCAAAAAATCAATATAAGAATCACTAAAAGAAAATATTGACTAGTAATAATTTGGTGGTTGTTGCTGTCAATGGTGAGAATCATGTTATAGCCTTAAAGGTCCTAATAGCTACTTTGGTGGTGGAGAAATAGGATAATTTAAGGATGCCGGTTCCCTCTTGCTCCATATCCTACACCTCCCGGTACCTTTCACTCCACCACCCCCGCCGGAACCCCACCCCACCCCGCCCCCTGCTACCCCCCCACTACACCCCTAGCACGGCCCAAAGACTCCCCTCGCTTCCCTCCCCTGCCCCCCACTCCCCGCCGCACTCCCTCGCCACCCCCGCTGCCCCGCCCCTCTGACCCCCTGCTAGCCCCCCACCCCACCCCAGCGCCCCTACTGCCCCCTGCTGCCCCCCTGCTACACCCCTAGCAGACACCCAAGACTCCTTCCCTCCCCGCCCCCACCCCCGCGACTTCCCCGCTGCCCCCCCCGCAACCCCCCGCTAGTCATTTGTTTAGCCATTTGTTGTATTATTGTAAGTTGCCATGTACTTACAACATCAACAAATTGAAAGTTGTTCTTGTGGAGTGGGTCCGTCCAGCTTTCGCTTTGTAGTACTTGCATAGATATAGTTTCAACTCCAAATTATAGCGGTTTTGGTTTTATTTGCCAAGTTCTATCATCTCTAGAAAAGTTGCTTTTGAGGGATTCGGATGCCGATCTTGGTGGAGTTGCTTGTAATGTATTCATGGGCTGTTCTTTGGTTGGTTATTTTTGATGGTTGTGATCCCGCTCATATATTGCAATTCGAACATTCGAGGGCAGCCTCGAACTAATGTAATTTAGTTATTATTTTCTCTATATTCGTGTAAAAAACATAATTTGTAATGAAAAATGATACTTATATATATATATATAACTGTTTGGAAACATTTAAGACAAAAAACTTCAAAAAAAAAAATTTTTTTTTTTTATTTTTTTTGGGTCACAAGGGCTGCGGTTTTTGGAAAAACCGCAGCCCTTCCTAAATGTCAAGGGTGCTAGTCTAATGGCTGCGGTCAAAAAACGCAGCCCTTGGGCCCTTTTTGACCGCAGCCCTTGGGCTTTTTTCCTCTAGTGAAGGCAATAAAAAACAATACCCTCAGAGTAAGGGTAAGGGCAAACAGGTTGTCAAAACTAAGGCTGGAGCTACTCCAGACCAAGAATGCTTTCATTGCCACAAACCAGGTCATTGGAAGAGGAATTGTCCTAAGTATCTAGAGGACAAGAAGAATGGCAATATTGCTTCTACCTCAGGTATACATGTTATTGAAGTTAATCTCACTATTTCTAATTCTTGGGTATTTGATACCGGATGTGGATCTCACATTTGTACAAATGTGCAGGGACTAAAGAAAAGTAGGAGCTTGGCTCGAGGGGAAGTGGACCTACGTGTTGGCAACGGAGCAAAGGTTGCAGCTTTAGCCGTAGGCACTTTTAGTTTAATAATGCCCTCTGGGCTTGTTTTGGATTTGAATAATTGTTATTTTGTTCCAGCTATTTCTAAAAACATTATTTCTGTTTCCTGTTTGGATACAGAAGGGTTTACTTTTGAGATTAAGAATAAATGTCTTTCTTTTCAAAAGGATGGAATGTTTTATGGTAGTGCTCGCTTATTTAATGGGCTCTATTTGCTAGATTTAGAAAGACAAGTTTATAACATTGATACTAAAAAGGCCAAATCAAATGATTCAAATAAAACTTACCTTTGGCATTGTCGTCTTGGCCACATAAATGAGAGACGTATACAAAAACTTCAAAAGGAAGGAATTTTAGAATCATTTGATTTCGAATCATATGATACATGCGCATCTTGCTTACTTGGCAAAATGACAAAAGCTCCTTTCACTGGTGTAAGTGAAAGAGCAAGTGACTTATTAGGTCTCATACATTCTGATGTTTGTGGACCAATGAGTACAAATGCTAGAGGCAATTATCAGTACTTCATAACATTCACAGATGACTTCAGTAGATATGGGTATATCTACCTTATGAGGCACAAATCTGAAGCTTTTGAAAGGTTTAAAGAATTTCAAATGGAAGTACAGAATCAGCTTGGCAAGACAATAAAAGCCCTCCGATCTGATCGATGTGGTGAGTATTTAAGCCAAGAGTTTGATGACCATCTCAAAAGTTGTGGAATTCTTTCCCAACTAACTCCTCCAGGAACACCACAATGGAATGGTGTGTCCGAAAGGAGAAATCGAACTCTATTAGATATGGTTCGATCAATGATGAGTCAGGCCGATCTTCCAATATCATTCTGGGGTCATGCCTTGGAAACTGCCGCACTAATCTTAAACAGAACTCCAACCAAAGCTGTTGAAAAGACTCCATATGAGTTATGGGATGGAAAAACTCCAAGTATGTCTTTTCTTAAGATTTGGGGATGCGAAGTTTATGTAAAACGTTTACAATCTGACAAACTTGCACCTAAATCTGACAAATGTTACTTTGTGGGTTATCCAAAAGAAACAAAGGGGTATTACTTCTACAACAAAACTGAGAACAAAGTGTTTGTGGCTCGAACTGGTGTCTTTCTCGAAAGAGAACATCTTTCTAGAAATTCAAGTGGGAGAAATATTCACCTCGAAGAAATTCGAGCTGAAAATGAGCCACAAAATCAGGAGCCTACACAAGTAATTGTGGAAACTGATAAGACTCCACAACCTGTTGTGGAATCTACCTCCGTGGCACCCACCACTCGTAGGTCTACTAGGAAAATTTCAGCACCTGAGAGATATGGATTTCTCGTGTCTGATAATAAAGAAATATTGTTTTTAGAAAACAATGAGCCTACTACCTACAAAGCAGCTATGGCTAGTTCAGATTCCGACTTATGGTCAAAAGCCATGAAATCCGAAATGGATTCCATGTATGAAAATCAAGTTTGGAACTTGGTTGATTTGCCCGATGGGGTTAAACCTATTGGATGCAAATGGGTTTTCAAGTTGAAAACTGGCATGGATGGAAATGTATATATCCACAAAGCTAGGCTAGTGGCACAAGGTTTCAAACAAATTCATGGTATAAACTATGATGAAACCTTTTCACCAGTAGCTATGCTGAAATCTATTCGGATACTTCTAGCAATTGCCTCATATTATGACTATGAAATATGGCAAATGGATGTTAAAACCGCCTTCCTAAATGGTTTTTTGGAAGAAGAAGTGTACATGACACAACCTGAGGGTTTTATTGATCCTAATGCACCTAGAAAGGTCTGCAAGCTTCAAAAGTCCATTTATGGATTGAAGCAAGCATCAAGGAGTTGGAACCTCCGATTTGACGAGTCAAT
Source organism: Beta corolliflora (assembly GCA_947648045.1). Lineage (NCBI taxonomy): Eukaryota > Viridiplantae > Streptophyta > Magnoliopsida > Caryophyllales > Amaranthaceae > Beta > Beta corolliflora. The sequence continues at coordinate 222,916 of CANSZD010002801.1, read as the reverse complement.
CAAAGGTTTTGGTTTTCTCAGAAATGAAGAGGAATCTTGTGTTTACAAGAAAGTTAGTGGGAGTAAGATTGTTTTCTTGGTCTTGTATGTGGATGACATACTTCTGATTGGAAATGACATTCCTATGCTAAAGTCTGTAAAGATATGGCTTGGAAAATGTTTTTCAATGAAAGACCTTGGTGAAGCTCAATACATACTAGGCATTAAGATCTATAGAGATAGATCTAAAAGAATGATTGGACTAAGTCAAGAAACTTATATTGATAAGGTTCTAACTAGGTTCAATATGAAAGGTTGTAAAAGAGGTTTTCTACCCATGTCTCATGGCATAAGTCTGAGCAAGACTCAGTGTCCTTTAACGACTGATGAGAAAGACCGCATGAGCAAGATCTCATATGCGTCAGCTATTGGATCCATCATGTATGCCATGATATGTACTAGACCAGATGTTTCCTATGCTTTGAGCATGACCAGTAGATTCCAAGCAAATCCAGGTGATGACCATTGGACTGCTGTGAAGAATATTCTAAAGTACCTTAACAGGACTAAAGAAAAATTCTTAGTGTATGGAGGAGAGGATGAGCTAAGTATAAAAGGTTATACTGATGCTAGTTTTCAAACAGATAAGGATGATTTTCGATCGCAGTCGGGATTCATATTTTGTTTGAATGGAGGAGCAGTGAGTTGGAAAAGTTCCAAGCAGAGCACTATAGCAGATTCTACAACTGAAGCTGAGTATATTGCTGCATCAGAAGCAGCAAAAGAAGCCGTTTGGATAAAAAAATTCATTTTTGAACTTGGAGTGGTTCCTAGTATTGCTAGTGCTTTGGATGTTAATTGTGATAACACTGGAGCTATAGCACAAGCAAAGGAACCAAGATCACACCAAAAATCCAAACATGTACTCAGGAGATTTCATCTGATTCGAGAGATAGTTGATCGAGGAGATGTTAGGATATGTAAAGTTCATACGGATAGCAATGTTGCAGATCCGCTTACTAAGCCACTTTCTCAGCAGAAACATGAGATTCATACTTCAGCTATGGGAATTAGGAACATTGGAGAATGACCTATTTTTGTACTTAATTTTGATTGTTGTTCATTATTGAAATAAAAGGTTTATGTTTATTTTTATAAAGTTATATTTGTTTAAATTCGGTTTAGTATTAAACAAATGTCCAAAGTAATCAGTTGTTTTATATAGGATGTTGAGTACGAAGACTCAACCATGAAACCCTATTAAGTGAACTAAGATAATTGATTACCTTGTCCCTAATCAGGTCATTAAGTAGGTACATTAATGACCTATAATGATTAGTTTATAGATTGATTGATGATCATGTTTCATGGATCATAGGGGCATTATATGTCTAATCAATTATATTAATGTGAATTGGTGAATACACATTGGATTTGACCCACATAGAGAAATCTTTAAGAACTGAATGTCATAAGTTTCTCTAAAATATAAATGAGTTGATTCCTCAGACTTGAGTTTATCACTGATTCCTTACATTGATGACTAGTACACTTTGGCATTGTCAAACGTCATGCCGTAAAAGGAGACTATAAAGGCAATGTACATGTTGCTATGAGTCGTGTGAAGGATAGAGGGTAAATAAGATGGAATTGTCCTCCTATTACATAGGAATGTTGTTTTGGGCCTCTCGGAGAGTTTAGACTGTAAAATGCATGGCCGTGCTCGAATGGATTGTAATTCAATCATTCGTTTGACAGTTGAACTTGAGACTGAGAAATATTCTGTACTTCATAAGGATGACAAGTTTTCTTACCTTATGTTCAGATATAACAATAAGAGACAAAGGGATTATAAAGCACCACTTGCTCTAGGACAAGTGGGAGATTGTTGGAGTATGTCCTACGATCAAGTGCATAACTCAAAAAGTTATAAATTATTAATTATATCCAATATAGTTTGGGTAGTCATGATGCTTTGCTAGGAGCCAATCTTGACTTGTAATATTAATAAACGATTAACATTACTACTAAACTATAGTGGACCTACGAGTCACACATAAACTAAACTTGATTAATTAGTCATTTAGAGACTAATATTATATGATAATGCCATCATATTCTTTTGATAATAAAATAAATAAGATATGGTGGACATCTTATTATTTTCGGAAAGAATCAATTATAGGATAATTGATTGATATCATTATTGCATGATTGATTGAGAAAATCAATTGCATTGGATTGATATCATGAAAGAAGGAAAGAAAAATATTCTAACCTTAATATATTGTTGCCGGCTATATTAGTGCATGGTGATATGAGAGTTGTTAGTATTCTCATTTTGTTCACTGTGAGAGATAATATAGAGTGTCAATCAAAAGGTGGAAAAATTGTTTTCTTCATTTCACAAAAGAATTAGACTAAATACGATTGTTGTTCGAAGGTTCTAGCAAACCAAAGGCTAATCAACTTTTAGTGGTGGACTACTTGTGGAGGGATTTCACTTGAGATTCTAAAGTTAACATCAACGAGGCACGCTTCAAAGGTATAATAACTTAACTCCCTTACTTAGATTCATTATAGTATTATAGGGTGTTCTTGGGAATAGGTTTTATATAAATTGTTTATATTTCCGCTTCGTAAATCCTATTAAAAACAACTTAGAAACAAAATAATTCCTATGGTTAAGATTTTATGGGCTAATCACACGTCATCGGAAGCCACTTGGGAAGTAGAGGATCAGATGAGAACAAAATACCCTCACTTAAATAGATGACTTTGATGTGTATATGTGATTATGAAATCCTATGTATGAATGTTCACGTTTATGAATGATGATGTTATCCTTTTCAACTATGTTATATAAGTTTCGAGGACGAAACTTTTTCTAAGGGGGTGAGGATGTAATATCCTAAAAACTTAAACGTTTTTAAGTACATAATTAATTATAATGAGTAGCTAAAAATGTAATTTTATTTGTCTCACTAATTAAGCAAAGTATAATAAAATGATAAAATAAAATAATAATATAAATTTTACTAATTTACAAATGTTAATATTTAAGTGATAATGGTATATTTCTATGATTTCATGAATTAAGGAAAAGGTTAGTTTTTAATGTTAAATCAATGAAGCACAAAATATTCACATCTACTAAACTAATGCTGAGCCACGTGAGTTTGGTAGAGAATTGGAGAAAATTTTCTGATTTTTGTTAAGAGTAATTGTCTTCCAAAGTCAACTAAATAGCTTCTGCTTATTTCCTTCTTCCTCTTCAATGGCACTTGGCCAACATGCCAACATTCTCCAGATTTCTTCTCTGCCAAAGACTGTCACCGAATCCACTCCTTCCTAAAGTCAGCAATTCAGAGTTGCTTCTCCATTCACTAGTGGAAAAATGCTCAAATGCTCCGGTTAAAAAGCCCACAAATGCTCCGTATTTGACCCGTAGCAGACGTCATACGAGCATTTGAGCAAAGTCACAAATGCTCCGGTTGAGAACCGAGGCATTTGTTTTTTAAATGCTCCGGTTGTTCTTAAAACCGGAGCATTTGTGCTATTTTACATGGATAAAATACCACAAATGCTTCGGTTTTTTAGAAGAACCGAAGCATTTGGCTAAAAAATGCTTCGGTTTTCCTCAACAACCGAAGCATTTGTGTAATTTATGGAGTAAAAAAAGTTACGGCCTACGCCAAGATGCGTGCTAGCAGCGACCACTAGCATACTACATCGGTTACTTCGAGAGCCAACGTACTTCATGATATTGCATAAAAATAATAAATGTATCAAGCAACCGAAGACACTTCCATCCACTCACGCAATGGACATAAAAAGATTGTCTTACTAAATTATTCACATGGGCAAAATAAAAGAAAAATGAACTACACCTACTCGAACTCACACTACGTAAGTATAGATAGGGGAATGTAGGTCTGTAGGATGCATCACTAAAGTTTAAATTAAACATTATATAGCTATTAGAAAAATGATCCACGGATAAGGATAAAAGAAGTGCACAACTTATAAAAAAACTTCACAACATAAACCAAAAAAGAGCAAGTGATCAACTAGGAGAATTCACCTTTGATAAGTGAGCACCGAGGTTGGGATGAACACCGGAACATTCAATGTATCCCAGATTTAAGGAATCCCAATCAGGTTCTAGGGCACCACAATTGGCACATTTGTCATTACCACCAACCTTCCTCTGCACATCAATTGGCTTTTCAGACTTCATAAATGACCTTTGTTGCATAGAGCTTCTCATTGAGCGGGTATGATGCGCAGCAGCGAGGCACCTCTCAGATGTATTCTCTTCATTTGCAGCATGATCAAAATCAGAACTCTCAACAAAGCTATTCTCACTAGTAGACCGATGAAGACTACCCATTGGAGTAGCAGATATACACTAGAAATAGAAATGGGTCAGGAATTCAAGATCATAAGCAGGCGAAAAGTGAAAGAAGAAAACAAGCTGGCTCAGACATCCAACAGAAGGCTCCCTGTTATTTTCTCAATCCAATCCATTTGATCCAAAGCACTTTCTGCCTGCACTTGGAAGCAATTGATGACAGGTTTTAGAATCAAACCCAGTATCAGTTTTTTACAAACCATTATATATAGACCTGGCCATATAACAAAAATTAAACATTTATGAACCTGTAGTTCTTCATTGGTGAGATAATTCTGAAGCAAAACTGTAGATCTGACTGGTCAGCATCAACTTTAATCGTCGCGGTTAACAGATTGACAGTATGATGGGCAACAGATTTTTCATCATGCACACCACCATGATAATGTGATGAAAGCCAGCGACTTAGCAAACCAGAGCCAAGTTCAGAACTATTCCTTCGACCAGAATTACGAGGTGCATAGCTCTGTAACCAAGACCCCATAAAAGATTAAAAGCAGTCAGTAAAGAGGAGAGGGACAATTGTCGGACAAGTTTTGTGTCGTGCTTCCTGACACATTTCATCCAGCTTACTTACAGATGGTTTTCTGGACTCCTTCCGGTAGAAATATAACATTCCTAGACTATCAAGGACAAAAAACCTCCTTTTCCAGTCACCTCTCAAGTTAGAAGAGCGTTTTGAGAGATAACCCTGTCTTATGGTTTGAACCTATAAAAGTAAATGAAGTTCTTTATGCAGCTCTGACAAACATTACAATATCTAAAAAAATTCAACAGAAAAGAATCTAAAACATCAAACAGTATACCAAGAAAGGTGAATTAGAATACATCCATTATACCTTTCCCTTCGCAGCAGATTGCATGCATCAATGGTTTTATGTGAACTTCTACTAATTGCTTGTATTCCATCAGCATTAGGGGACCCATTAGATCCATTGGAGAAAATCATACTCTCTTGATCAATTTGTCTTCTGTGATACACTGATACTAATATACTAGTTCTTATTTATGTTTAGGGAATCCACATCCACCACCTGGAAAAGAGAAAAAACGATCTCATCCACGATTCAGATGAATATGGTATGAGTTTCATTCTCAAATTATTTTGCAATACATACTAAACTCTTCCCATTTATGGCCCAAGTTATAACAGAAATCAATGTTGGCAGATGCATCAGTTGAAGACAATCTAGAACTAATCGAGAAAGGGAGGCAGCATGGATTAGCACAGTACACCTACTATCAAGTCGAGGACATGACAAATGGATTTAGTAAATAATTAGGCGAAGGTGGCTTTGCAGTCGTCTATCATGGTATTTTAACAGAGAGCAGCAGGGAAGTTGCAGTCAAGGTGTTCTCAAAGAGCGAGGCCCCTAAGTAATTTAGCACTAAGGTTTGTAATTTTGGTAACCTGTAGAACTATATATCATATATTCCTTCATATATATATAGGCTATGACAATTGAAAAGAAAGAAGATGTTATTTGACACAGATTGAAGTGCTTGGACGAATTTCTCACAAGAACTTGGTTTCTCTAGTTGGATATTGTGAAGAAGAAACCAACTTGGCACTTATATATGAGTTCATGGATAGGGGAGACTTGAAAGCTCTTCTTTCAGGTGAGACCTTAGCTTGTATATAGTATCTCTTAACTGTTGCACATAAATTGAACCATACTAGATAGGGGAATATAGGATGCATCACTAAAATTTAAATTGAACATTATATACCTATCAGAAATTTGGGTGACGGATTCTACTACCTGGACACCAACTGCTTTGGCAACATTAGTAGGCTGAGTGCTGATAAATGCTCAAATTCACACCACATTCTCTTTCAATTCTATTGACACTGCCCTTCTTTGGATCATAAAGATCAAAGTAATTCCATTCTTACTTGTGAAGTACCAATCCTTGGATAAGTACAGCGACAAAAATTAAATCAAGTACCAATCCTTGGATAAGTACAATGACAACAATTATAAATTGTAGGAATATGATATACCATCAATGCGGAAGCTCACACTAAACCCCCAAAAGAGCAAGAATGATAGACGAAGTTAAGCTTAGAAAAGGTTTTGCTAAAAAAAATTATTAGAGAGGCCAATCTTAATAGCCACATTCCACGACAAGTAAAAGCATAAAACTCACCTGGATAATCAACTACAGGTCATTTATATCCAGACCTCTTGCTGCTATGTTAGTTGCTACTAATATCATGAATTTTCCAGATCTAAATCCTTTAAGGGTGACCTGAAATTTCATATATAAAAAATTAGTGATGTCCTTGAAAGTTTCACTAAAAAGAAATACCATAAAAAGTTCCATTTCATTTATAGATTAATAATAGTCACATAGAGTGTGATCAAACTAAAGGTTCGATTCGGCATCATACCCTCCCCCAAGATTCAATTTTTTTGCCGAACATCCTAATCTAGTAACTTGTAAAGATGACAATAATTTCTAGGAGAGAGTATACTATACCAATAAACAATTGTTGATCAAAGTGATCCTCATATAGCTTTTTGTTTAAGGAGCATGATACCGAAAAAATGTTACGAATTAGTCCAACTAGTAATGAACGAGATCAAATATCAAGAAGGTTGGTGCAAAGAAGTAAACATATTAGACAAGGTTCACGTATCCTACTAATCAACACATTAGAATATACCCTAGAATAGTTTATTAAGCGATATCTCAACAATACCATAACACGATCAGGTGTTCCCACATCAAGCGATATCTCAACAATACCTTAACACGACCAGGTGTTCGCACAACAATATCAACACCTCTTTTTCAGCTAGTTCTCTGAGACTGGAAGGGTGCTCCGCCATAAACACAGCAAGATGGAGTCCAATTGAGTTTGCATAAAATTGGAAACCAGCATACACCTACATACACACCAAGAAATTAAAATAACGAATACAAAAGAAGGCATATCTTTCAATCACTTAAGATGAAACTATTTAAGCAACAAACCTCTTGTTCAAGCAACACATTGCACAAACAATAATGCAATTAGTGGGTTAAGGGAAAAATGCAACCCAAAATCTGCAGATGTTGAAGACTTCTAACCGGAGATAGGCCATCAAGCACTCATTCCAACTAGCGCTAAAGCTTTCATTTTAGTCCGAACAGAGGTGCAAAAACCATACAAGAATTGAATCCTCAACATCTCAACTCAATTATCTCTTCATTAATAGTCTTAACACCATTTTATCAACCTAGCCAATTCATCACCGAAGAAAACACAAACAACTCATCCATAGATTACCACCAATACCCAAAAGCCCCCCAAAATGTCATTGTGAGTTTTTCTTTTGTTCCGCTTTCGCAAAACCATAATTCAACCACAACCATATACCATGTAAAATCCCAAAGTTGATTCAATCAACACCTAAAAAACTAAACACAAAAAAAATGACATTCAACGGGCGAAATTAAACCCTCGAAACAGGACAAGCTAATAAAAACCAAATCAAATTCAGCAGACTATGAAACTCCAGAAATAAACGCCTTCACTTTAAACTAGTGATCATATATCATCCTTTATAACCTAAACATAACCATTCTAATAAAATATAAAAACAACATCAAAATTCAAAAAAGACGATGAATTTCCATGAAATTGCACATTAATCGGCACAAAATCAAACACCAAACCAAAGCGAAATCATCAAAAGAAGGCCATACTTCGTATTCAGAAACCGAAACCAAGACCGGAAAATAGAGCATTACGACGAACACCATATAACAACGAAGTCTCTCAATGACAATTTCGACAAAATTCTCTCTTCTCCTCTTCTCCTCCATCAGGCACCATTTTAGGGCTTCCGCAAACACTCGACAACGAAGTGTATCCTCTTCCTCTTCCACCAATCTCCGTCGCAGAAACTTCGCTGGCTGAAGAATGACGCTAAAGAATGATCTTTGAAGAGAGAAAATAAATTCGGGCGTGAAGAGAGAGGAATTTGTGAAAGGGAGAAAAATAAATCTTATTCGATTTCTAGGGTTCAAGTTTTCGAACAAACAAATTCGAAATCGAAAAAAAACGAGCCCCTTGTTTTTGTGAAGAATGGGGTGAAATGAGTGAAAATTGAAATGGAAACCCTAGAAATGGGGGAACCAGATAATTCGGAGCTTTTGCTAACAAATTAGGGGGTTTAGCATGAAAACCATGGTGATGATAAGAAGGAGATAGAGAGAGAGGAGGGCGAGAAATGGGGTAGTTGGCATTTCGGTGGTTGAGTCCGGAAGGAGATGAGAAAGAATAGAATGGCTAGAGAAAATGGGGGAGCGGTAATTTCGGTAGAAGAGGGAGGAAGGTAGGGGGAAAATAATAATAAAAAGAGGACAACAATGATTACGAACGAAAACAATCCAAATGCTCGGGTTGATTAACCGGAGCATTTATTCACAAATGCTCGGGTTGATTAGTCAACCAAAGCATTTGATATCAAATGCTCCGGTTGACCAATCAACCAAAGCATTTGTGAATTTTTTTTTTTAAAAAATTCACAAATGCTCCGGTTGATTAGTCAACCAAAGCATTTGATAAGTAGCAAAAGCAGTTTTTTCCACTAGTGATTCATCTTCTTCCTAAATCAGATTTTGTTTCCCCAAATTCCATCTATAAAACCCATTGATTCACGGATGAAAAACACAACAAAAACAAGAAGTTTCCTTCTCTCATTTTTCTCAACAACCACCTCACCTCCAACTTCGAACCATCACATTTAAACATCACAATCACCATTCACATTTTCAGTCACAAAACTCGCCGAAAATGGCTTAAAACTCGCCGGAAATCGCAGCCTAAAAGGGCTCATTTACTCTCTCTCCTTTGTTTTGGGTCTCTTCCCACAACACCACCACACTCCTGACCCCACGGCACCAATCGCCCCACCTGGCGTTTCCATTCGGCGCTCCATTCCCCTCCTTCAGTCGCCGGCCACCTGCACCGCCGCGAGCCCAGACGTCGTCCTCGCACCTTCTCTCATTTCTCTCGCTCAACCTCTCGCGAGTCGCGCCCCCCTCCGCACGCTGCTGCGCCGCACCGCCGAGGACCCGCGCCGCCTTCGCAGCTTTCCACCGGTAGTCTGCCGGAGCTCTTTCCTCCTTTCTCTCTCTTCGTGGTCCTTCGTTTCTTCCCTGCTCCTAGTAGCAGAGGTAATACGTTTTCTTTAAAATAAATTCTGATTTCATTGTTTTATAATATCTAAGTCCAAGTTATAAAAATTCTGTTTTGGGCCTAATGAACTCTTTCATTAGTTGTACCACTTAAATAATGGATGTATGTTGGGGTTTGATGGACTGATTAGGCTAATTTAAAATCTAAGCCATTTATTGGTGCCTAAAACTATCATATTGGGCTATATCTTCCTTATTACTAAGTTAGTTGAGTTAATTAAATTTAAAAACTAATAAGCTTATTAATGGTTAATGTTGAATTAATTTAGAATAAAACTACTTATATAGGATAGATGTTATATGCTTGTTGTAACTTAGTAATGACTCGTCTTATGTACTAAGTACACAACTTGTAATATCTAACCTCACTTAGTTGGACTATTAATTTAATTATGGAGTCATAGTAGGTTGCTATAAATCGATTTATAACTTACTATTATGAACTGAACTATTGTGTTGATAATATTATGTTAATATGAATTGTTAGGTTGGTTATATACGCTTTATTAATCTTAGAAACTTAGTATGATTTAGGGATTATTAAATTAAAAGATTCTAACAACCTTAGTCAACTATGTAATATGAGTATAAGCTGCTATAATATATTACTTCACTAATACTCATGTTCACATATAATAACTAGCTAGCTTGCTTTGTTAGTTTAAGGTGACGAAATAATATTATAATAATGTCAAGGGTTCTATTATAGCAACAAACTTAGTAATTAATAGTAGACGGTTAATTGATAATTAACTATGGACTTATATAAGTATAATAACTTATGAACATAATAATGTACTTCTATAATAAAATGAAATAGCATAAGTTGTTATGAGTTGTAATTGTTCAATAATTCTAAAGTATAACTAAAGGAGTTATTCCACTTATTAGTTGAATAAAGAGTCAGTTTAATAAATTAAAGACAACTTAGATAGTAACGACTTCTATTAAACCCTTTTATGAATATATGACGAAGTCTATGACTATAGTAAGCTTTAATTAATATTTAGGCTTAAAAGCAAAATAATGAAACATATATTAATAAAACTATTCTTGAATAGATTAAAGAAGATAAAGGATATTACAAAGCCTCCCCCGGCTATATCAAGGTTGTTAAGCGAGAATTCGAGTAACGTCTCTCGCTAACACCCGCATTCCCCTTCGAAGTATGTTTTATGAATATGTTAATATCATGCTTTTATATATTTGGATTGCGGGAAATGAAATGTTTTATGATGATTATGATGATATGAAGTTATAAGATGATGATGATGATGTTATGGATGAAATGATTCATGATGATTATGATATGCATAAAAGAAATGAAACATGATAAATTCAAGTGAAAGACGGTTCTTGGCAGTATTTTGTTATTTTGGGTCGTGCACGTACCTCCCGGCCGGTTAACCACCTCCCGTTTAGTGAGGGCTAATGTCCTCGGGTGGCACAGGGCACTACTATGTTCTGGGCATTAACGCCACCTCCTGTTTAGTGAGGGCTATTGTCCTCGAGTGGCTGCCTCCCGTTTACGATGTTACTATATTCTGGGGAGACGTCCCTTCTGCTGTACTACACAAGTTACCAAATAATATGAACTATGATGATGAACATGATAAAGAAGATATTGTAATATGACATGATGAGTTTGTGAAATAGTTTTACTTATTCTCTCCTCCCTGTTTATAAATAAAATGAGTTGAAATGGATTTACGTTGTTAGAGTAGTATGTTACTGAGCCTCGGCTCACGACGTTTTGTTTTATGTTTTAGATACTGATGACGATAACGGGATGGCGTAGCAGTGAGGAGTAATATAATATCTAGACTTATGTTGACTTTTATGGTTTTAATTTAAGTTAATGTTAGACTCTATTTAGTAACTAAGTTTTACTAATGACGGAATAATTGTTATATTTTCATGTTATAATATGTTTAAGTTTATGAAATTATGTTGCCTTGTATTTTCCTGATGGAAAGTACGGCAGTAACGCGTCGACTATCTAGGTTCCGCTGCTAATAATTGATTAATTAACTTAATAACGTTGATTAGAAGTCGGGGCGTTACAGGTTGGTATCAGAGCCAAGGTTTTCGGTATCTTAAGTAAAATCTTAAAGGTTTTACATAAATTAGTAAATAAAAAAAAGCTTAAGTAAATTTGTAAAATGAGAGTCATCACCATAAGTTACATGTTAACTTTCAAGGCTAATAATATGTAAATAAAACTACCATAATTTGAATAAAGAAATGTGTAGCTAAATAAGTGACTAAAAATGAAAATGAGTGTGAGTGTTAATTAGGATCGGGGAAGGGAATATTTTTATATGATTTTTTTTACGATGATATCTATGCCTTATTTAACATGTTATGAACATGGAATATATGATGTTTTAGAATATGGCAACAAGTGAAAGCGGACCAACCAATGGAGGAAATGGAAATCATGGATCTGAAGTCACACTTGAAGAAATGAGGGCAAGGCTAGATACTCTGCGAAGTGACCCTGTTTTTGAAGAAACACCTGTAAATGCTAACGGAAATCAGGTGGACATAATGAAGTTGATGGTGGAATTCATGCAAGCAAACCGGCAAAGGGCCAAGACAGAGCAGGAAGAATGCTCAAACATGTTCAAAAGGTTTTCTGCTCATAAGCCACCAACTTATGATGGAAAACCTGACCCCACTGAGTTCGAGGAATGGTTAAATGCCATGGAGAAACTCTTTGATGCCACCCAGTGCCCATATAAGTGGAAAGTTAGCTTTGCTGTCTACTTAAAGGGGCAAGCTGATATGTGGTGGAAGACTGCTAAAGAAATGGAGAATCAGCCTGGGTTTGGATGGGAAGGCCTAAAGGAGGCTATGAGGAACCAATTTTACCCTCAGTCTCTGCAGCTCCAGATGGAATCTGAGTTCATCCATCTGAGGCAAAGGGGTATGTCAGTTCTGGAATATGCTGTCAAATTCAATGAGTTAGCTCGATTTGCTCCAGATCTGGTGTCTACGGATCGTCAAAGGATGAACCGGTTTGAAGGAGGTCTTAATCTGGATCTTCAAGAAAGGCTTGCTGCAAACATGAGTAAGTCCTATCAAGAGCTATATGACCGGGCGATAAATGTTGAAAGGAAAGTGAAGCTGCGGAAGGAAGTGTATGATGGCGGAAAAAGAAAAGGGAAATCTCATGATGGCCACTCCAGCAACAACTTCAACAAGAGGCCGAACACAGGATACTCGGGACATAATCAAAGGCAAATTCCTCGATGCAACAATTGCGGAAGACAAGGCCACATGGCGAATGAATGTCGTAAGGGAAGTGATCAGTGTTACCGGTGTGGTAAACCAGGTCATGTGATTAGGAATTGTCCGACTCCAGATTGGCGAAGTGGAAATGTCATTAACCGTGGTCAAAGAAATGGTCAGAACTCTGGTTATGGTGGGAATGCAAGCAATGCAGACAGAAACCCTCCGCGTGGACCCCCACAAGCTGGAAGAGTGTTTATGATGCAGCGTGAAGAAGCAGAAGCAGATGATACTGTCATTACTGGTACTTTCCATGTCAACTCTGTTCCTGCTTATGTTCTTTTCGATTCTGGAGCTTCCCATTCGTTTATATCTGCTGCATTTTCTAGAAGTTTGAATGCAAAACCATGCTCTGAATTCTCTGCCATGTCCGTCACCATCCCAAATGGTGAATCTATCTTATGTGATATCATGTATAGAAATTGTCCTATCTTTATAGGAGGCTGTGAATTTCAAGTAGACCTAGTCCAATTTGAATTGACCGACTTTGATGTGATATTGGGAATGAATTGGTTGTTCAAGTATAAAGCCGACATAAATTGCCTTAACCATGAAATAACCCTCAGAAAACCAGATGGGTGTATGGTTTCTTATCGAAGAAGAAAAGTCAAACCCAAACCCGAAATCATCGCAACCTTGAAAGCCTTCAAATTACTTTCTAAGGGTCATCATGGATACTTATGTAATGTGGTAGACCTAACCAACCCTGAACCCTCCTTGTTCGACATTCCCATTGTTTGTGAGTACCCTGATGTATTTCCTGAGGAGATACCTGGCATGCCTCCAGAAAGAGAGATAGATTTCAGCATTGACCTTGTTCCGGGATCTGCTCCTATTTCCAAGGCACCTTATCGAATGGCACCTGCTGAATTACAAGAATTGAAAAAGCAACTAGATGAATTGCTCGAAAAAGGGTATATTCGACCTAGTGTATCTCCATGGGGTGCACCAGTTCTATTTGTCAAGAAGAAAGATGGAAGCATGAGATTGTGTATTGATTATCGAGAATTGAACAAGATCACATTCAAGAATAAATATCCACTGCCCCGTATTGATGATCTTTTTGATCAGCTACGAGGTGCAACCATCTTCTCCAAGATTGATTTGAGATCTGGTTATCATCAACTCCGCATTAAGCTAGAAGATATTTCGAAAACTGCTTTCAGGACTCGATATGGTCATTATGAATTTACAGTAATGCCCTTTGGGTTAACCAATGCCCCTGCTGTTTTCATGGATCTGATGAACCGAGTATTTAAATCATACCTTGACAAGTTTGTGGTGGTATTCATTGATGATATCTTGGTGTTTTCAAGAAACTCAAGCGAGCATGAAGAACATTTGAGAAAGGTGTTGGAAGTGTTGAGAGAAAAGAAGTTGTATGCAAAGTTACAGAAATGTGAATTCTGGTTGAAAGAAGTTGCCTTTCTAGGGCACATAATTTCAGATACTGGAGTCTCTGTTGATCCGCAAAAGATAAAAGCTATCATGGAATGGCCTAGACCCACTAATGTCCCTGAAGTTCGGAGTTTTATGGGTTTAGCTGGATATTATAGGAGATTTGTCCAAGATTTCTCCAAGATAGCCATGCCTATAACTCGATTGGTAAAGAAGACAGTTAAGTTTGTATGGAGTGATGAATGTGAAGCAACTTTTAAGGAGTTGAAGAAGCGTCTCACCACTACTCCTGTTCTTACTCTCCCTTCTGGTACTGATGGATTTATTGTGTACAATGATGCCTCTAAGCATGGATTAGGGTGTGTCTTGATGCAAAATGATAAAGTTATAGCCTATGCTTCCCGTCAACTCAAACCCCATGAACAAAACTACCCAACCCATGACCTTGAACTAGCCGCAGTTGTGTTTGCTCTCAAAATATGGCGACACTATCTTTATGGTGTTCCGTGCAAGATCTTCACCGACCACAAAAGCCTTAAATACATTTTCACCCAAAAAGAATTGAACCTGAGGCAACGTAGATGGCTTGAACTCATAAAAGATTATGATGTTGATATCCTATATCACCCCGGCAAAGCTAATGTTGTAGGCGATGCTCTAAGCCGAAAATCCTACTTAAACACAACCTTAACCACGCCAAAAGAAATCAAAGATGATTTGAGAAAGATGGAAGTAGAGATTATTCAGCCAAAAATGGAAGCACAATTGTATGCATTGGAGTTGAGGCCGACTTTGTTGGAAGAAATAAAAGAGGTGCAAAGTGGAGACTTGGAGTTGCAAAAGATAAAGAGTGATGTGAAAAAGGGGAAATCACTGGGATTTGTGATCCAGGATGATGGCACGTTGAGATTTCAAGGTAGAATATGTGTTCCTTATAATGAAGCATTGAAAAAGAGAATTCTGGAAGAAGCTCATAACAGTCCTTTCTCTGTTCACCCTGGAGGAAACAAGTTGTACAAGGATTTAAAGCAAACATTCTGGTGGAGCAATATGAAGCAAGAAGTTGCAGAATTTGTGTCAAGATGTTTGACTTGTCAAAGGATAAAGATCGAACATCAGAGACCTGCAGGATTATTGCAACCATTAGATGTTCCTGCATGGAAATGGGATTCAATTTCAATGGATTTTATTATGGGATTGCCACCATCATTTCGAGGCATGAATTCTATTTGGGTCATTGTGGATAGGACCGACAAAATCCGCACATTTCTTGGCCATTAGAAATAATTGGAGCTTGGATAAGCTAGCTGAGTTATATATGAGCACCATTGTCGGATGCATGGAGTGCCAAGTTCTATTGTGTCAGATCGTGACTCGAGATTCCAAGCAAAGTTTTGGAAAGAGTTGCAAAAGGCCCTTGGCACGAGGCTGGATTTTAGCACGGCTTTTCATCCAGCAACAGATGGTCAAACAGAATGAACCATTCAGGCTCTTGAAGATATGTTGAGAGCATGTATTTTGGATTTTCAAGGAAGTTGGGAGAAATACTTGCCATTGGTGGAATTTTCTTACAACAACAGCTATCAAGCTAGTATCCAAATGGCACCATATGAAGCACTGTACGGAAGAAGATGCAGAACACCCCTGTGTTGGAGTGACGTTGATGAAGCACGGATGATTGGACCTGACTTGATTCAAGAAACAACAGAAAAAGTACGATTAATTCAAGCCAGGATGAAAGCTGCACAGAATAGACAAAAGAGCTATACAGACCGTCGAAGGAGACCATTGGAGTTCGAAGTAGGTGATCATGTTTTCTTGAAAGTTTCACCTACTAAGGGTATTATGAGATTTGGTCAAACTGGTAAGCTAAGTCCGAGGTATATTGGTCCATATGAAATTGCGAACGAGTCAACGAAGTAGCTTATCGCTTGGCGTTACCGACTGACTTGGATAAAGTTCATAATGTTTTCCACGTGTCAATGTTGCGGAAATACATACCAGATGCTAGCCACGTAATCAGACACGAGCCTCTGCAGCTAAGGAATGATTTGACTTATGAAGAGAAACCGATTGAAATCCTCGATCATAGGGAAAAACTGTTGGAGTATGTCCTACGATCAAGTGCATAACTCAAAAGGTTATAAATTATTAATTATATCCAATATAGTTTGGGTAGTCATGATGCTTTGCTAGGAGCCAATCTTGACTTGTAATATTAATAAACGATTAACATTACTACTAAACTATAGTGGACCTACAGGGTCACACATAAACTAAACTTGATTAATTAGTCATTTAGAGACTAATATTATATGATAATGCCATCATATTCTTTTGATAATAAAATAAATAAGATATGGTGGACATCTTATTATTTTCGGAAAGAATCAATTATAGGATAATTGATTGATATCATTATTGCATGATTGATTGAGAAAATCAATTGCATTGGATTGATATCATGAAAGAAGGAAAGAAAAATATTCTAACCTTAATATATTGTTGCCGGCTATATTAGTGCATGGTGATATGAGAGTTGTTAGTATTCTCATTTTGTTCACTGTGAGAGATAATATAGAGTGTCAATCAAAAGGTGGAAAAATTGTTTTCTTCATTTCACAAAAGAATTAGACTAAATACGATTGTTGTTTGAAGGTTCTAGCAAACCAAAGGCTAATCAACTTTTAGTGGTGGACTACTTGTGGAGGGATTTCACTTGAGATTCTAAAGTTAACATCAACGAGGCACGCTTCAAAGGTATAATAACTTAACTCCCTTACTTAGATTCATTATAGTATTATAGGGTGTTCTTGGGAATAGGTTTTATATAAATTGTTTATATTTCCGCTTCGTAAATCCTATTAGTGGTATCAGTCGCCTCCCTATTTATGCTATTTTGATCTTCAAAATGCATATTATTTAATCTTGTTAGTATTAAATTTGGACTTATGAAATTGCAATTTAATAATTTGGGTTTTATTGGAATTCGAATAATATTGATATAATGATATTTAATTTTTGTTTTTCAGTTTATTTTATGAATAGTTCATATAATAATTTTTTTTTATTGAAAATGGGGTTCTTCTATTTAAAAAAAAAAAAAAGATGGGAAAAGTTGGCTGGCAGTAGCAGCACCGTGTCTTTAGTTTATTTTGGAAAAGTTGGCTTGCAACGGTACAAAAGCATGTTGATCTCGCTTATCTGTTTGGTTCCCGATTGTCTGGCCGGGCTTTTCACCCTAATGCGGATCTTGGGCCAGACAGCAGATCTGGCTTGCTGTCGTAATGGGCCTGGCAGGGGCTTTGTGAGTCTACTGCTGGGTCTGGGCTACAACTTTTATAAAAAAAAAATTGTTTTGGGCTTATTTTGCTTGTTTGGACAGCATTACTTCTATTTAGTTTCTGGGCTTAAAATGTGTTTAACCCAAGTTTCTTCAATCCAAATTTTGAACCTAATAGTTAGGTGATCCATTTCTTAGCGGGCGTTTATTAGATTGATATTTAACTCTCAAATTTTTTGGATAAGTTGCAATTTTATTATCATGATAATATAAAGTTCAAGTATAATTTCTAACACTATTAAATATTGTTATTTTTTGGACTAATTAAAATTGTTGATTAGTTTAACTAATATTTTGTATTAGAATTGTCTAATATACACTGGGTCACTTACTCTAAGTAAGTGAATGAATGAATAATTTTATGCATGAATGTTGCATGACTAATATGGCCCAAATTAGGATAGAAATTACGATCTGCGTCTGCGTTATGTATTTTTTGTATCTTAAATACGGACCATGAGCCGTTTTGTATTTTTGTAATTTTATTTAAATTTAAATTAACTTGTACGATGATTGGAGAATCAAGCTTTGATGGAGATCAAAAGGCGGTTACGAGGAAGCACCTTCAAGTTTAGTTTTAGGTGTAGGGGCCATACTAGGATCATTTTTAATTATGCATTTAAATTATTGCTTTTATTTTGTTATTATATTTTTGTTCTAAATTGCTATTAGTTCACTAAATTTAGAACCGACATAGTAACTTAAAGTCCTAAATTTTAAAATTTGAATACTTAGATACCCACCCTTACAAACCTCTATTCATGTCTTTGATCATTGGTAATGGGCTTGCCAAAGCAATGTATTATTTTTTTATCTTAGACCTTTTAGAGTATATTTAAGAAATTTACAAGTATGTAAGGTTTTATTCAACAAAGTATCCAATTAGGACTTGGGCTTTGGGGTATAGGAATGGGCTATTACATGCGATGTTTCCCATTAACCAAGAGTTATAGGAGTATAACTAATAAAGTGTTATTTACCTAAACCATTTATCTCTTAGGTGACCGGCCAAAGCCGGCTTAGGATTAAATGAGTTGGGGTCTTGGAATCTTTTAGCCTAAATGAGGACGTTTTTAGACTAAAAGCCTTTAACTTGTTTAAACTTGGTTAAAATTTGAAGTTATTGTTTATAATCATAAACCTAAAACTTTGCTTTTTCATTTGTTGATGGTTACTCCTAATTCAAACTCCGCTATGTCATCTTTTGGTATTCGCTCTATTCTCGAAAAGGAAAAACTTAATGGAAACAATTTTCTGGATTGGTATCGCAACTTGAGAATAGTTCTTAAGTCTGAAATGAAACTGGATGTTCTTGAAAACCCTCTCCCTGCTGAACCTACCCTTCGAGCATCTGGCGAGACTCGAAAAGCATATGATACGGCAGTAGCTAGATCTCTTGATGTCACGTGTTTGATGTTAGCATCCATGAATTCTGAATTGCAAAAACAATTTGAAAATATGGAGGCTTTTGACATCATTCATCAGCTCAGAGCTATGTTTCAGAAACAAGCAAGAATTGAGCGCTACGAAACGGTTAAGGCTATCCTTGAGAGCAGTCTCAAAGAAAGTGAACCTGTTGGTCCACACGTTCTCAAAATGATGGGTTATTTTGAGAATTTGGAACGATTAGGTGTCACTTTAGGTGATGAGCTACCAATTGACATCACTCTCCACTCCCTTTATAAGGGGTATGACCAATTCGTGTTAAACTTTAACATGAATGAGTTGGAGAAAACTATGAATGAGCTTCTAGGAATGCTCAAGACTGCTGAACCAAGTATCAAGGTTGCACCTAAGAATCCAGTTCTTATGATTCAGAAAAAGAAAGGGGTTTTCAAGAAGAAAGGCAATAAAAAACAATACCCTCAGAGTAAGGGTAAGGGCAAACAGGTTGTCAAAACTAAGGCTGGAGCTACTCCAGACCAAGAATGCTTTCATTGCCACAAACCAGGTCATTGGAAGAGGAATTGTCCTAAGTATCTAGAGGACAAGAAGAATGGCAATATTGCTTCTACCTCAGGTATACATGTTATTGAAGTTAATCTCACTATTTCTAATTCTTGGGTATTTGATACCGGATGTGGATCTCACATTTGTACAAATGTGCAGGGACTAAAGAAAAGTAGGAGCTTGGCTCGAGGGGAAGTGGACCTACGTGTTGGCAACGGAGCAAAGGTTGCAGCTTTAGCCGTAGGCACTTTTAGTTTAATAATGCCCTCTGGGCTTGTTTTGGATTTGAATAATTGTTATTTTGTTCCAGCTATTTCTAAAAACATTATTTCTGTTTCCTGTTTGGATACAGAAGGGTTTACTTTTGAGATTAAGAATAAATGTCTTTCTTTTCAAAAGGATGGAATGTTTTATGGTAGTGCTCACTTATTTAATGGGCTCTATTTGCTAGATTTAGAAAGACAAGTTTATAACATTGATACTAAAAAGGCCAAATCAAATGATTCAAATAAAACTTACCTTTGGCATTGTCGTCTTGGCCACATAAATGAGAGACGTATACAAAAACTTCAAAAGGAAGGAATTTTAGAATCATTTGATTTCGAATCATATGATACATGCGCATCTTGCTTACTTGGCAAAATGACAAAAGCTCCTTTCACTCGGTGTAAGTGAAAGAGCAAGTGACTTATTAGGTCTCATACATTCCGATGTTTGTGGACCAATGAGTACAAATGCTAGAGGCAATTATCGGTACTTCATAACATTCACGGATGACTTCGGTAGATATGGGTATATCTACCTTATGAGGCACAAATCGAAGCTTTTGAAAGGTTTAAAGAATTTCAAATGGAAGTACGTAATCGGCTTGGCAAGACAATAAAAGCCCTCCGATCCGATCGAGGTGGTGAGTATTTAAGCCAAGAGTTTGATGACCATCTCAAAAGTTGTGGAATTCTTTCCCAACTAACTCCTCCAGAACACCACAATGGAATGGTGTGTCCGAAAGGAGAAATCGAACTCTATTAGATATGGTTCGATCAATGATGAGTCAGGCCGATCTTCCGATATCATTCTGGGGTCATGCCTTGGAAACTGCCGCACTAATCTTAAACAGAACTCCAACCAAAGCTGTTGAAAATACTCCATATGAGTTATGGGCTGGAAAAACTCCAAGTATGTCTTTTCTTAAGATTTGGGGATGCGAAGTTTATGTAAAACGTTTACAATCTGACAAACTTGCACCTAAATCTGACAAATGTTACTTTGTGGATTATCCAAAAGAAACAAAGGGGTATTACTTCTACAACAAAACTGAGAACAAAGTGTTTGTGGCTCGGGCGGGTGTCTTTCTCGAAAGAGAACATCTTTCTAGAAATTCAAGTGGGAGAAATATTCACCTCGAAGAAATTCGAGCTGAAAATGAGCCACAAAATCAGGAGCCTACACAAGTAATTGTGGAAACTGATAAGACTCCACAACCTGTTGTGGAATCTACCTCCGTGGCACCCGCCCCTCATAGGTCTACTAGGAAAATTTCAGCACCTGAGAGATATGGATTTCTCGTGTATGATAATAAAGAAATATTGTTTTTAGAAAACAATGAGCCTACTACCTACAAAGCAGCTATGGCTAGTTCAGATTCCGACTTATGGTCAAAAGCCATGAAATCCGAAATGGATTCCATGTATGAAAATCAAGTTTGGAACTTGGTTGATTTGCCCGATGGGGTTAAACCTATTGGATGCAAATGAGTTTTCAAGTTGAAAACTGGCATGGATGGAAATGTATATATCCACAAAGCTAGGCTAGTGGCACAAGGTTTCAAACAAATTCATGGTATAGACTATGATGAAACCTTTTCACCAGTAGCTATGCTGAAATCTATTCGGATACTTCTAGCAATTGCCTCATATTATGACTATGAAATATGGCAAATGGATGTTAAAACCGCCTTCCTAAATGGTTTTTTGGAAGAAGAAGTGTACATGACACAACCTGAGGGTTTTATTGATCCTAATGCACCTAGAAAGGTCTGCAAGCTTCAAAAGTCCATTTATGGATTGAAGCAAGCATCAAGGAGTTGGAACCTCCGATTTGACGAGTCAATCAAAGGTTTTGGTTTTCTCAGAAATGAAGAGGAATCTTGTGTTTACAAGAAAGTTAGTGGGAGTAAGATTGTTTTCTTGGTCTTGTATGTGGATGACATACTTCTGATTGGAAATGACATTCCTATGCTAAAGTCTGTAAAGATATGGCTTGGAAAATGTTTTTCAATGAAAGACCTTGGTGAAGCTCAATACATACTAGGCATTAAGATCTATAGAGATAGATCTAAAAGAATGATTGGACTAAGTCAAGAAACTTATATTGATAAGGTTCTAACTAGGTTCAATATGAAAGGTTGTAAAAGAGGTTTTCTACCCATGTCTCATGGCATAAGTCTGAGCAAGACTCAGTGTCCTTTGACGACTGATGAGAAAGACCGCATGAGCAAGATCCCATATGCGTCAGCTATTGGATCCATCATGTATGCCATGTATGTATTAGACCAGATGTTTCCTATGCTTTGAGCATGACCAGTAGATTCCAAGCAAATCCAGGTGATGACCATTGGACTGCTGTGAAGGATATTCTAAAGTACCTTAACAGGACTAAAGAAACATTCTTAGTGTATGGAGGAGAGGATGAGCTAAGTATAAAAGGTTATACTGATGCTAGTTTTCAAACAGATAAGGATGATTTTCGATCGCAGTCGGGATTCATATTTTGTTTGAATGGAGGAGCAGTGAGTTGGAAAAGTTCCAAGCGAGCACTATAGCGCATTCTACAACCGAAGCCGAGTATATTGCTTGCATCGAAGCGGCAAAGAAGCCGTTTGGATAAAAAAATTCATTTTTGAACTTGGAGTGGTTCCTAGTATTGCTAGTGCTTTGGATGTTTATTGTGATAACACTGGAGCTATAGCACAAGCAAAGGAACCAAGATCACACCAAAAATCCAAACATGTACTCAGGAGATTTCATCTGATTCGAGAGATAGTTGATCGAGGAGATGTTAGGATATGTAAAGTTCATACGGATAGCAATGTTGCAGATCCGCTTACTAAGCCACTTTCTCAGCAGAAACATGAGATTCATACTTCAGCTATGGGAATTAGGAACATTGGAGAATGACCTATTTTTGTACTTAATTTTGAATGTTGTTCATTATTGAAATAAAAGGTTTATGTTTATTTTTATAAAGTTATATTTGTTTAAATTCGGTTTAGTATTAAACAAATGTCCAAAGTAATCAGTTGTTTTATATAGGATGTTGAGTACGAAGACTCAACCATGAAACCCTATTAGGTGAACTAAGATAATTGATTACCTTGTCCCTAATCAGGTCATTAAGTAGGTACATTAATGACCTATAATGATTAGTTTATAGATTGATTGATGATCATGTTTCATGGATCATAGGGGCATTATATGTCTAATCAATTATATTAATGTGAATTGGTGAATACACATTGGATTTGACCCACATAGAGAAATCTTTAAGAACTGAATGTCATAAGTTTCTCTAAAATATAAATGAGTTGATTCCTCAGACTTGAGTTTATCACTGATTCCTTACATTGATGACTAGTACACTTTGGCATTGTCAAACGTCGTGCCGTAAAAGGAGACTATAAAGGCAATGTACATGTTGCTATGAGTCGTGTGAAGGATAGAGGGTAAATAAGATGGAATTGTCCTCCTATTACATAGGAATGTTGTTTTGGGCCTCTCGGAGAGTTTAGACTGTAAAATGCATGGTCGTGCTCGAATGGATTGTGATTCAATCATTCGTTTGACAGTTGAACTTGAGACTGAGAAATATTCTGTACTTCATAAGGATGACAAGTTTTCTTACCTTATGTTCAGATATAACAATAAGAGACAAAGGGATTATAAAGCACCACTTGCTCTAGGACAAGTGGGAGATTGTTGGAGTATGTCCTACGATCAAGTGCATCACTAGTGGAAAAAAGCCTAAGGGCTGCGGTCAAAAGTGGCCTAAGGGCTGCGTTTTTTGACCGCATCAATTAGAGTAGCAGCCCTTAATATAAATGAAGGGTTGCGGTTACGAACCGCAGCCCTTCCATATTTAAGGGCTGCGGTCGTAAGAAAACCGCAGCCCTTGTCCACATAAGGGCTGCGGTTAATTGAGAAAACCGCAGCCCTTGATTCATTAAGGCCTGCGGTTTTCTCAATTAACCGCAGCCCTTATGTGGCCAAGGGCCGCGGTTTTCTCTATTAACCTAACCCTTTTGTAATTTTTTTTTTTTTAAAATTCAGCTATATAATATTATGATACGCTTGTTCCCTGTGTCCTTGCTGCTTTGCTTTGTACCATATTACAAACCTCATAATGCATATATATATATAGAGTTCCCAATTATATATGTAATAATTATATATATATAATAATAATAATGTTAAAGAGTACATATTAAGGCAAATATTAATTCTAATACAAAAAGCTACATTAACGCAACAATCGAATAGCTTGCCAACTTGTTTCGAACTTCTAGCTAGTTCTTGCAAAATCCTAACCAATGTATCATAGACAATCTTCACAAATGTAGGTTGCCAACTTGTTTCGAACTTCATCCAATTCTTCAATTGTGAATTCATCCAACCTTGGTGCGTCGTTATCCATGTAAACCTTGCAATAATATGAATATAATAAATTAATAAGATCAAGTCAAACATTTACAATATATAATAACAACTAACTCTTGCAATTAATTAGCTAATTAAACAACCAATTTTTGAGTTGATTTTGTCGATTTTTATGAATTTGAGCTATATTCACTTCCCAAAACTACCTACATGTTATATATAGGAGCAAAAATAACGCACACCACTAACTTTATGCATAGTTGAAGTGTTAATGTCATATTTAGGTGCAAAAGATTAGAAGTTCAATTTTTAGGTTCGTTTCGGGGTCGTTTTTTGCGAATTTGAGCTATATTCACTTCCCAAAACTACCTACATGTTATATATAGGAGCAAAACTAACACACACCACTTACTTTATGCATAGTTGAAGTGTTAATGTCATATTTTGGTGCAAAAGATTAGAAGATCAATTTTTAGGTTCGTTTCGGGGTCGTTTTTTGTGAATTGGAGCTATTTCACTTCCCAAAACTACCTACATGTTACATATAGGAGCAAAACTAACACACACCACTTACTTTATGCATAGTTGAAGTGTTAATGTCATATTTAGGTGCAAAAGATTAGAAGTTCAATTTTTAGGTTCGTTTCGGGGTCGTTTTTTGCGAATTTGAGCTATATTCACTTCCCAAAACTACCTACATGTTACATATAGGAGCAAAACTAACACACACCACTAACTTTATGCATAGTTGAAGTGTTAATGTCATATTTAGGTGCAAAAGATTAGAAGGAAAATTTTTAGGTTCGTTTCGGGGTCGTTTTTTGCGAATTTGAGCTATATTCACTTCCCAAAACTACCTACATGTTATATATAGGAGCAAAACTAACACACACCACTTACTTTATGCATAGTTGAAGTGTTAATGTCATATTTTGGTGCAAAAGATTAGAAGATCAATTTTTAGGTTTGTTTCGGGGTCGTTTTTTGTGAATTGGAGCTATTTCACTTCCCAAAACTACCTACATGTTACATATAGGAGCAAAACTAACACACGCCACTTACTTTATGCATAGTTGAAGTGTTAATGTCATATTTAGGTGCAAAAGATTAGAAGTTCAATTTTTAGGTTCGTTTCGGGGTCGTTTTTTGCGAATTTGAGCTATATTCACTTCCCAAAACTACCTACATGTTACATATAGGAGCAAAACTAACACACACCACTTACTTTATGTATAGATGAAGTATATAAGTCATATTTAGGTGCAAAAGATTAGAAGTTCAATTTTTAGGTTCGTTTCGGGGTCGCTTTTTGTGAATTTGAGCTATTATTTCACTTCTCAAAACTATAAATCATGTTACATATAGGAGCAAAACTAACACACACCACTTACTTTATGCATAGTTGAAGTGTTAATGTCATATTTTGGTGCAAAAGATTAAAAGTTCAATTTTTAGGTTTGTTTCGGGGTCGATATGATTATAGTTAATTTATGCTACAATTTCCAAAATAAACTAATTCTTATCTATCAATTTAATCTAAATTAAATAAAGTAATTAGTTACATACCTTTTGAAGATAATCGATGTCAGTACAACGGTTGACTATATCAAACATGTACCGCAGTACGTAATAGCCACAATCAACACCATTCTTTTGTTGCGGACACTGAAATTCACCAAATTTAAACATCCAAAAACATTCATGTTAAATTTAAAGTATATGAAAATAAATGGTTAGACATAAGATTCACCAAAGTAGTTACCTCAACTGATATCCAAAGAGGAGCTTTTCCTAATCGAAGTCCAAGTCCATAATGGTGCTTCATCACACTACATCAATACATTATAAGATGTTTATTATATATATATTATATATAAATTATGTGTAATATTAGGTACACATATTGTTCTAGTTAAGTTACCTATTCAATAGTGACTTGACTAGTAAGCTCCGTGGTGGTTGTCGACGAAGAGAATCAAAGTGGTAAACTTGATTATTTGACAAACATATCACAATGAGCGTCCAATGGAGACTATATAAGGAAATAATATAAAGTTACTTATTCAACGATTCGGTGAATTTTGTTATCGATATATATGGAACAAGAAGGCAAGTTATCTAAACAAGGAAATAAAGTTATAGAAAATAAAGTAAAGCATCAAGTTTGGTATAACAAGCTTACGCTTCAATATATGGAACAAGGATGAACTTCTCTTCTAACCGATGTGATTGTTTGAAACTAGTATCGAGATATTCTTTCACATCGGTTTTGTTTTTTAAACAATTGTCATCTCGCATCGTACTTGGACATAACCAACCAATCTTTGTCTCACTCATTTTTTCATTCAATTCGAGTACACAATAACCCGAGAAATTAAAGCATATAATAAAAAGTAAACATACTTATCATGTATGGAAGTTGAAAAGTATTATAAACTTGTAAATAAAGTAAGATATGTATGTATCACCTCATGAAAGCTTGTATCATTGTTCCACTCAACATTTCTCCACGTAAGAATTCTTTAACATCGTCTTTGGAAATCCATGTAGATGACTCATCAGCGTAGTTGAATTGTTCCTTCCCCAAAGGAACATGTATTGCAGTATCATCGAGCAAATCACTAACACACTCATGCAACCAATAACATGCCTTAGTAAGGCCTTGCACCACCAACGGCTCGAGAAGTGGATTGTTTGACATACTAACTTGGTCATCGAACACATTTGGTTCAATTTCAGCACGTCCAATTGCCTCCTTAGCCATCTTGTTTTGTGAACCGACCTTTTTAGCCTTCTTGTCATGTGAACCAGCCTTCCTTGAAACCTATTAAAAAGTAATAATAAGAATATTACTCCCTCCGTCCCATAATATAGTGCTTACTTCTCATTTTTCACGGGAATTAAGGAAAATAGAATGAGTGGTAGGATTTCCAAAAAAATATATTTAATGAAGTGCTTTTTTGATACTTTTGTATTGAAACTAGTTATTTATTTTCTTTTTCCTTTAAACAAAATCAAAAGGCAATAAATATTCCTTGGAATGGTGTAAAGCAATAAATGGGGTCACATGTTTTGAGAGAAAAGTAGGGGTATTTTGGAAAGTTTGTGTAGAAATTAAGGATAATTTAGTCCAAATAAATTGACAAAAAAAGAAAATAGGCACAACATTTTGGGACACCAAAAAAGGAATGTGAGCACTATATTATGGGACGGAGGGAGTACTAATTATTATATATATGACATAGTAAAGTAATATAATCGGAGTTGATTATTACATAAACTAACACATATATATATATATGTTTATCGGTGTACCTCATCTGAAAATCGCACCCATGCACGCGGCCACAGAACATAACTACCATGGGCGTCACTCAGTGTATGTAGACTAACCTCCGGTTTTGGCATCGGAAGACCTAAGTCTTCAAAACCAGGCTCAATGTAGTCGATGCTCACCACATAGTGATCATTGTTCACTATCTGGTGATGCACTCGTACTCGATCACCAGGAGGCTGTGCATGGCCACTAGCTACCACAATCAGACTATCAGAATCATTTTCTCGAACTAATAGTCGGCATGGGGTCTCCTCCTTTGAATCAAAACAAGTCATTAATAGTTAATTGCGATGAAACAACATATTTAGAATTGCATGCACTTAGGGACAATACATAGTTAATTAATAAAGCACGGTGATTAAGCGTGATAAATTAAACCAAATACGGTGATTACCTTCAACTCGGGTATTGGTGGATCGAGGTGCGGTATCGTTTGATTATCCGATGTTTGTGGAACACCGATCGGCAGTTAGATGGAACATCACTACCTTTCTTCAATGGGAAGGTCGGTAAACCCATTTGCTCCATCATAGCATTGATGTTATGTGTCATCTCCTCTCTAAGCTCCTCCCGAATTGCGAGATTTGATAGCCTCCACATCTACCGACGCCTGAATTCACACTACTTGCACTTGATTTTGACGTTGTAGTGTATTGTTCACCATATACCTTTCGCACGCCGAGGCGGACACCTCCCACGCCCCTCACACGACCACCGTGGTCCTTTCCTAGAGTTTCGTGCAAAGCATCCATGTGTGCGGTAGGAGTGAAATCACCCGTTGCCTCCTTTTCCTTTAATCCGATCTACAAATAAAACAACGAGAAAATTGGACGTTAAAATTTTTCAAAAAACAAAACGTACTACCGAATAAGTTGCCGGCAACGACGAGTCGCCACCAGCCGCGGCCAGTGCCACCAGCGGCAAGAGGCCGCCACCACCGCGCGAAGTGCCACCAGCGGCAGCGCAGGCGCCAGCCAAAGCGGCGAGCACAACCGGTTTTACTGCCCGCGGCTTCTTGCCGCCTTCTTGGCGGCCGCTTTGCCCGTCTACTGGCAGCGGGCCGTGCAAGCGGGGGGCAGTGGGGGGAGCTGTGGGGGGGGAGTGCGGGTGGGGTG
This sequence comes from Beta corolliflora, assembly GCA_947648045.1. Taxonomy (NCBI): domain Eukaryota; kingdom Viridiplantae; phylum Streptophyta; class Magnoliopsida; order Caryophyllales; family Amaranthaceae; genus Beta; species Beta corolliflora. The sequence continues at coordinate 194,241 of CANSZD010002801.1, read as the reverse complement.
TGTGGGGGGTGGGGTTACTTGAATAATGGAAATAAACGAAAAACATATCAAATTAGCAAAAGACGCCTAAAATGTTCTTTATTTTCCCGAAATCCGACCAATAACAAAGTAGAACCTATAAATCTACTTAATAGAAATATTTGAGGTTATATTATCATGTTTCACAAGAAATTGGAGCCAAGTGACTCAAAGTATTCGAAAATGACATGAAATGACCGAAATAGGCCTAAAATGATATTTACGTTCCCGAAATCCGACCAATAACAAAGTAGAACCTATAAATCTACTTAATAGAAATATTTGAGGTTATATTATCATGTTTCACAAGAAATTGGAGCCAAGTGACTCAAAGTATTCGAAAATGACATGAAATGACCGAAATAGGCCTAAAATGATATTTACGTTCCCGAAATCCGACCAATAACAAAGTAGAACCTATAAATCTACTTAATAGCAATATTTTAGGTTATATTATCATGTTTCACAAGAAATTGGAGCCAAGTGACTCAAACTATTCGAAAATGACATGAAATGGCCGAAATAGGCCTAAAATGATATTTACGTTCCCGAAATCCAACCAATAACAAAGTAGAACCTATAAATCTACTTAATAGCAATATTTTAGGTTATATTATCATGTTTCACAAGAAATTGGAGCCCAGTGACTCAAAGTATTCGAAAATGACATGAAATGGCCGAAATAAGCCTAAAATGATATTTACGTTCCCGAAATCCGACCAATAACAAAGTAGAACCTATAAATCTACTTAATAGCAATATTTTAGGTTATATTATCATGTTTCACAAGAAATTGGAGCCCAAAGTGACTCAAAGTATTCGAAAATGACATGAAATGGCCGAAATAAGCCTAAAATGATATTTACGTTCCCGAAATCCGACCAATAACAAAGTAGAACCTATAAATCTACTTAATCGCAATATTTTAGGTTATATTATCATGTTTCACAAGAAATTGGAGCCCAGTGACTCAAAGTATTCGAAAATGACATGAAATGGCCGAAATAAGCCTAAAATGATATTTACGTTCCCGAAATCCGACCAATAACAAAGTAGAACCTATAAATCTACTTAATAGCAATATTTTAGGTTATATTATCATGTTTCACAAGAAATTGGAGCCCAGTGACTCAAACTATTCGAAAATGACATGAAATGACCGAAATAGGCCTAAAATGATATGTACTTACAATGGCATTGGCTATCTTTTTCAGAATCGAGGATCGGGTAACACTCTGTTTCCCTTTGCATCAACCCCATGCATCGAACACCACCAATCAAGGACCCCGTCCGGTTGACGAGCCGGTGTAACCGATGTGGTTGTAGAGGTAGTTGTCGTTGTCGAATCCCGTGTGGGGTAATGGGCAAACATCCACTTTTTTCTCGCCTCATCGTAGGAATGGGCACCCAAATGATGATAATATTTCCTTGCTTTTGCACTCGTGCTTTTTTTCTCACGTCTTGCTCGAAAAAAACACATAATTACAAACAAAAGATTAGGTGTTATATACAATCATACTCGAGCTAAGTGTGGTAAATATAATTAAAATCCTTTGCTTACAACAGACTTAGGGGTAGTATTTATGGCAACAAATGCTTCCCACTCTTCAGGTTTGATATTTCTCCATATTTGATATGGTAATGTGGTGGGTTCCTCTGAATTTTCCAATGCAGCCTCAGCTTCGATTTGTTTTTCTCCCCCATAAATTTTCTTCTTCTTTGTACCCGTTCTTTTCCTCCGCTTAGTAATCCAACCGGACACTAACTTAGCCTTGAAATCTCGAAATCTCTGAGCAAGCGCGGATAAAAATAGATTCTTCTTGGCTTCATCATCTTCGATATTGAAGAGATTCTACAAAAAAACGAACAAAAATATTAGTTTCCACATTTGTTGTAATAGATTAAATTCTATCATTAGTACTACATACACATACATTTATTAAAATAAGAAACTAAATGGTAGTATGAAACTTACCATAGTGTCATTCCATAGTAATTTCTTCATCCCCTCGGGCACCTCTTGCCATGAATGCAAAATGGAGAGCCTCCGGACACAAAGGCCAATATGTTTGGCATACTTAGAACGCCACACACCACAAGGTTGACCCAAGTTATCGTACTCTAAAGTCATATGCAAGTGAGTAGCACTTATTGACTTTGTAGGTCCTCTTCCCTTTCTCTTTTTCATCACTTTCGATTTTCTTTGTTGTTGATTTGTTTGTAACTCCCGTTGTTGACCTTCTTTCCTACAAACTTGTGCTTTCACAATTGTACCACTTTTTGGATGAAGTTCTTGAAGATCTCGATCTTCGAGATCACCTTTATCTGGGTCCTTCGTCACATCATAAGATTCATCCTCGGTTGTGTGTTCACTAGTCGTCATCTCATCCATATGTAGTAATTATCCCTGCAATTATAAACACATAGAAATTAATATATAGGTACAAGTTAAAAAAAATAACAAATTGATTAAGGACCAACAATAATGGAACATCGGAAATCGTGGGCCACTAGCGGCAAAGAGCCGCCCCTGGCCGGCGACTTCTTTGCTGCCCGTGGGGGGATGTGCAAGGGGGGCGAAGTAGCTAGGGGTTGGACGGGGGGAGCGGGGGTCGGCAAGGGGGGAAGCGGGAGGCTCGAAATATATAAAAAAAGACATAAATCGGCCAAAATATATAGGCCTAAAATGATATTTATTTTCCCGAAATCCAACCATCAACAAAGTAGCTCGTATAAATCTACTTAATAGCAACATTTTAGGTTATTAGATCATATTTCACAACAAATTGGATTACCATGACTCGAAATACACGAAAATGACATGAAACGGCCGAAATAGGCTTAAAATGACGTTTACTTTCCCGAAATCCAACCATGAACAAAGTAGCACCTATAAACCTACTTCGTAGTCGTATTTTATGCAATATTATTACATTCAACAAGAAATTGGAGTCACATGACTCGAAATAAACGAAAATGACATAAAACGGACGAAATAGGCCTAAAATGACCCTTACTTTCCCAAAATCCAACCAACAACAAAGTAGCACCTATAAACCTACTTAGTAGTCGTATTTTATGCAATATTATCACATTCAACAAGAAATTGGAGTCACATGACTCGAAATACACGAAAATGACATGAAACGGCCGAAAAAGGCTTAAAATGACGTTTACTTTCCCGAAATCCAACCATGAACAAAGTAGCACCTATAAATCTACTTAGTAGTCGTATTTTATGCAATATTATCACATTCAACAAGCAATTGGAGTCACATGACTCGAAATACACGAAAATGACATGAAACGACCGAAATAACCTTAAAATGATGTTTACTTTCCCGAAATCCAACCAACAACAAAATAGCACCTATAAATCTACGTAATAGTCGTATTTTTGGCTATATTATCATATTCAACAAGAAAATTGAGTCACATGACTCGAAATATATGAAAATGACATGAAATGGACGAAATAGAGATAAACCTGAGTATATGTCTCATGATTTGTTGACCTTCCGCCGTTTCTTAGGAGTTTCAACATGTATCCCTTCCGTGTGATCAACACGCATATAGTTCTCAGACATATTTACATCATCTTCCACGCTATTTTCAGGATAGGTAAAAGTTGGGATGTCCTCAAATGCATCATACTCTTCCTCATCCTCAACATCACCGATGCCCGTAATACTCCTTTTGCCAGTACAACAATTGACCACTTATTATCGCCAGGATCGATTACATAGAATACTTGTTTAGCTTGTGATGCAAGTACAAATGGCTCTTCGGTTTCACGTAGACGACCCATGTCCACAAGAGTGAATCCGCAAGGATCATCTTTTTTACGCAACGTCGATTATCATCAACCCAATTGCAACAAAAGAGACAAATATGAAAAGCCGAGTAGTCAAGCTCCCATATTTCTTGAATTCGCCCATAATAGTTGGTGGCAAGAAGAACGGGAGACTTATCTTTCGAGCTTGCGTATTGTGTAGATGACGCCACAAGTGAAACACCACTATTCTGTCGCGATGTCGACTTAAGATCTTGACGTTCAGTCCAAAACGTATACCCGTTAATATCATAACCCTCATAAGAGTGTACAGATTCACGGGGACCAAATGCTAACCACTTGATCGTTTGAAACATTTTCATCTAAATCATCCACTACTCGATGATGAAACCAATCAATGAACGTCTTATTATGCATTTGCGTCAATGCCCTTATTCCTTTTCGAGGGTTGCTAACACGTAATTCCTCCATATGCTCATTTAAATAAGGATGGACAGCTGCCACGTGATGCAACACAAATAAGTGAGCTTGTGTACGCTTGTCGACAGAAGGTGAGATCAATTTTGAGCCAATCGTACCCTTGCCCTCGAGTCTGCCCTCGTGTCGAGATATCGGAACGCCAATAGGATCAACACCAAGCAACATACTCTGCCACAAAATTACTGACCTCTTCAGCCACAATCCCTTGAATAATGCTACCTTCTGGTTGTGCAAGATTTCGAACTTTATCCTTCAAAGTACCCATATATCTCTCAAAAGGATAGCACCACCTCAAAAACACTGGACCACACAACTTAATTTCTCGAACTAGGTGGACAATGAGATGCACCATAATGTCAAAGAATGCAGGGGGGAACATCATCTCAAATTTGCATAAAGTTTCCACTATTCTAGCCTGCAAGTCATCGAGTATCGACGGTTGTAGCACTTTGCTTTGCATATTGTATGAAAAAATGAACAAAGTTCAGTAATGGTGTGCCTCACATGCTTTGGAAGTATCCCACTAATTGCAATCGGTAAGAATACTTGCATCATGACATGACAATCGTGATATTTCATACTCGATAACTTCAACTCACCATTTAAGGTAACAAATCGCTTCATATTCGATGAGTACCCAGTTGGAACCTTAATACCATACAATGACTCGCAAAAAATCCGTTTATCAGCTTTCGACAGCGTGTAGCAAGCTGGTGGCAAATAATTCTTCTCCGAATCATCCACCTTTTTTCTTTTCCCAATTTCCTCATCAACCCCTTCCTCCACTACTTTCTTTTTCCTTCCCGCCCTTTTTTGAGCCCACAACTCCGGTCGAAGCTTATTTTTTTCCAAGTGAAGACGTGACGCTTTAACATCCTTTGTCTTACCCGAATATTCATAAGTGTCGCAAGAATAGCATCACAAACATTCTTCTCAATGTGCATGACATCCAAACAATGTCTGACTTTTAAATCTTTCCAATATGGGAGTTTCCAAAAAATAGACTCCTTTTTCCATAATCCTGTAGTTCCATCAACTTCATTCGCAGGTTTACCATAGATCGTTTCAATGCCCTTAACCCGATTATAAACTTCGATTCCGAGTTAATGGTCTACGAGCAACTTCCTCTTCAACCGTCCCATCGAAGGCCTTTTTCTTAAATCGATAGGGATGGTCGCGTCTAAGGAGCCTTCGTGTGCGCATATAGACATGTTTGCAGCCTTTAATGTGTGTAGACTTCATGTCATCTATACAAATCGGGCACGGTTTTTTCCTTTGGTCTTATACCCGGATAAGTTCCCATAAGTCGGAAAGTCGTTCATTGTACGAGAAAAGCATGGCACGCAGAGTGAACATCTCATTAGCATACGCATCAAATACCGACACTCCTTCGTTCCACATCTTCGTAAATCTTCAATAAGTGGTTGAAGGTATACATCTATGTCATTTCCGAGGTTGTTTCGGGCCCGATATGAGAAGCGACAACATGATGTACTTGCGTTTCATGCACAACCAAGGAGGCAAGTTATAAATCACTAAAACTACTGGCCATGTACTATGCTGAGAACTAAGATTGCCAAAGGGATTCATGCCATCCGTACATAATCCAAGCCTCAAATTCCTATCCTCGTTACCAAACGGCTTATGCACCACTATTGATACTTTTCCACTCGGGGGAATCGTAGGATGCTTCAAAGAAACCGTCTTTCTTCCTACGATCCGCATGCCACCGCATATTCTTCGCATCTTTTTTTAGTGAGAACATGCGCTTAAATCTAGGTATTATGGGAAGATACCACAACACCTTAGCTGGTGGTCCTTCACTACCCCCAGCCCCTTCACGCCTGTACCTTGATAATCCACAACGTGGACACTCATCTAAATGCTCATACTCATTACGATAAAGCACACAATCGTTTGGACAAGCATGTATCCTCTGGTACTCTAAACCGAAAGGACACATGAGTTTCTTAGCATAATAGTTCGACTTTTGGCGAGATCATTTCCATCGGGGAGCATATCGGCTAAAACTTCCAACAACGACGTGAAACTGCAATCCGTCCAACCTCGCTTTCGACTTAATATTGAAGAGTGTTATCACAATGGAAAGTTTGGTGTACTTCGTACAACCCTGGATACAATGGCCTTTCGGCGGCCTCGGACATAGACTCAAACATACGAGGTCGTTTGCAAGACTGATCTTCAACCTCTTGTATCATCTCGTCTACCCGATCTCTATCATCATCCCCATATGCATCATCCCCATACTCACCATCCTCGAAATCATCACCTAATTTATCTTTCTCCTCTTCACATACATCGTTCATTATCCTACAGCTTCTTGCATATCTCCCCTCCTCACCATGCCAAACCCATACGTGGTATTGAGGCCTAAACCCACGACGAAAGACATGCTCCCTAAGCAAATGAATACTACTAACCTTGCTCACATTTCCACAATCTAAACAAGGACAATAAAAGTCGATTGCTCCAGGAAGATGCTTGGTATTCTAATGCGGATTTACAAAATTCGAGACCCCATTCACAAACTCAATCGATTCACGGCTACCATACATCCAAGTACGATCCATCTCATTCATGAAAACCTCTAATTAAACACAACCAATTATAAGTATCAATCATTTAAGCACATTCACATGCAAGATAATCACATATTGAAAACACGCACATACAAATGGAGGCTAAGAGAGTCACATGTGCAAATGTATGCATGCATCCGAAGGTCCTTATCACTCGACCTAACCCATCCTTGGACGTTTAATCTCACTAGTGAATATATGCCAACTTTTCAATTCTAAGGAAAATCCGGCAAAGCATTTCCCTACGTTCTCCAAGTACACAATGTAGATAATTGATTATCTACATATGTACACAGAGAACAATGTAGAGAAACGACAAGCCAAGACTTTCCTTAGAATTGAAAATAAGACATACATTCACCACCTAAGTGAGATCAAACGTCCAAGGACGATCCCAAACAGGGGGACTATTCAAGACTTACTCCTAATGAGCAAGTCTTGAACGGGTATCTAGGCATATGATTGATGATGATGATTCATATAACTTATACATTTCATAGCTTAATTAAATTATTTTCATCCAATCTCATATCAAGAAATATAGATACACATAGATTGAATCTACATATATACACAATAAATGAAGATATATAATGAATTGTCTTTATCATGAATACATACCAATAACAACTAATATGGAGATCGATCTTTATATATACTCTGCGCTATCTCCTAGTTGATTTGCCGCTTCCAATATGCTAATATCTAATACACAAAATCGAAAAAATTATTAGCATATAGTAAATGCAAATTGCATATTATTATAAGAAATACATAATATATATATAAATTATCATATCTTACCCACATTGAAACACATTACAACAAAATTCAAGTCATATTCCACTAGTAAAATTACAACTTAAGGAGCATATTAAGGAGCATATTGAGGTTTTTGATCAACCAAATTACTGTTTTCAAAGATCCCACCTCTAGAAACATATATGAAGAAAAATATCAAAGGATAGAACTATAAGATACATAAAAATTAAAGCTTTTGACTTTCTAGGTGTGTAAAAGAAGGTTAATCTAGTGAAAAACAACATTAAATTCAGAAAATCGCAAACCTAGCTATAGGCCGACGCGGTGGTTCGGTGGTGGCCGACCACAGGTAGTGCCGCGCGATGGCGTGAGAGGGGGTGGGTGGCGCACAGCAGTGGATGCCGCTCAGGTTGTTGGCGCACAGGTGCCTCGCGTTCAGGTGGTTGGCGCGTAACTTAGGGCGGTTTTCGCGCTCAGGTGCGTGGGGAGGAACTCGGCTGGTGGCGTTTCTAACCACGGCGAGGGTGACGCGTAGGAGAGGAGAGGGTTCTGCGTGGTGCGGTGGGGGTGGCGCATAGGAGGGTGGCGCGCAGGAGGTGGATAGGGTGATGGCTGGGTCGCTGCTTGGAGAGGAGAGAGTGAACGAAAATATTGAGAGCGCGGGAAATGCACATTGGTCTTTGGCCGCCGGAGAGTAAAAAAAAAAAAAAAAAAAAGAGCGGTTGTGTAGAAAACCGCAGCCCTTTGTTCGTTAAGGGCTGCGGTTAAGGGCTTAACCGCAGCCCTTAAAGGAAGGGCTGCGGTTTTCTACACAACCGCAGCCCTTTTACAACAGCAATTGACAATTTTTCCTCTAGTGCATAACTCAAAAAGTTATAAATTATTAATTATATCCAATATAGTTTGGGTAGTCATGATGCTTTGCTAGGAGCCAATCTTGACTTGTAATATTAATAAACGATTAACATTACTACTAAACTATAGTGGACCTCTGAGGTCACACATAAACTAAACTTGATTAATTAGTCATTTAGAGACTAATATTATATGATAATGCCATCATATTCTTTTGATAATAAAATAAATAAGATATGGTGGACATCTTATTATTTTCGGAAAGAATCAATTATAGGATAATTGATTGATATCATTATTGCATGATTGATTGAGAAAATCAATTGCATTGGATTGATATCATGAAAGAAGGAAAGAAAAATATTCTAACCTTAATATATTGTTGCCGGCTATATTAGTGCATGGTGATATGAGAGTTGTTAGTATTCTCATTTTGTTCACTGTGAGAGATAATATAGAGTGTCAATCAAAAGGTGGAAAAATTGTTTTCTTCATTTCACAAAAGAATTAGACTAAATACGATTGTTGTTCGAAGGTTCTAGCAAACCAAAGGCTAATCAACTTTTAGTGGTGGACTACTTGTGGAGGGATTTCACTTGAGATTCTAAAGTTAACATCAACGAGGCACGCTTCAAAGGTATAATAACTTAACTCCCTTACTTAGATTCATTATAGTATTATAGGGTGTTCTTGGGAATAGGTTTTATATAAATTGTTTATATTTCCGCTTCGTAAATCCTATTAAAAACAACTTAGAAACAAAGTAATTCCTATGGTTAAGATTTTATGGGCTAATCACACGTCATCGGAAGCCACTTGGGAAGTAGAGGATCAGATGAGAACAAAATACCCTCACTTAAATAGATGACTTTGATGTGTATATGTGATTATGAAATCTTATGTATGAATGTTCACGTTTATGAATGATGATGTTATCCTTTTCAAGTATGTTATATAAGTTTCGAGGACGAAACTTTTTCTAAGGGGGTGAGGATGTAATATCCTAAAAACTTAAACGTTTTTAAGTACATAATTAATTATAATGAGTAGCTAAAAATGTAATTTTATTTGTCTCACTAATTAAGCAAAGTATAATAAAATGATAAAATAAAATAATAATATAAATTTTACTAATTTACAAATGTTAATATTTAAGTGATAATGGTATATTTCTATGATTTCATGAATTAAGGAAAAGGTTAGTTTTTAATGTTAAATCAATGAAGCACAAAATATTCACATCTACTAAACTAATGCTGAGCCACGTGAGTTTGGTAGAGAATTGGAGAAAAGTTTCTGATTTTTGTTAAGAGTAATTGTCTTCCAAAGTCAACTAAATAGCTTCTGCTTATTTCCTTCTTCCTCTTCAATGGCACTTGGCAAACATGCCAACATTCTCCAGATTTCTTCTCTGCCAAAGACTGTCACCGAATCCACTCCTTCCTAAAGTCAGCAATTCAGAGTTGCTTCTCCATTCATCTTCTTCCTAAATCAGATTTTGTTTCCCCAAATTCCATCTATAAAACCCATTGATTCACGGATGAAAAACACAACAAAAACAAGAAGTTTCCTTCTCTCATTTTTCTCGGCAACCACCTCACCTCCAACTTCGAACCATCACATTTAAACATCACAATCACCATTCACATTTTCAGTCACAAAACTCGCCGGAAATGGCTTAAAACTCGCCGGAAATCGCAGCCTAAAAGGGCTCATTTACTCTTTCTCCTCTGTTTTGGGTCTCTTCCCACAACACCACCACACTCCTGACCCCACGGCACCAATCGCCCCACCTGGCGTTTCCATTCGGCGCTCCATTCCCCTCCTTCAGTCGCCGGCCACCTGCACCGCCGCGAGCCCAGGCGTCGTCCTCGCACCTTCTCTCATTTCTCTCGCTCAACCTCTCGCGAGTCGTGCCCCCCTCCGCACGCAGCGCACGCCGCACCGCCGAGGACCCGCGCGCCCTTGGCCTGCTTTCCACCGGTAGTCCGTAGGAGCTCTTTCCTCCTTTCTCTCTCTTCGTGGTCGTTCGTTTCTTCCCTGCTCCTAGTAGCAGAGGTAATACGTTTTCTTTAAAATAAATTCTGATTTCATTGTTTTATAATATCTAAGTCCAAGTTATAAAAATTCTGTTTTGGGCCTAATGAACTCTTTCATTAGTTGTACCACTTAAATAATGGATGTATGTTGGGGTTTGATGGACTGATTAGGCTAATTTAAAATCTAAGCCATTTATTGGTGCCTAAAACTATCATATTGGGCTATATCTTCCTAATTACTAAGTTAGTTGAGTTAATTAAATTTAAAAACTAATAAGCTTATTAATGGTTAATGTTGAATTAATTTAGAATAAAACTACTTATATAGGATAGATGTTATATGCTTGTTGTAACTTAGTAATGACTCGTCTTATGTACTAAGTACACAACTTGTAATATCTAACCTCACTTAGTTGGACTATTAATTTAATTATGGAGTCATAGTAGGTTGCTATAAATCGATTTATAACTTACTATTATGAACTGAACTATTGTGTTGATAATATTATGTTAATATGAATTGTTAGGTTGGTTATATACGCTTTATTAATCTTAGAAACTTAGTATGATTTAGGTATTATTAAATTAAAAGATTCTAACAACCTTAGTCAACTATGTAATATGAGTATAAGCTGCTATAATATATTACTTCACTAATACTCATGTTCACATATAATAACTAGTTAGCTTGCTTTGTTAGTTTAAGGTGACTAAATAATATTATAATAATGTCAAGGGTTATATTATAGCAACAAACTTAGTAATTAATAGTAGACGGTTAATTGATAATTAACTATGGACTTATATAAGTATAATAACTTATGAACATAATAATGTACTTCTATAATAAAATGAAATAGCATAAGTTGTTATGAGTTGTAATTGTTCAATAATTCTAAAGTATAACTAAAGGAGTTATTCCACTTATTAGTTGAATAAAGAGTCAGTTTAATAAATTAAAGACAACTTAGATAGTAACGACTTCTATTAAACCCTTTTATGAATATATGACGAAGTCTATGACTATAGTAAGCTTTAATTAATATTTAGGCTTAAAAGCAAAATAATGAAACATATATTAATAAAACTATTCTTGAATAGATTAAAGAAGATAAAGGATATTACAAAGCCTCCCACGGCTATATCAAGGTTGTTAAGCGAGAATTCGGTAACGTCTCATCGCTAACACCCGCATTCCCCTTCGAAGTATGTTTTATGAATATGTTAATATCATGCTTTTATATATTTGGATTGCGGGAAATGAAATGTTTTATGATGATTATGATGATATGAAGTTATAAGATGATGATGATGATGTTATGGATGAAATGATTCATGATGATTATGATATGCATAAAAGAAATGAAACATGATAAATTCAAGTGAAAGACGGTTCTTAGCGTATTCGTTATCTTGGATCGTGCACGTACCTCCGTAGGTTAACCACCTCCCGTTTAGTGAGGGCTAATGTCCTCGGGTGGCACAGCGCACTACTATGTTCTGGGCATTAACGCCACCTCCCGTTTAGTGAGGGCTATTGTCCTCGAGTGGCTGCCTCCCGTTTACGATGTTACTATGTTCTGGGGAGACGTCCCTTCTGCTGTACTAGCCAAGTTACCAAATAATATGAACTATGATGATGAACATGATAAAGAAGATATTGTAATATGACATGATGAGTTTGTGAAATAGTTTTACTTATTCTCTCCTCCCTGTTTATAAATAAAATGAGTTGAAATGGATTTACGTTGTTAGAGTAGTATGTTACTGAGCCTCGGCTCACGACGTTTTGTTTTATGTTTTAGATACTGATGACGATAACGGGATGGCGTAGCAGTGAGGAGTAATATAATATCTAGACTTATGTTGACTTTTATGGTTTTAATTTAAGTTAATGTTAGACTCTATTTAGTAACTAAGTTTTACTAATGACGGAATAATTGTTATATTTTCATGTTATAATATGTTTAAGTTTATGAAATTATGTTGCCTTGTATTTTCCTGATGGAAAGTACGGCAGTAACGCGCCGACTATCTAGGTTCCGCTGCTAATAATTGATTAATTAACTTAATAACGTTGATTAGAAGTCGGGGCGTTACAGGTTGGTATCAGAGCCAAGGTTTTCGGTATCTTAAGTAAAATCTTAAAGGTTTTACATAAATTAGTAAATAAAAAAAAGCTTAAGTAAATTTGTAAAATGAGAGTCATCACCATAAGTTACATGTTAACTTTCAAGGCTTATAATATGTAAATAAAACTACCATAATTTGAATAAAGAAATGTGTAGCTAAATAAGTGACTAAAAATGAAAATGAGTGTGAGTGTTAATTAGGATCGGGGAAGGGAATATTTTTATATGATATGATATCTATGCCTCATTTAACATGTTATGAACATGGAATATATGATGTTTTAGAATATGGCAACAAGTGAAAGCGGACCTACCAATGGAGGAAATGGAAATCATGGATCTGAAGTCACACTTGAAGAAATGAGGGCAAGGCTAGATACTCTGCGAAGTGACCCTGTTTTTGAAGAAACACCTGTAAATGCTAACGGAAATCAGGTGGACATAATGAAGTTGATGGTGGAATTCATGCAAGCAAACCGGCAAAGGGCCAAGACAGAGCAGGAAGAATGCTCAAACATGTTCAAAAGGTTTTCTGCTCATAAGCCACCAACTTATGATGGAAAACCTGACCCCACTGAGTTCGAGGAATGGTTAAATGCCATGGAGAAACTCTTTGATGCCACCCAGTGCCCAGATAAGTGGAAAGTTAGCTTTGTTGTGTTCTACTTAAAGGGGCAAGCTGATCTGTGGTGGAAGACTGCTAAAGAAATGCAGAATCAGCCTGGGTTTGGATGGGAAGGCCTAAAGGAGGCTATGAGGAACCAGTTTACCCTCGGTCTGCGGCTCCGAGATGGAATCCGAGTTCATCCATCGAGGCAAAGGGTATGTCGGCTTCGGAATATCTTTGTCAAATTCAATGAGTTAGCTCGATTTGCTCCGAGATCCGGTGTCTACGGATCGTCAAAGGATGAACCGGTTTGAAGGAGGTCTTAATCTGGATCTTCAAGAAAGGCTTGCTTTGCAAACATGAGTAAGTCCTATCAAGAGCTATATGACCAAGGGCGATAAATGTTGAAAGGAAAGTGAAGCTGCGGAAGGAAGTGTATGATGGCGGAAAAAGAAAAGGGAAATCTCATGATGGCCACTCCAGCAACAACTTCAACAAGAGGCCGAACACAGGATACTCGGGACATAATCAAAGGCAAATTCCTCGATGCAACAATTGCGGAAGACAAGGCCACATGGCGAATGAATGTCGTAAGGGAAGTGATTAGTGTTACCGGTGTGGTAAACCAGGTCATGTGATTAGGAATTGTCCGACTCCAGATTGGCGAAGTGGAAATGTCATTAACCGTGGTCAAAGAAATGGTCGAACTCTGGTTATGGTGGGAATGCAAGCAATGCGAGACGAAACCCTCCGCGTGGACCCCCACAAGCCGGGAAGAGTGTTTATGATGCGGCGTGAAGAAGCGAAGCGAGATGATACCTGTCATACTTGGTACTTTCCATGTCAACTCGTTCTCGCTTATGTTCTTTTCGATTCCGGAGCTTCCCATTCGTTTATATCTGCTGCATTTTCTAGAAGTTTGAATGCAAAACCATGCTCTGAATTCTCTGCCATGTCCGTCACCATCCCAAATGGTGAATCTATCTTATGTGATATCATGTATAGAAATTGTCCTATCTTTATAGGAGGCTGTGAATTTCAAGTAGACCTAGTCCAATTTGAATTGACCGACTTTGATGTGATATTGGGAATGAATTGGTTGTCCAAGTATAAAGCCGACATAAATTGCCTTAACCATGAAATAACCCTCAGAAAACCAGATGGGTGTATGGTTTCTTATCGAAGAAGAAAAGTCAAACCCAAACCCGAAATCATCGCAACCTTGAAAGCCTTCAAATTACTTTCTAAGGGTCATCATGGATACTTATGTAATGTGGTAGACCTAACCAACCCTGAACCCTCCTTGTTCGACATTCCCATTGTTTGTGAGTACCCTGATGTATTTCCTGAGGAGATACCTGGCATGCCTCCAGAAAGAGAGATAGATTTCAGCATTGACCTTGTTCCGGGATCTGCTCCTAGTTCCAAGGCACCTTATCGAATGGCACCTGCTGAATTACAAGAATTGAAAAAGCAACTAGATGAATTGCTCGAAAAAGGGTATATTCGACCTAGTGTATCTCCATGGGGTGCACCAGTTCTATTTGTCAAGAAGAAAGATGGAAGCATGAGATTGTGTATTGATTATCGAGAATTGAACAAGATCACCATCAAGAATAAATATCCACTGCCCCGTATTGATGATGTTTTTGATCAGCTACGAGGTGCAACCATCTTCTCCAAGATTGATTTGAGATCTGGTTATCATCAACTCCGCGTTAAGCTAGAAGATATTTCGAAAACTGCTTTCAGGACTCGATATGGTCATTATGAATTTACAGTAATGCCCTTTGGGTTAACCAATGCCCCTGCTGTTTTCATGGATCTGATGAACCGAGTATTTAAATCATACCTTGACAAGTTTGTAGTGGTATTCATTGATGATATCTTGGTGTTTTCAAGAAACTCAAGCGAGCATGAAGAACATTTGAGAAAGGTGTTGGAAGTGTTGAGAGAAAAGAAGTTGTATGCAAAGTTAAAGAAATGTGAATTCTGGTTGAAAGAAGTTGCCTTTCTAGGGCACATCATTTCAGATACTGGAGTCTCTGTTGATCCGCAAAAGATAAAAGCTATCATGGAATGGCCTAGACCCACTAATGTCCCTGAAGTTCGGAGTTTTATGGGTTTAGCTGGATATTATAGGAGATTTGTCCAAGATTTCTCCAAGATAGCCATGCCTATAACTCGATTGGTAAATAAGACAGTTAAGTTTGTATGGAGTGATGAATGTGAAGCAACTTTTAAGGAGTTGAAGAAGCGTCTCACCACTGCTCCTGTTCTTACTCTCCCTTCTGGTACTGATGGATTTGTTGTGTACAATGATGCCTCTAAGCATGGATTAGGGTGTGTCTTGATGCAAAATGATAAAGTTATAGCCTATGCTTCCCGTCAACTCAAACCCCATGAACAAAACTACCCAACCCATGACCTTGAACTAGCCGCAGTTGTGTTTGCTCTCAAAATATGGCGACACTATCTTTATGGTGTTCCGTGCAAGATCTTCACCGACCACAAAAGCCTTAAATACATTTTCACCCAAAAAGAATTGAACCTGAGGCAACGTAGATGGCTTGAACTCATAAAAGATTATGATGTTGATATCCTATATCACCCTGGCAAAGCTAATGTTGTAGCTGATGCTCTAAGCCGAAAATCCTACTTAAACACAACCTTAACCCTGCCAAAAGAAATCAAAGATGATTTGAGAAAGATGGAAGTAGAGATTATTCAGCCAAAAATGGAAGCACAATTGTATGCATTGGAGTTGAGGCCGACTTTGTTGGAAGAAATAAAAGAGGTGCAAAGTGGAGACTTGGAGTTGCAAAAGATAAAGAGTGATGTGAAAAAGGGGAAATCACTGGGATTTGTGATCCAGGATGATGGCACGTTGAGATTTCAAGGTAGAATATGTGTTCCTTATAATGAAGCATTGAAAAAGAGAATTACGGAAGAAGCTCATAACAGTCCTTTCTCTGTTCACCCTGGAGGAAACATGTTGTACAAGGATTTAAAGCAAACATTCTGGTGGAGCAATATGAAGCAAGAAGTTGCAGAATTTGTGTCAAGATGTTTGACTTGTCAAAGGATAAAGATCGAACATCAGAGACCTGCAGGATTATTGCAACCATTAGATGTTCCTGCATGGAAATGGGATTCAATTTCAATGGATTTTATTATGGGATTGCCACCATCATTTCGAGGCATGAATTCTATTTGGGTCATTGTGGATAGACTGACAAAATCCGCACATTTCTTGGCCATTAGAAATAATTGGAGCTTGGATAAGCTAGCTGAGTTATATATGAGCACCATTGTCAGATTGCATGGAGTGCCAAGTTCTATTGTGTCAGATCGTGACTCGAGATTCCAAGCAAAGTTTTGGAAAGAGTTGCAAAAGGCCCTTGGCACGAGGCTGGATTTTAGCACGGCTTTTCATCCAAAGAACGAGATGGTCAAACAGAGAATGAACCATTCGAGACTCTTGAAGATATGTTGAGAGCATGTATTTTGGATTTTCAAGGAAGTTGGGAGAAATACTTGCCATTGGTGGAATTTTCTTACAACAACAGCTATCAAGCTAGTATCCAAATGGCACCATATGAAGCACTGTACGAAAGAAGATGCAGAACACCCCTGTGTTGGAGTGACGTTGATGAAGCACGGATGATTGGACCTGACTTGATTCAAGAAACAACAGAAAAAGTACGATTAATTCAAGCCAGGATGAAAGCTGCACAGAATAGACAAAAGAGCTATACAGACCGTCGAAGGAGACCATTGGAGTTCGAAGTAGGTGATCATGTTTTCTTGAAAGTTTCACCTACTAAGGGTATTATGAGATTTGGTCAAACTGGTAAGCTAAGTCCGAGGTATATTGGTCCATATGAAATTCTAGAACGAGTCAACGAAGTAGCTTATCGCTTGGCGTTACCGACTGACTTGGATAAAGTTCATAATGTTTTCCACGTGTCAATGTTGCGGAAATACATACCAGATCCTAGCCACGTAATCAGACACGAGCCTCTGCAGCTAAGGAATGATTTGACTTATGAAGAGAAACCGATTGAAATCCTCGATCGTAGGGAAAAACAACTTAGAAACAAAGTAATTCCTATGGTTAAGATTTTATGGGCTAATCACACGTCATCGGAAGCCACTTGGGAAGTAGAGGATCAGATGAGAACAAAATACCCTCACTTATTTGAATAGATGACTTTGATGTGTATATGTGATTATGAAATCTTATGTATGAATGTTCACGTTTATGAATGATGATGTTATCCTTTTCAACTATGTTATATAAGTTTCGAGGACGAAACTTTTTCTAAGGGGGTGAGGATGTAATATCCTAAAAACTTAAACGTTTTTAAGTACATAATTAATTATAATGAGTAGCTAAAAATGTAATTTTATTTGTCTCACTAATTAAGCAAAGTATAATAAAATGATTAAATAAAATAATAATATAAATTTTACTAATTTACAAATGTTAATATTTAAGTGATAATGGTATATTTCTATGATTTCATGAATTAAGGAAAAGGTTAGTTTTTAATGTTAAATCAATGAAGCACAAAATATTCACATCTACTAAACTAATGCTGAGCCACGTGAGTTTGGCAGAGAATTGGAGAAAATTTTCTGATTTTTGTTAAGAGTAATTGTCTTCCAAAGTCAACTAAATAGCTTCTGCTGATTTCCTTCTTCCTCTTCAATGGCACTTGGCAAACATGCCAACATTCTCCAGTTTCTTCTCTCGCAAAGGCTCAGCACCGAATCCACTCCTTCCTAAAGTCAGCAATTCAGAGTTGCTTCTCCATTCATCTTCTTCCTAAATCAGATTTTGTTTCCCCAAATTCCATCTATAAAACCCATTGATTCACGGATGAAAAACACAACAAAAAATAAGAAGTTTCCTTCTCTCATTTTTCTCGGCAACCACCTCACCTCCAACTTCGAACCATCACATTTAAACATCACAATCACCATTCACATTTTCAGTCACAAAACTCGCCGGAAATGGCTTAAAACTCGCCGGAAATCGCAGCCTAAAAGGGCTCATTTACTCTCTCTTCTCTATTTTGGGTCTCTTCCCACAACACCACCACACTCCTGACCCCACGTCACCAATCGCCCCACCTGCCGTACTCAGTCGGCGCTCCATTCCCCTCCTTCCCCGCCGCGGCCACACGCACCGCCGCGAGCCCGACGTCGTCCTCGCACCTTCTCTCATTTCTCTCGTTCAACCTCTCGCGAGTCGCGCCCCCTTCGCACGCAGTGCGCCTGCACCGCGAGGACCCGCGCGCCTTTGCCGTTCCACCGTAGTCGCCTTGGAGCTCTTTCCTCCTTTCTCTCTCTTCGTGGTCCTTCGTTTCTTCCCTGCTCCTAGTAGCAGAGGTAATACATTTTCTTTAATATAAATTCTGATTTCATTGTTTTGTAATATCTAAGTCCAAGTTATAAAATTTTTTGTTTTGGGCCTAATGAACTCTTTCATTAGTTGTACCACTTAAATAATGGATGTATGTTGGGGTTTGATGGACTGATTAGGCTAGTTGAAAATCTAAGCCATTTATTGGTGCCTAAAACTATCATATTGGGCTATATCTTCCTAATTACTAAGTTAGTTGAGTTAATTAAATTTGAAAACTAATAAGCTTATTAATGGTTAATGTTGAATTAATTTAGAATAAAACTACTTATATAGGATAGATGTTATATGCTTGTTGTAACTTAGTAATGACTCGTCTTATGTACTAAGTACACAACTTGTAATATCTAACCTCACTTAGTTGGACTATTAATTTAATTATGGAGTCATAGTAGGTTGCTATAAATCGATTTATAACTTACTATTATGAACTGAACTATTGTGTTGATAATATTATGTTAATATGAATTGTTAGGTTGGTTATATACGCTTTATTAATCTTAGAAACTTAGTATGATTTAGGGATTATTAAATTAAAAGATTCTAACAACCTTAGTCAACTATGTAATATGAGTATAAGCTGCTATAATATATTACTTCACTAATACTCATGTTCACATATAATAACTAGTTAGCTTGCTTTGTTAGTTTAAGGTGACTAAATAATATTATAATAATGTCAAGGGTTCTATTATAGCAACAAACTTAGTAATTAATAGTAGACGGTTAATTGATAATTAACTATGGACTTATATAAGTATAATAACTTATGAACATAATAATGTACTTCTATAATAAAATGAAATAGCATAAGTTGTTATGAGTTGTAATTGTTCAATAATTCTAAAGTATAACTAAAGGAGTTATTCCACTTATTAGTTGAATAAAGAGTCAGTTTAATAAATTAAAGACAACTTAGATAGTAACGACTTCTATTAAACCCTTTTATGAATATATGACGAAGTCTATGACTATAGTAAGCTTTAACTAATATTTAGGCTTAAAAGCAAAATAATGAAACATATATTAATAAAACTATTCTTGAATAGATTAAAGAAGATAAAGGATATTACAAAGCCTCCCCCGGCTATATCGAGGTTGTTAAGCAGGAATTCAGGTAACGTCTACTGCTAACACCCGCATTCCCCTTCGAAGTATGTTTTATGAATATGTTAATATCATGCTTTTATATATTTGGATTGCGGGAAATGAAATGTTTTATGATGATTATGATGATATGAAGTTATAAGATGATGATGATGATGTTATGGATGAAATGATTCATGATGATTATGATATGCTTAAAAGAAATGAAACATGATAAATTCAAGTGAAAGACGGTTCTTGGCAGTATTTTGTTATCTTGGTTCGTGCACGTACCTCCCGGCCGGTTAACCACCTCCCGTTTAGTGAGGGCTAATGTCCTCGGGTGGCACAGCGCACTACTATGTTCTGGGCATTAACGCCACCTCCCGTTTAGTGAGGGCTATTGTCCTTGGGTGGCTGCCTCCCGTTTACGATGTTACTATGTTCTGGGGAGACGTCCCTTCTGTTGTACTAGCCAAGCTACCAAATAATATGAACTATGATGATGAACATGATAAAGAAGATATTGTAATATGACATGATGAGTTTGTGAAATAGCTTTACTTATTCTCTCCTCCCTGTTTATAAATAAAATGAGTTGAAATGGATCTACGTTGTTAGAGTAGTATGTTACTGAGCCTCGGCTCACGACGTTTTGTTTTATGTTTTAGGTACTGATGACGATAACGGGATGGCGTAGCAGTGAGGAGTAATATAATATCTAGACTTATGTTGACTTTTATGGTTTTAATTTAAGTTAATGTTAGACTCTATTTAGTAACTAAGTTTTACTAATGACGGAATAATTGTTATATTTTCATGTTATAATATGTTTAAGTTTATCAAATTATGTTGCCTTGTATTTTCCTGATGGAAAGTACGGCAGTAACGCACCGACTATCTAGGTTCCGCTGCTAATAATTGATTAATTAACTTAATAACGTTGATTAGAAGTCGGGGCGTTACACTTCATCAATCATGATCATATCAAGAATTATCAAACTTCCGCCTTTTTTATGATTCGTGACGTCAAACAGTCTAGAAACGCGAACCTTGATTTCCCAATTAGTTTTACTAGAATTAAGTTCATGGAGAAAAAAAATAAGATCTGAAATATAGATAGATAGAAAAGAATATGATGAATAATATGTATATGATAAATAATGTATGAATAAAATAATTTATCAATTGTATAATACCTTTCCAATGTCGTTGCCAAACTTTGTGATATCGTTGCCAAACTTTCATTTAATTCTTCATGTGAGGCCATCATCGTATGCTATAGTTTTGTAATTGTTTTTCTTTAATTTTATGGTCAATTGTTAGCTAAACATGCATATTTCTAGTAGAGTGAATAATCGTAGAATAGCAAGCTAAGGTAGATTCCTACTCGTACTTCTTAAGGGAAAAGGAATGTTAATCCAAGGTGGAAAACCAAAACTATCTTCTCTAAGATAATATCTTAGCTTTTGCCGTAGCTTAGATGAATTGTTTTGTGTAAATTCTTTTATCTTAGTGAAAAACTTATATGGACTTGGTCCACACTAAATTAGTGTGGACCTAATGCTAATTTATGTGATTTATGAAAAAAAAAGATCACTATATAAAAAAATAAAATATAAAAGATGAATAGATTTAAATTATGAAGTTTGATTATGAAAAAAAAGGTTACTATGCCACAAAGTGAAAATTTCATCATGATAAACTAATGTGAGAAAGAGTTACTATATTAAAAAAATAGTCACTATGGTAGATAGTAACTGTATAGTGTAACTTAAAATTTGAAAAGGTTACTATATGGAACTAAAGGGTCACTATGTTAAATAAGTGGTTTTGGTCCACAATAATATTATTGTGGACCAGGTCAACGCAAGACTAACTCCAGGGTAGTAGTCCTATTATTCTTCTCGAAATCTTGTCGAAAAGTTCATAGAAGATTAGTTTATTCGAGAAGAATAAACAGGGTAGTAGTACATAGGAGTTTTGTGTCATTTATATGTACAACTCCTTATATATGTACAACTCTTAAACTCTAAATTTTATTAAATTAATATTTATTTATTTAAAACTCTTAATATATAACGATGACATGGCAATCCTAGGTGACACACTCTATTTCATAAGTTGGAGAACTATATTGTAAATGGATGTTATTTCGAATAATATTTCGAGCGCTCTCCAATGGTACAAAAATCATAATTTTTTGAATTACGTAGCAAAAGTTATAAGCATTTTACTTAATATGATAATTTAGGTTGTTCATTCAAAAACAAACTCTATCATTATAAAAAAAATCACTTGATGACGTGGCACGCTCTATGACTTCGAAATCTTGAGGAGCTCCCTATGCTTCCGAAAAGTTCCTCCTTTATTTATATATATATATTGATTGATTACCTTTAATTTCTTAATACACGTAATATGTTGATTATCACACATGTCAATTATACTCTGATTGTTAATATCTTTATTAGTAAACTTATAAACAGTTGATATTCTAAAAATACATATTGAAACAAATCAAGTGACACATTATATAATAGCATTTGTTTTTACATATTAGCATTGAAATGCGATTAAAGTTAGTATATGAAATTTGAAAAGTGCAAAATTTCAAATGTTATATTTATTGAAACACAAAGACAGTTGTATATAAAAATAACTACGTCTCATATTAATTGCTATATTATTTATATACAGCCGCTACATATTAAGTTAAACACTTTTATCTTAGGCAGAAATCCATAATTTTTTTTTTATTTCTCACTCTATAACTATGCCCCACACACTTACTGAAAGAAAAAATGAAACAACAATAATAAAATAGTACTCACTCTATAACGTGTCATTGGATTAATGGAATTGCAATAACGCATAACTGCAAAGAACGATGATAACTGAGTCTAGACCTTTATGAACATTTTTTTTGTTAAAGTTTTACGTGCAACCTACTGGTCAATATCGTTATGTTGCATGACCCAATTGATGAACCTTATAGTCCACAAATCCAGGAGCCTGCGAGTAGGGGTGAAAGTTCGGTGTACGGTTTGGACTTGAGCCTATTCCAATTCGACCCGAACAAGACTTGCATTTTCAATTTTCCAATCCGAATCCAAACCAATTCGAGTTTGAATCTGATCTGATCCAATCTGAATTTTCAAACGCTAGATAGGATCCGATCCGAAAGTCCAATTTTTTAAAACTCTATTTTTTTATGAAATAAATTAGGCGTGACAAGCCGACAACAACAACCCATAGTCCATTAATGAACTAATAACAAACCCATAGGCCATAATTCATTACAACAGAACGTAACAGAATACATGAGGTTCAGTCCAACAACACAGAATACAGCAGGTTCAGTTCAACAACAAAGAATACAACAACAACACTTAAGCACTGGGCTTTTTAAAAAAAATCAGTTAAGCACTTAAGCCCAATCAATAATACATAATGCAAGGCATATTACTATTCGGTTATATTGGATTTTCGGATTCAATTACCCTCAAGCAATCCGATCCGAAAATCCAATTTTTCAAAAAATATCAATCCGAATCCCATCCGAACACAGTTCGAATCCGATCCGAATTACTAATTCGAATTGGATTGGATTGGATTTCGGATTTTATCCGAATAAATTTCACCCCTACCTGCAAGACCCGGGACCAATGCACATGGGGTGCACTCCAGGGGCCGTCAGAGCCCCTTAAAGGCACACTCATGCCTTGGAAGGGGAATGCGGTGTCATCCGGAGGCCCTCCTAGGCCAAGCGAGGGCTAAGCCAAGCGAGCCAAGGGAACACAAAAGTGGGCAGGAAAAGAAGCTCTGATGGACCCGGGGGTATCTTTAGGCACCCCAGCGACCCAAGTAAATTTCGGAATGAAAAAAGTCATAGGGCCTCGGGAAGTCGAAAAATGGCCCGAAAACTGGAAAAGTGTGGATTATATAGTCCACGAAACCAGGAGCCCGCAGGGATCGGGCACCGACTCCCATGGGGTGCACCCTAAGGCCGTGGGAGGCCCTTTTGAAGACACACTCGTGCCGTAGAAGGGTATGCGGTGCAATCAGGAGGCCCTTATAGGCCCAGCGAGGGTTGTGCCAACATAGCCAAGGGAAGGCAAAAGTGGGCAAGGAAGCAAGGTATGAGGCACCCGGGGAAATCCTAAGGCACCCCGTGGCCCTAGGAAGGTCCGGGACGAAAAAAGTCGTCGGGCACCAGGAAGTCGAAAAATGGCCCGAACACTGGAAAAAGAGTGGATTATTGTCCAATATCCGGGCGCCAGCGGGCTCTGGGCACCCATGCCCATGGGGTGCACCCCAGGACCGTGGGAGGCCCTTTGAAGGCACACTCGTGCCTTGAAAGGGGAATGCGGCCATCCGGAGGCTCTGCTAGGCCAAGCGAGGGTTTGTGCCAAACGAGCCAAGGGAAGACAAAAGTGGGCAGGGAACGAAGGTCTAAGGGACTCGGGGGTATCTTTAGGCACCCCTGCGGCCCAAGTAAATTTCTGGATGAAAAAAGTCGTTAGGCCCGGGGAAGTCGAAAAATAGTCCACAAACTGGAAAAAGCGTGGATTATATAGTCCTCGAAACCAGGAGCCCGCGGGGACCGGGCACTGGTTCCCATGGGGTGCACCCCAAGGCTGTGGGAGGCCTTTTGAAGACACGTTCGTGCCTTAGAAGGGTACACTAGTAGAATAAATGCTAATTGCGGCGGTCTTGAAGTGGCATATTGCTGTGGTTTTAGGCGCGCCGCAATTAAGGGCGCAGCAATAGGTAATTACCTATTGCTGCAGTTTTTAAATAACCGCATCAATAGAGCACCAATACCGCAGCAACTGGTATGTTTCCTAATAAAAAAAATGAAGCCTATTGTTGCGGTTTTGGGTAGAACCCGCAGCAATAAGTACTGGTATGGGTAAAAAAAAAAAATTTAGTCTTTGCCATCAAATTTGAAAGGAAAAAAGGTAAGAAGAAAATAAAACACACAAATTGAAAGTAATGACAAAGAATGCTTATACAACCATAAAAGATACAAAAAATCAACATATACTCAAAAGAAAAAAAGATACAAAAGAAAAATATGAAAACAATAACAAAAAAATCAGAAACCCTAACATTTTTATTGATTCCTAACAAACAAAAATGAAGAAAATCCGAAAAAAACTAAATTATCACCACCCTAGCCATTAGATTTGATAAATATAAGTAAAATCTAACTACAAAAGAGAAAAAAAAGAACAAAAAAAAAGAAAACACGAACACTCGCGCGGATAATCTCGCAACGAACAAATCCGGCGAGATCTTCCTCCAACCGTGCTCGCGTCGCCTGCAAATCCGACTGAAGTCCGTCAACACTCGTGCGGACAATCTCGCAATGAACAAATCCGGTGAGATCTTCCTCCAACCGTGCGCGCATCGTCGGTAAATCCGACAGAGAAATCTGTCAACACTCGCGCTTAGCCAGAACCTCGGCGGAGGGAGAATGAGGCGACGACGAAGAGGTACGAAGCTGAGTGAGGAGAGAGGTTTGAATCTTGACTTCTTGAGTGAAAGAGAATGAACGAACGAAGTTGAGCAAAATTTAAGGAACGAAGATGATGAGAGATGAAGATGAAGATGAAGATAATGTGCGAAGATGATAAAGATGAGAGATGAAGATGATGTGCGAAGATCAAATGATAAAGACGAGAGATAAGAGGCGTGAGATTCAGATGAGAGTGATAGGAGAGAGGGATAAGAGGCGTGAGATTCAGATGAGAGTGATAGGAGAGAGGGGTAAGAGGCGTGAGATTCAAATGAGACTGAGAGAGGGATAAGAGGCGTGAGAGATTTAGTAGAGAGGGATGAAATGGATTGTAACCCAAAAATGACTCATGACCTATTGCTGTGGTTTTTTGAAACAACCGCATCAATAGATTAATAAAAAATAATATTTTAATCTATTGCTGCAATTTTAAGAAAACACCGCAGCAATTGGTTATTTCGAACATGTTTTTTTATCAGGCGGTATATTGCTGCGTATAGCTAAAACCGCATCAATTCAACCGCATCAATTTACATTTATTCTACTAGTGGTATGCGGTGTAATCAGGAGGCCCTTATAGGCCCAGCGAGGGATGTGCCAATAGTGCCAAGGGAAGGCAAAAGTAGGCAGGGAAGCAAGGTCTGAGGCACCCGGGGAAATCCTTAGGCACCCCGTGGCCCTAGGAAGGCCCGGGATGAAATAAATCGCTAGGCACCAGGAAGTCGAAAAATGGCCCGAAAACTGGGAAAAGCGTGGATTATAGTCCAATATCTGGGTGCCCGCGGGGTCTGGGCACCCGTGCCTATGGGGTGCACCCCAGGACCGTGGGAATCACTTTGAAGGCACACTCGTGCCTTGGAAGGGGAATGCGGTGCCATCCGGAGGCCCTACTAGGCCATAGCGAGCCAAGGGAAGAAAGGTCAGAGGAACTCGGGGTATCCTAGGGAACCTGGGGTCCCTAGGAAGGTCCGGGCCGATAAAAGACAACGGGCAACGGGAAGTCGAAAATTGGCATGAAAACTGGAAATATATTGTCCATGAATCTAGGCACTCGCGTTGGGGTGCACCCTAGGGCTATGGGAGGCCCAATGAAGGCACACTCGTGCCTTGGAAGGGCATGCAGTGCCATCCAGAGGCCCTCCAAGGTCCAGCGAGGGATGTGCCAATCGAGCCAAAGGAAGGCAAAAGTAGGCATTGAAGGAAGGTATGAGGTATCCGAGGAGATCCTCAAGTAACCCGACGTCCATATGAGGCTCCCGAATGAAAAAACTTGTCGGAACTCCGAAAAGTAAAAAAAATGGCCCGAAAATTGGAAAATGTGTGGATTAGTCCACGACATGTGGAGCCCGCAGGGCTTGGGATTCTGTGCCCATGGGGTGTACCCCAGGGCCGTAGGAAGCCCTTTGAAGGCACACTCGTGCCTTGGAAGGGTATACGGTGCCATCCGGAGGCACTCTTAGGTCAAGCGAGCCAAGGAAAGGCAAAAGTGGCCAAGGAAGGAAGGTAGGAGGCACCCCGAGGAATCCTTAGGCATCCCTGGTGCTCTAGGAAGGTCCGGAATGAAAAAAGTCATCCGACCCTGGGATGTCGAAAAATGCCTGAAAACTGGAAGAAGCGTGGATTATAGTCCACGACCCCGGGCGCTCTCAGGCTCGAGTAACGATTTCCATGGGGTGCACCCGAGGGCCGTGGGAAGCCCTTAGAAGGCACACTCGTGCCTTGGAATGGGCATACAGTGCCATCTAGAGTCCCTCCTAGGCCATGCGAGGGTTGTGGCAAGTGAGCTAAGGAAAGACAAATGTGGGCAAGGAAGGAAGGTCCGAGGAACCAGGGGGCATCCTCAGGGACCCTGGTTTCCCAAGGAATGTCCGGGACGAAAAAAGTCGTCGGGCATCAGGAGGTCAAAAAATGGCCCGAAAATTAGAAAAAGTGTGGAAGCCACACTCGTGCCTTGATAGGGGAATGTGGTGCCATTCGAAGGCCCTACTAGGCCAAGCGAGGACTATGGCAAGCGAGCCAAGGGAGGGCAAAAGTGGGTAGGGGAGGAAGGTCTAAGGCACCCGGGGGAATCCTCAGGTACCCCGGGGTCCCTAGGAAGGTCCGGAACGAAAAACGTCGTCGGGCCCTAGGATGTCGAAAAATGGCCCGAAAACTGGAAAAATCGTGGTTTTATAGTCCACGAATTCAAGCGCCAGCAGGGCCTTGGCACCGGTTCCCATGGTTTGAACCCTAATGTCATGGGAGGCCCTTTGAAGGCACACTGGTGCTTTGAAAGGGCATGCGGTGCCATCCATAAGCCCTCCTAGGCCAAGCGAAGGGAAAATTTGGCAGGGAAGGAAGGTCCGATGAACCAGGGGGCATCCTCAAGCACCCCGGGGGCCTTAGGAAAATCTGGGACGAATTAAATTACTGGGCTCGAAAAATGGCATGTAAACTGGCAAAAGCGTGCATTATAGTCCGCAAATCCGGGCTCCCGCGGGGTCTGGGCACTGGTTCCCATGGGGTGCACGCTAGGGCCGTGGGAACCCCTTTGAAGGCACACTGGTGCCATGGAAGGGAATGTGTTGCCATCCGGTGGCCATCCTAGGTCTAGCGAGGGATGTGCCAAGCGAGCCAAGGGTAGGCAAAACTGGGCTGAAAAGGAAGGTTTGAGGCACCCGGGGGAATCATGTGGCACACCGGCAGCCCTAGGAAGGTGTGAGACGAAAAAAGTCGTCGGGCATCGGGAAGTCAAAAAATGACGAGAAAACTGGAAATAGTGTGGATTATATAGTCCACGAATCCGGGATCCAGCTGGGCCCGGACACCAGTTCCCATTGGGGTACCCTTGAGCTATGGGAGGCCCTTGGAAGGCACACTCATGCCTTGATAGGGGCATGCGATGCCATTCTATGGCTCTACTAGGCCTAACAAGGGTTGTGGCAAGAAAAGACAAAAGTGGACAGGGAAGGAAAGTCCGAGGCATCGGGGAGCATCCATAGGTACCCATGTGGCCCTAGGAAGGTGGCAGACGAAAAAACTCGTCGGGCCCCTGGAAATCGAAAATGGCCCGAAAACTGGAAAAAGCCTGGATTAGTTCACGAATCCGGGCACCTACGGGGACCTGGGCACCGGTTCCCATGGGGTGCACCCCATGGCTATTGGAGGCCCTTTGAAGGTACACTCGTGCTTTGGAAGGGCATGGGGCGCCATCCGGAGGTCCTCTTAGGCCTAACGAGGGTTGTGCCAAGAGAGACAAGAGAAGGCAAAAGTGGGCAGGGAAGGAAGGTCTGAGGCACCCGAGGGTATCCTCAGGCACCCCGGCGACCATAGGAGGGCCCGGGATAAAAAAAAGTTGTCGGGCACGAGAAGTCGTAAAATGGCCCGAAAACTGAAAAAAATGGATTATAGTCCACAGATTAAGGGGCCCGCAGGGCCCGAGCCTCGCTGCCTAAGGGGTGAACAGCAGGGCCGTGGGAGGCCCTTGGAACTTGGAAGGGCATGCAATGCCATCCAGAGGCCCTCCTAGCCCCGACGAGTGTTGTGCCAAGGGAAGGCAAAAGTGGGCAAGGATGGAAGGTCTGAGGCACCGAAAAATCGAAAATTAGCCCGAAAATTGGAAAAAAGTGTGGATTATAGTTCAAGAATCCTGGCACCCGGGGATCTTGGGCACCGTTGCCCTTGACATGCACTCGAGGGCACTAGGAGGCCCTTTAAAGGCACACTCGTGTCTTGGAAGGGGCATGCAGTGCCATCAAGAGGCCCTCTTAGGCCTAGCGAGGGTTGTGCCAAGGAAAGGCAAAATTGGGCAGGGAAGGAAGGTTCGAGGCACCCGGGGGTATCCTCGAGCACCCTGTGGGCCCTACTTAGCTCCGGGACGAAAAATGGCCTAAAAACTGGAAAAGCGTTAATTATTGTCCACGAATCTGAGCACCCAAGGGGCCTGGGAACCGGTTGCCATGGGGTGAACCCAGGGCCGTGGGAGGCCCTATGAACGCACACTCGTGTCTTGAAAGGGGCATGTGGTGCCATCTGGAGGCCCTCCTAGGCCGAGTGAGGTTTGTGCCAACGGAAGGCAAAAGTGGGCAAGGAAGGAAGGTCTGGGTACCTGGGGGCATCCTGACGCACTCCGGGATCCCTAAGAAGGTTTGAGACGAAAAATGTCAGCGGGAGCCGAAAAGTCGAAAAATGGCCTGAAAATTGGAAAATGTGTGGATTATATAGTCCAACACTTAGGGCACCCGCGGGTCCCGTGCCCATGACGTGCACGCCAGGGCCGTGGAAGGCCCTTTGAAGGCACACTCGTGCCTTTGAAGGCCCTTCGAAACTTCAATTTTTAATCAGGGAAAATTGTCATGTAAGAAATAAAGCATATTCAAAATTGAAGTTTCGTAAGAAAAAATTGCTAATTTCAAGTTAAATTTTCCATTTCTGGACCATTTTATTTATTTTCTACGAATTTGAATTTGGTTTTTTCAAGTCTTTGTTTCATGTCGAAAGATTCAGATCTATCTTTAATCTTAAATATTTTTTCTTCTTATTCTCCATTTCATTTATTTTTTTAAAATTGTAAAAATATCTATAATCGTTTTACATTGATTTTCAATAATGTTGATTAACAGGTGTCATATTAAATTAGTAAACTTTGGCAGGATATTTTAAGTCATATTAGATGTTGTAAATTTGTTTGACATTGTACACTTTTTTAGTACAGTCTACAAATTCACTTTTTAGCTTTCACGAAGTATTTAACAACATTGTAAATGTAAGTATACCAAACGGTTTCATATTGTAGTTGAACCAATAAGAAGATATGGAATTGGATGAAAGTGATTCCATTTTATTGTTAAACCAAACAACCTATAAAAGTAATGGTTAACATTACTCTTTCTCCCTCACATATGATTGATTCCATTCCATTTCCTGTAGTTGAACCAAACACACTCTTAATGTGGACAAGCAAGTGGAGACATGGCTTTGTCCATACTACTATATTTATTAGTGTAGCACTGGTTGGTAATTTTTAGAATGTGAATCAGGGAAATGCGTAGAGGAACCTCGGACATTTGAGATCGACTCCCCCAGTTCATGAAATGAAAACTAATGAAAGAAAATGTGGTGATCAAACTCATCGAAGTAGGAGGCAACAGAAGACAAAATGATCGATAAAAAGGATTGACGGCCCATTTGGTTAGTGGTCATAAATATTGGTAATGGTAATAAAATTTAGTGTAAATTTGTAAAAAAAGTTCACATGTCCATGACCATGGGAATGAAACTTTATCACAAAACATGGGTTTCCCTTTATAAATTTCCATTACCACCCAATACCACCTTCCCAAGTGGTAATGGATAGTAATGAGATTTTAGGAAGAAAATGGATATCTTGGTATGAAGTAGCATTACCATAGGTAATGACATTGGATTTCTAGTACAAATTTACACTATAATGCATTACCATTTCCACCATTTATAACCTCTTACTAAATAGGCCGTGAGGGATATGTGGAGACGTGGCATCCGTGCGAGTACAAGTTGTACAAAGCAAAACTTGCTCGATTTGTTACAGATAACTACAGGGGTTCATTGAAGGCAGAAGTATTGATTACATGTCAAGGCAACTACAATTACTGTTTCTGCCAAGAAACTAGTCAAATGAGTTAAGTGTGTTTAGAGAGGTTAAAATCCCGAGTTGGAATATAATCCCGAGTCTTGTCACTGGAGGTCCTGCAAAACAAGGAAAACTGACTCGGGGGTGTTCCCGGGAAAGTCCCCCGATGCTCAAGTCAGTTGAGATTGAGGTAGAGAGAGAAAGTGAGTAATTGTAGAGAGAGATGCTCTGGTTTTGTTAGGTGATAATTCAATACCTACTCATTGATTGGGCTTGCTACTTTTATAATGTTGGGGATTTCCCAGACAAGAAACCCTATAGGGGAACATCCATGTCTGTAGGAAAGTTGTCTCCTTTTTATGGTAAAGTTATTTATTGCCCAAAGAGTTGATGGGCCCCTTGGGAGCATGTAGATCAGATCTTTTAAGTGGGCTTTGCATGACACTGTTGGACCAGATCATGGGTCCAAACAATTAGTTCCACGCCAAGTGATCGGAGTGAAAATCGTCATTTTAGTGCGGTTGATTGGCGGAATAAAATGATTACATCTATGTCGAGGTCGAGCGGGACCTAGAAATAATCATGGGGGTTTGATGCCGGATCCTAGTGAAGCAATTCATCTGGCGCTAGGATTAACCAAGCACGGGGGTGTCGTTCCGTCACAATCCCGAGTGGATACTGCCCGAGCCAGAGAGAGTAATGCAAGGGATTCGGGAATAATGCGAGCGGCGAAGCTTTCATATCCTCTTTCCCGAGTCGAGGTTCCATATCCGTGCATATGCTCGATCCCGAGTTGAGGGGAGAGTTCTGTGATGACCGAAGGCTCACATGGGTCGATGGGGGAGCTCTCGGGATTTCCTCGAGGGGGAGACAGTGCGTCGAGCACGCAAGTTGGCGCCGAATGCGTACTGGCGCGCGTCACGCAAGGCTGCAGCGCACCAAGCTCTCGGGTGCGCCAGACACAGTCGGGATGATCTTTGTTGTGCCCCCTTGGAAATTCTCCCGAGCCGGGGACCTCACAAACCCGTGTAGCTTCATGTTGCGCTCCATGTCTGAGTTAGTGCTTAGATTGAGGGGGTCAAGCCAAGGGCCACATCCTTGCCCGAGTTGGCTCTTAGACCAAGGGATGTGCCATTCCCGAGGGGATATTTTCCCGAGTTGGCCCGCCGACTCTTCCCTTGGCGACCTCGAGAGCTTGATTTCTTGTGAGGAGGTGTCAGCTTCGGGGCCCGACTTCCTTTGATCCCGAGGGGGGTATTGTCTTCCCTGGTCGAGATGTGGGATACTTGGTCGACATGAGGGAGGATATGAGCCCCCTTTGGAGAGGTCGAGGGCCCTAAGCGGTTACCCCGAGTTGAGCACTTGATGTAACTAGCCGTTTTTGGCTAAGTAGGGAGCCCTCTGGCAAGGCCGAGGAGGGTGAGATACCAACTCGGGGGCTAATGAGCCCTTCTATGGCTACCCCGAGTTGGGTACTTGAGGTACTTAGCCGTTTTTTTCTTTTTTGGCTAAGTAGGGAGCCCCTTGGCAAGGTCGAGGAGGGTGAGGTACCAACTCGGGGGCTAATGAGCCCTTCTGTGACTACTCCGAGTTGGGTAGTTATAGGTACTTAGCCGTTTTTTGGCTAAGTAGGGAGCCCCCTGGCAAGGCCGAGGAGGGTGAGGTACCAACTCGGGGGCTAATGAGCCCTTATGTGGCTACCCCGAGTTGGGTACTTTAGGTACTTAGCCGTTTTTTGGCTAAGTATGGAGCCCCCTGGCAAGGCCGAGGAGGGTGAGGTACCAACTCGGGGGCTAATGAGCCCTTATGTGGCTACCCCGAGTCGGGTACTTTACGTACTTAGTCGTTTTTTGGCTATGTAGGGGTCCCCCTGGCAAGACCGAGGAGGGTGAGGTACCAACTCGGGGGCTAATGAGCCCTTCTGTGGCTACCCCGAGTTGGGTACATTAGGTACTTAGCCGTTTTTTTGGCTAAGTAGGGAGCCCCCAGGTAAGGCCGAGGAGGGTGTGTACCAACTCGGGGGCTAATGAGCCCTTCTATGGGGACCCCGAGTTGGTCATAAGGTACTTAGCCAAACGTTGGTCAAGTGTTTGAGCCCCCTGGCATGGCCGAGAAGGGTGTGTACCAACTCGGGGGCTAATAAGCCCTTCTATAGGGACCCCGAGTTGGTCATGAGGTACTTAGTCAAATGTTGGCTAAGTCTTTGAGCTTGTTGAGCTGAGCTGGGTCTTAGTCAAACCTTTATATGTTTGACCATTGACCATTGCCCGTTGACTTTTTTGACTTGGTACCTTTGTGTCAAATTGGGCTTTTTGGTTTAAGGCTTCGTCCCTGGGCTTTTTTACTGTAGGCCCAGGCTTTTGAAGACCGTCTAGGGTGATGCAGAGGTTGTCGCAACGCGCGGATGAAGAGCTAACTATATAGAGAGTAGGGGGGAGCCTTAACTCCGTACTTCCCGAATCATTTGTGATTTTCTCTCTCTCTCTCTTCATTCTCTCTAAGTTCCTCTGCCCCTTGTTACTTGAACCAGTCTCGAGTGCCCCAGTGTTTGTTTCAGTCCCGAGGCCGTATATTCCCGAGAAGGTACGCTTTTTCTTAGTCGTAATTCTTGTATTTCATTGTTTTGATAATTGAAGTAGCCGTCCATAGGATGGATCCCGAGTCTGATCCATATGTCCTCGCTTCTCCTAAACTGTCTGAAGAGATACGCTGGGTTGACGGATTCTTAGTTAGCACCCAAGTCCCGTGTGAGGACCCATTGGCCATTCCCGAGGCGGTGCCTTTATCCAGTCCCTCGGATTCGCTAAGTGAGGAAGATGAGGGGGTAGTTCCAGGTCCCTGGGAAGTCTCTTTAGCCCATAGGCCATGTAATACCAGCTACCTTGACCGACTTATTTCTGACGGGGTTATCACCGTATTTGAAGAGGCTGAAGAAGAAGCCCCGACACGTCAGGTCAGGAGTACCCCACTTTAGATCCCGAGGGCGGCCCTCACACCTACTACTCCGAGGCCACATTCATGAAATATATGGAGAGAAACGCCAAGTATGTGGCGACCAAATTTTGGATTTAGGACCCTTACATTGTGATCCGAGCTAAGCATATCGACTCGGTGTTGACTCCTCCGGTGGGGTGTGTGTCGGTATACCATCAGAGTATGCAAATGGGTCTTAGATTCCCAATGCATTCCTTCATCAAGGAGCTTCTGAATGCCTACCAATTGA
Source organism: Beta corolliflora (assembly GCA_947648045.1). NCBI lineage: Eukaryota > Viridiplantae > Streptophyta > Magnoliopsida > Caryophyllales > Amaranthaceae > Beta > Beta corolliflora. Next base: position 160,101 of record CANSZD010002801.1, on the reverse strand, counting down.
CACTGACCAATCTTCTGCCCAACAGCTGGTTGACTATAAATGGTTTCATTTATATCTGTGACCTCCTCGGTGTTGCCCCGAGTGTGCGCTTATGGCGCAACATTTTTACATTGATGTTAGGGCCTGCTGATCTACATGGCCCCGGGTGGTTCTGTTTTCAATGTAGAGCGGGTTATAAGGTTGTCCGCGACGCCCCTTCGAATCAGAAAGGGTTTAGACGGATGTTCTATCATGTCTACACCAGCGGTGAATGGGGGATCCCTATCCTTCCCCCCGAGGAGGGACCTCGCTTTAGGCTCAATCAAACGGTCCCCAAGATGTCTCGGGAGGAGGCGGTTGTGGGCTTGAGCTCTAGTTGTGGCGACCAAATTTTGGATTTAGGACCCTTACATTGTGATCCACAACCCCGAGGACATTAACTGGTGCCCTTACCTACGTGCCCCAGGATTGGCTACCTACCCGCTATGAGATGCAAAACGAGACGTTCTTGGCGGCTGCGGGCTTGAGCTCTAGTTGTGACAAGGGTAATTTCCTTAATCGAGTGTATGACTTCACTTCCATGTTAAAGTTTTGACTTTTTCTTATTTCAGCTGTTGCTTGACATCGCCTGGATCCTGCGATGGCCGAGAGATACGTCGACAGCGTTGCGCTAGCTGCTAAGATCTTGGATGAGCTCGATGCTGAAACTATGTCTATCTCGCCACCTCCAAAGGTAAATTAGATCTGTCATTTGCTTTAGTTTGTGTCCCGACTTTGTACTGACTTCTTCTATTTCCAGGATACCGACCCGAAGATGGCTAAAAAGCCTCACGTTCGTTCCCGCAAACTGAAAGGGGATACTGAGAAATCTTAGGCTTTGGAGAAGGCTGCCTCCAAGGCCTCTGATAAGGCAACATCGGGCGTGTCTACGGACAGCAAGAGAAAACCCGAGGATCAAGATGGAGGCCACATCGAGGTCCTTGATGATCTTCCCCCTAAGCGACCCCGAGCTAATCAAATTGGGTCGGATGTTCCTCTTACTGCGATCACTAAGCCTCAAAATTGGCGAGGGTGAAGAACGCTGTCAAAGCGATCTACACTGATGCCGATGATGAGGCTCTTCTGGCCTTAGATCATGGGAAAGTTAACGCCCTTTATGAGTCCTGGCTTGAGGTACGTATCTCCTTTGAACTTACATATGCTTTTTGATTTCATTTGCACCGGCCTTTGTTGATTTTTCTATGTACCTGCAGACCTCCATCCGAATGACCTCGGTTATCAACCGTCGGGCACAGTTCGAGGCGGGCGTCAGCGCCTTGAATAAGGAGGTGGACGCTCTAACTAAGAAGGTCTCTGATCAGGAGGCTGAGATTGATAAGCTCAACACCGAGCTTAATGACCAGAAAGAGACCTTCGAGCAGGCTCGAACTGCATTGAACGAGATGGACACGCTGAAGGAGTCCAACAAGAAGATCAAGGCCGACCTTGAGGCTACTACGATCGAGCGCAATGCCGCTCAAAAGAGTGTCGAGGATCTTCAACTTTAGTTGGCCGAAGTTGTGAAGAAGGCTAAAAGCTCGAAGCATAAACTGCAGAAGGCTCGTTCCAAGCTCGAGAAGGTGCGGGTGGAATTTTTGCAGGATTGGAAGAGGTCTCCCGAGGGCTTGACCTTTTTGGGGAATATGGCCACCAACTCCTACCGCATGGCTGTTTGAGAGACGAAGGAGCATCTCAAGGGAATTCTTGTTGGTCCCGACTCAGCTCTGAATTGGGACGACGTCGAAACTGAATTCGACCGCCGTATTGCCGAGGAACAGAAGGAGGCGCCCAATGCTCCCCCTGCCTCATAGATCCCAACTACCGTTTCTCAGCCGGCTATTGCCCAGGCTTCTGCGACTGCTGAGGTCATCCCGAGCTCTGTGGATCCGACTGCTGACATTGTTGACCCCGAGGGTCTCTGTTCCGGCAAGAGCTCAGACGAAGAAGATGGCGCGGGTAGCATTGACAGCTCTCCAGACAAGACCTTAGCTGCTTAGATTTATTTCTTCAGCTTTGTACTTAGACTTTTGGGACTCTGGGGAGTTATGTTCCCGGGGCCTTTAGGTTGTATTTCCCCTATCTTACCATAATGAAATGGTAATGTTTTGCAATTCTTCCCGAGTATAATTTTTCCGAGTACAATGCATTTTTTTTTGTTAGATGCAACTGCTATGAACCAAATTGTTTATCTTTCATTCATATTTCCGAGATTGTCAACTATGGGGTACAACTGACTGCCCCGAGTTGTGGCTAACAAAATGAACTATATGCTCAAGTGTGGCCAAGTTCACAAAAAATCCCGCCAACTCTAATAGGGTACGACTGGTTCCCCCGAGTTGTGGTTAACAAAATGAACTATAGGCTCAAGTGTGGCCAAGTTCACAAAAAATCCCACCAACTCTAATAGGGTACGACTGGTTGCCCCAAGTTGTGGTAAACAAAATAGACTATGGGCTCAAGCGTGGCCCGTTTACAAAATAAGGCTCAAGTGTGGCCTAATTACAGCCATGGCTCATGTGTGGCCTAAGTTACATCCTAGTTAAATGTAATATTTCTTCAGATTGGCTGCATTCCAAGGTCGGGCCAAGGGGGTGCCTTCGGGTGACTCGAGTCGGTATGTTCCCGGCTTGATCACTGCTGTGACCTTGTAAGGTCCATCCCACTTAGGCATGAGCTTCCCTTTCAGATGTGTCAGCCCTGTGGCTTCGACCTTTCTGACCACCCAGTCGCCTACGTGAATTGGTCGAGCTTTCACCCTGAGGTTGAATTGCCTGGTTACTCGTTGCTTGTTGCGGATTGACTTGAGTAGGGGCATTGCCCCTAGACTCAGGAAGTAAGTCGAGGTCTACCTTTTTCTCTTCCTCATTCTTGTCGTACTCATAGAAGGTCATCCTTGGGGAGGGTATCCCGACTTCGACCGGAAGGACGGCATCGCTGCCGTAGACTAGACTGAAAGGTGAATTGCGTGTTGCCTCTTTTACGGTAGTTCTCGCCGACCAGAGCACTCCCGGGAGATCGTCTATTCAGGACCCCTTAGCTCCTTCTAATGACTTCTTAATCCCGTTCAGCACCACTTTGTTGGCGGCTTCTGCCTGGCTGTTTGTCTGAGGTCGGAAAACCGCTGAGAACCTTGTTTGAATGCCGAACCTGGAACAGTAATCCCGGGTTGGCTCGCTGTTGAATTGCCTCCCATTATCCGAGATGAGGGTCCTTGGAATACCGAAGCGAGTGATGAGGTTCTTCCATATAAAGTTCTGAACTTGCTTGTTAGTAATGGAGGCTAGTGGTTCTGCTTCCACCCACTTGGTGAAGTAGTCTATGGCCACTAGCAAGAACCTTCTCTGCCCCGAGGCTGCCGAAAATGGTCCTGTCAAATCCATCCCCCATTTGTCGAATGGTAACACTGCTTGTATGGTTGTCAGGGAGTTCGTCGGGGCCCGAGGGATGTCTCCATGGAGTTGGCAGTTGGGACATTTCTTCACTAAATCCCTGGCATCAGATTTTCAGTGTTGGCCAGTAGTACCCGGCTCACTGAGCTTTCCCGGCGATGGTCCTCGCCCCTTGATGGCTGCTGCATGCTCCCTCATGGATTTCCCGAAGGATGTAGTTACCCTCGAAGGATATAACTCACTTCAGTAGTGGATGTGTGTAGGATTTTTTTGTATAGGATCCCTTCATGCCAGACAAACCATCCTGACTTCTTATTCAAAGCCTCCGCCTCTTTCTCTCCCGAGGGTAGTATGCCATATCTGAGGAAGCTTATGATTTCCTCCATCCATGTATCAGTTCTGTTCAAGGTGTGGACCTGGAGTGAGTTAATGCTTGGTTCGGTTTAGGACTTCCCAGGATGATGGTTCGAGGGGTCAACCCCTCTCGCCGAACTCGCCATGCGGGCCGGGGCATCGGCCTCGTTGGTTCTCGACGACCTCGGAGCCGTTGTATCTTGAATGAGGACAACTTTTTAATGAGCTCCCGGGTTTTGTTGAGGTACATCCTCATGTTATCTTCCTTGGCCTCATACTCCCCCGAGACCTGTCCTACTATGAGCTGTAAATCTGATTTGGCCACTATTGCCTGGGCTCCCGAGTTGATGCAGATTTGGAGGCCTAGGATTAGAGATTCGTATTCAGCCTCATTATTTGAGGCCAGAAAGTCAAACTTCACAGCATACTCCATTTTATCCCCGATCGAGGGAATGATTACAAGCTCCGCTCCCGCTTCCAATTTGGTAGGCGAACCATCCACTTGTAACTCCCACGACTCTCTTTCTTCAGGTCAAGGGGTCGGGAGCTGCATTCACTGATGAAATCTGCCAACGCTTGTGCCTTGACAGCTCTCCGAGGCTCATATTCCAGCCCGAAGTCTGCCAATTGGTCCGCCCACTCGGTCATCCGAGTTGAATGATTTCTGCTTTCGATCACTTTTCTGATGGGTTGTCTGGTTAGGACCTTAATAGGGTGCGCAAAAACCATCTTCTCAATCTGGATGTATCTTGCTTCCGCTCCTCTATTAGCGTGGCTGATGATGTATACTGGGTGCTGAGTCCCCTCTCTTTCAGCCACAAGCACCGCACTGAGGGAGTACTCTAATACTGAGAGGTAAATGTAGAGAGCTTCTCCCGGCAAGGGTGATATGAGTTTGGGTAATGTTACCAAGTGTTGTTTTAGCTGTTGGAAAGCTTGCTCAGCCTCGTCATAGATCCCACTCAAATTCTTTTCTCTTGAGTGCTATGAAGAATAACAGGCTCTTGTCGGCCGAGCGAGACAGGAAGCGTCCCAGTGCTGCTAGGCATCCGATTAGCCTCTGTACTTCTCTGACATTCCGGGGTGAGGACATGTTTAGTACTGCATTGATTTTATTGGGGTTGGCCTCGATTCCTCTTTCATCAACCAGGAACCCGAGGCACTTCCCCCCTTTACTCCGAACACGCAATTCTTTGGGTTCAATTTCATGTCATGGCGTCGCAGGGTGCTTAGTGTTTCTGCTACATCCCCGACATGATCAGTGGCCTTTTTACTCTTGACGATCATATCATCCACGTAGACCTCAATGTTCCGTCCGAGTTGCTCCTCAAAGACCTTGTTGATTGTTCGTTGATAAGTAGCCCCTGCGTTCTTTAGCCCGAAGGGCATCATCTTGTAGCTGTATACGCCTTGGGCTGTAACGAATGCTGTATGTATTCAGTCCTTTTCTGCCATCAGGATCTGGTGATATCCCGCGTTGGCGTCCATGAAGCTGAGCAACTCGTGACCAGCCGTTGAGTCAACCAGCCTGTGAATCTTTGGAAGGGGATGATTGTCCTTAGAACATGCCTTGTTCAAGTCAGTGAAGTCGACACACATGCGCCAAGCTCCACTGGCCTTTTTAACCAAAACCACATTGGCCAACCACTCTGTGTATTGGCATTCTTCAATGATGTCCGCCTCTTGCAGCTTCTTGACTTCTTCTGCTGCTGTCGCGTGTCTCTCGAGCCCCTGATGCCGGAGTTTCTGCTTGATGGAGGCGGAATCCCTCCTTGATATTCAGCTCATGGGATGCGAAATTGTGATCTAGCCCCTGCATGTCGGAGGCGGAGTAAGCAAATACGTCCTTGTATTCCCGCAAAGTGTTAATGAGTTTTTCTCTGATCTCGGGACTGAGGTTCGTGCCAATCCTCACTATGTGCCTGAGATCTTCATCAAGCATTATCTCCTCGTCTTCCTCGACTGGCTGGGGTCGTTCGTATAACTTTGGATTTTCTAAAAGGTAGATCCCAAGGCCAGTGGGGGTGTCCTTCCCTCTTCCTCTTTTTTGGTCGCTCTTCTGAAATTGTTGCTTTAAAACTGTTTGTATAACACTCCCGGGCTGTCTGCTGATCTCCATAGATCTTCCCGACTTGGCCTTCATCTGTTTCGTATTGCAGGAGTAGCTGATATACCGAGATGGCTGCCTTTATCTTGTTCATGGTGTGCTTGCCCATGATACCGTTATAAGCCAGTGGTATCGACCACAAGGAAGTCGACTGGTAGGCTTCTACTCTTACCCCTTTCCCCGAGTCTCACAGCCAACTTTACAAACCCGATGGGGTATACTGATCCTCCCCCGAAGCCTATCAATGGCTGACTAGTCGGGGTTACGTCCTTCTCGGTATACTTGAGCTTGCGCAAGCAGTCTAGGGTGATGATGTCTGCCGAGGAGCCACTATCGACTAGAATCCTCTTAACCCGGGAATTGGCAATCTTCATTTCTATGACAAGGGGGTCATCGTGGGGGGTATGAATGTGCCGGTCAGGCTCCCCAAACGTCATGATGGGACATCCAGTCTTCAGTGGTTCAATTTCTAGGACATGCTGCTTCATCACGTGGAGGTGGGCCTTGCGGGCTCGGCTGGTTAAGCCTCCCGATGCATGTCCTCCTGCTATCACCCCGACATATCCGTCAGTGTTGTCGCTATTAATTTTTGCTTCCTTCTCTTTTCCTTTCTCTTCCCGAGAGTGCTTGATGTACCTGTTCAACTTCCCTTGATCAGCCAAGTGATCCAAGGCCTTCTTTAATTCCCGACAGTCCTTAGTGGTGTGCCCGCATTCTCGGTGGTATTCACACCACAACCTTTGATCCCTTCTTTCCTTTGAGGTCCTTATAGGGGGAGGGATGGGCAATACCGACTTGTGCTTCATATCTAGATAGATCTCACGTCTATTTCTGTTGAAGCGGGGGTCATTCCCATTATCGGTAGTTCTCGGGAGGAGTTGTTGATTGCTTTTGTTGGATTCCCCGTAAGGGGCTTCTTCCTTCCTTTTTTTCGACTTCTCTCCGACGGGTTTGCAGATGTTCGAGGCTTGGATGAACTTCTGAGCCCGACTCATAGCCTCCGTGAATGTAGTGACTTTGTTTTCAGCCAAGGACCATCTAAACTTGCCTGGCCAGAGCCCCAACATCAAAGCGGTGAAGGTTACCCCGTCTTGAAGGTCAGAGATCTTCAGAGACACCTCATTGAATCGCTTAATGTAGTCAGCCATACCCTCATGCTCCTGCTGCTTGATTGACATCAAGTGAATGCTTGTCTTCTTATGTCGACGCCCCGCGATGAAGTGCTGGTGGAACAGGGCTTCTAACACGGAGAAGTTCATGATTATGCCAGGAGAGAGACCTGAAAACCAGCTGAGTGCTAACCCGTTGAGAGTCGTCGGGAAGTAACGATACCAAGCGGCTTCGCACCCGGTTTGCACACTCGGGGTCACTGTATTCCGAATATTGCTCGATCAGGGGAACCTTGACTTTACCCGGGCTAGGAACGTCCATGATCTCCCGTCTAAAGTGTGTCATGAAGTTTAGTACCCCTCTGTTGACCAAAATGGGACTCCTGTTTCACGGGGGTCCCGAGTCTCCTTCGCCTTCAGTCCTGGTCTTCTTGGACCCGAGAGGGGATCCTTCATCCCCCTTCGAGGAGTCCGAGACTGGGCTTGCTCCTCTTAGCGGATCTTCTCCTGGTTGGCCTTCCTCTTGTCGTTAAGTAGGTGCCGAGCGTCCTATTCCAGCCGACGCCTACGATTCTCTTCAATGATCCGTCGGGCATCGGAATTTGGTGTTCTATGAGAGTTTGCCTATCGGGATCTCTCTCCTCCCACTCGTTGCCCGCCCCGGTTAGGGACTTGAGTGTTTGGATCACCCCTGGTCCGGGGCTCTCCCTGGGTCAACTCTCGGGGTACCCCTTGGTTGAGCAGGGGGATTCCCGCTATGAGTTCCTGCAAGCTGCGTTGCATGTTCGTGTTCAACGGCTGGGCTATCCTTTCTATGTTCTCATTACGAGGAGTAGATCCCTCGTCATCTATGTGCAGCGACTCGACCAGCACATTGGGTTGCTGGGACTGAATCGGGGTCGGTTGGTGCTGATTTGAAGTTCGGGTTGTTTTCCTTCGGGGTGCCATGTTGCTCTCGGTACGTAGCTTTGAGATGTAGGGATCCCCACAGACGGCGCCAAACAGTTTCTGCCTAGAAACTAGTCAAATGAGTTAAGTGTGTTTAGAGAGGTTAAAATCCCGAGTTGGAATATAATCCTGACTCTTGTCACTGGAGGTCCTACAAAACAAGGAAAACTGGCCCGGGGGTGTTCCCGGGAAAGCCCCTCCGACGCTCAAGTCAGTTGAGATTGAGGTAGAGAGAGAAAGTGAGTAATTGTAGAGAGAGATGCTCTGGTTTTGTTAGGTGAGAATTCAATACCTGCTCATTGATTGGGCTTGCTGCTTTTATAATGTTGGATATTTCCCAGACAAGAAACCCTATAGGGGAACATCCATGTCTGTAGGAAAGTTGTCTTCCTTTTATGGTAATGTTATTTTTTGCCCAAAGAGTTGATGGGCCCCTTGAGAACATGCAGATCAGATCTTTCAAGTGGGCTTTGCATAACACTGTTGGACCAGATCATGGGTCCAAACAATTACCATGTCATTGACAAGCAAGTGCACGTACAACTTACTTAAGCGATTCACTTACTTGTGAATAAGGATTACCATTATTTACTATTTAGTAATTGCCATGGGATGATTACAATGATTTGATCATTTTCTGATTGCCATTGACAAGCAAGTGGATGTACTACTTACTTTAGCCGAATTTACTCAATAATAACGATTTCCACTAATTACTCCCCAGTTGAACTCAGTTCTTTGACTTCTTTCTATTATTACTACTAATGAACATGACATATGACAATTAATTAATAATTACTTGAGTTTCAACTTATTCGAATAAACATAATAATAAACATTTTCTTGATATATCTATAAACATAGTTGCTAAAATAATATTTATTCATCGAATCCACACGACAATTGATGATATGCAGACCAATGTCTATGTTGTACTACTTTTTCAGGTTCAATCCATGTAGTTGCCTTTAAATTTTTTTTCTTCTTATGTATTGTACCATTACTTTTTGTGCTATAATAATATTTATTCATCGACTCCAGTTGATGATATACATACCCATGTCTATGTGCATGTTTGTACTATTTTCTTAGGTCTAATCCATGTTACTGAATTTTAATTTTTTTTGTTACTATTTCACATTTGATTATATTTGTTTATTGACCCAATACCTTAGTAGATGTTATACAAACCTTATGTGGATTTTTCTCCTATCTATCCAGTCTAACCCATGTAACTACCGCTAAACTTTTTTGTTCGTGCTTTTATTGTATTATTACATTTTGTATAATTTTTGTTCATTGACTAAACACCTCAGTCGATGATATACATACCTCAGTCTATGAGGATGTTTCTCCTATTTCTCCTTTTAGTATCATGTTTCATTTGTCGTATAGATTGAATTAAATAGTAAGTTTTTGTGCTTAAAACCTCTGTTCATGATGTTGGTTCCCTTAATAAATGAGTATGGCGAGGCACGAAGCTAGGTCCGAGTGGAGAGTCTTCACTATACAAGACTTACTGACTACACCAAATGTTGAACGTGTTAGGGTCAAAGAAGATTGTTTTGTTAGATACTTGTTTGAGGAGTGGGCCAGTCACCAAGATGTAGAATCTACCATAGTCAAAATTTGGTTGGACACGAGGGAATTAAACCATAATACTATAAGGGTGGGAGATGTAAAAATCTACAATGGCGCCATTATATACGCCCAAACTATGACTAAATCACTAAAACCATGAGTCCATGATATAAACCAAGTTACGGGGTTATACTTTGTAAGGGATAGTATAAGACAAGATTTGTGGATACTGTCAAAAGTCAAATGATAGAACTAGAAAAGCGGATAACTTATCTATGTGGCTTAATTATTTGGCTTGAATTCGGGCCAAACAAGAATTAATAAAGTTTTGCTATTTTTTTCATTATTGTTTAATATCTAATGTAATTCTATATCTATGTGTGGTTATTACTTAATTTCATATTTTGTTACTATTATTATATTATGTGAATTAATTACAAAAATTGATACTATTATCCAAATTTCAATCTAGATTACAATTAATTATTAAATTGCATTACTTAATTAAATACAATATTAACAACATTAACGATATTAATTTCTCTAATATGGGATTATCCATTGGGTATGCTATTAACATTAATTGTGGGGATACACCCTTCACATATACTTTCCTAAAAATTTGCTCTTCATTGCCGCCATTATCATAGAAGTATATGGGAGATGATAAAACACTATCATATAGTGGTAAGCCTGAAGTGACCACTATCTGGGATAATCTAGCAATTTCAGCATATTAACACATAGTATTAATTTATAAATAACAAGTGTCTCAAACATATAATCAAAGGTTGATTTATAAATAACCAGTGACTTAAGCACATAAACAGGAGTTCTTATAAATATCCAATTGCACAATTTTGGGGAAAAAGTTGGTGAAACAAGCTAATTACTGCAACTTTTATTTCTTATAAGAGATCACAATTTAACTTTTGTCAAAAAGTTATTTAACATACACAAATAAGGGTTGATTTATAAGTAACAAGCGTCTCAACTACATAAACATGGATTGGCCTAAAAATAACAGGAGTCTTTAATACACAAACATGGGTTTATAAATTACTACCTTTGTCCGCAAATAATAGTTACATTTTTATTTTTTATCGACACAAAACTTTGAGCATTCATAACTCTAATTTTGTACTTATAAAAATTATTAAAAAATTGATATTCATATGACTAAATTTGTGATCCTACATGACTATACTTTTCCTTACCCATAAATCACAAATGATATTCAAATTGGAATTTGTGAATAGTTTTCAAAAGTTAAAGTGTAGCCATTATTTAGAAATAGAGGTAGTACAAGATTATCCCTAATAGTGGCCAGACTAACTACTAGCTGATAGTGTTTTATCATACCTTAGAAATATATCGCTTATCTCGCTACCATGAACCCCCCTCTAAGTAATCATTTCATAATCATTAGATTAGATTTGTGTACAACTATTAAATGAAATCTAAATATAAAAATATTTTATAACCTTTTACTCTATGAGATTTTTTGTGTACAAAGATGTTTGTCGAAAATTTACAATAACAACTATGAGTCGCTACATTTAGTTTCTTTTTTTTAACTATTTATCTCATATAAACATATACAATACATATTATTAAGGGTTAAAATATCGTCTAATTAGGAGCATACTCGTGACACTTAATGGTCGTGACATTGTACAGGGACGACAGGTCTAGCGTCGTCAAGAGTATACATTAATTGGAAGTTAATTTTTCCTATATGGTAAGCAATTTCAGGGAAATACAATTACTTACTCCAACCGATATTTATTAGTTTACCTAATTTTCTTAGAGTATGATGTAACGCTCCGTCATTTTTTTTTAAACATAATATAAATAAAATATAACATTTTATTAAAGAAATGGCGATAGTGGAAATATCGCCTGACGGAAATGTCACTCTAATCAAAGGTTAAAATTAAACTAAATAAAAATATAAAACCCAATTAAAATAATCCAAAATATCCATAAAGAGGCAAAATAACCTCATAAACTCAATGTAGTAACTATAAATGAAATAAAACGTCTAAAACAAAAATCCTAAATAGCCTTTCTCTCATTTCCCATAACACGAAATAATCACCAGCAAAATATATCAACAAAAATCCACAATCAGTGGGGAGTAACTAACAGCTCTCCCAGCTCAATTAGGATCCATATAAGAACTATAAAAGCTTTAACAATCAAGTTGTATATCAATATCTCGCAAACAAACTTCAGATAAATACATACAACAAAGACAATACAACATGCTAAAGATAAATAGGGTAAAGATAATAGAATAAACAAATGGACTAATAAATATACAAATAAACTCAAGGATTAACAGTATAAATCATCAAAAAAAAATAACATGAACGATATAAATGATAATGATAACGTCTCCGAAATAATCTTCTTAACACGTTTGGGAGGAACTGAACATAAGTGGATCGCAACCCACTGTTCCTATTTGGTAATAGTATTAGGACCCTGCTCGCCTATGTCTAGTATGGCCACACCCTGATGCGAAATAGTACCCTGCTCAGTACTTCTCGACCTCTCAAACGACAACTAATAACCAAGACGGACCTACATACCTTGCTCAGTACGTAAGCATAACTATGTACCCTGCTCAGTACATAGTGACTGTTCATTCCTAGGAGACAATGTCGTCTCACTAGTCATCATCCTCAAACAAAAATAAATAATAAATAATATAATTTCATCGTCTGCAGAATGTCATTCAAGGTCTTACATCAAACTGCAAGAATTTAGGGCGTTAACCCATCAATTCCAAACTGCAAGAATTTAGGGCGTTAACCCATCAATTCCAAACTGCAAGAATTTCAGGGACTCAACCCATCAATTCCATTTACATCAAACTGCAGGAATTTTAGGGACTTAACCCATCAATTCCAATTCAAAACAACTTCATAATATCTCCAAAACAATAATCTTTATGTTAACAATATCATCTTCAAAATATATAAGTTAACTCATCAAGAACGAGAAAATAATATAAGTGCTTATCATAATGTGGAAACATATTCACAACACTTTTCCATGCTCACATCTTAAACAGTACATAATACAATACTCAAACTAAAAACAACCAAGGACTTGAGAAAGCCACCACCTTACACTATCAATTATATATAAGAGAACAAAAAACAATCCAACCAAGCCCAATATAAACGCATGATAATAACCAACAACAAGTATTTCATATCATTAAGTAATGTAGCTTAACAAAACCAAACCAATAACAAATTAATTAAACTAATCAAAACTACAACAAAACCCATGAAGAGCAGTCTCTATATTATGCAAAACAACAAGCAGCTACACGCATGGAACAAGTACATGAGAGCAGGTCAACAACCAAGTAGTGCCATAATCACTTCATACTCAACTTAAACCTTTTTGCCCAACAGTAGCAATGTTGTAGAACAAAACCATCCAAAATCCCAATATTTCACCCAAAATAACAATTATACATGTCTTACAAACTATAACTTGATGCTCATAAAAAGAAACAATACTAACATGATTTCTAATATTAAACATGATACTAAAAATCACCCAAAAATATATATCATACTACAGCATAGACACAATACTTAATCCCAATCATAATAAACTAATTTTTACCCCCAATCATGATACTAAAAATCCATTAACCCAACTATTAAAACTAGTATAACTGCTATGCTAATACTAATCGATCTAGGGTCGTCGTTAGTTACCTTTGAAGACCTCCAATTGCTTGCATTTCCATTATATACTGTTCTGTTCCGACCAAGATTCTCGACTATACGAAACTCGGATGCCAAATCTCTCCGGTCAAAGTGAAGGCCCAGATGTTCTCAACATGCTGTCCAAATTTCAGGATAATCCAACGGTTAGATCTCCATATATGGTTATTTTCGTGAAGGTGTGGCAGGGAAATCCGGGATGAACTTTTCTCTTCTTTTTGTCTTCTCTTCCCCTCTTGAAATGGTCGAATAAAATGGGGTTATGGTGTGGTTCTTGCTGTCCATAAAACAGCATTAAGAGAATATAAAAAAGGTGTAAATGGGGGGTTATAATAGCTAAAAAGATGGGAGTTGAATAACATTAAGGTGGGGGGTTATAAAGGGGTTACAAACTCCAAAAGCCACTTCTTTATCCATCAAAATATCTGATTTTTGGGTAGCACTTTTAGGACCCAAACTCCATGTCCAAAAAGTTGTTACGACAGTCAAACGCGCGATTGAAGCGATAAAACAAAATGCATAGCTAAAACGCGATATTTAAATAATAGAAAAATTATATAATTTGTAATCAAATAAATTTTATAAATATAACATTTTAAAAGTTGAAAAAACAAATAATATAAGATATAATATTTTTAAGAAGTAAAATATTATAATTTTAACGGAAAATAACAATTAAGAGAAAATACACTAGTGGAAAAAAACGCAAGGGCTGCGGTGCAAGGGCTTAACCCACCCGCGAAATATTTCAGTGGGCTTTTAAATATTTTGGAAGAATTCTGGGCGTTTTTTTAAAATATTCTATATACTCAGCGCATACTCAGCGCTCCTTTAATCTCCTTCATTCTCTCTCCTCTCTCTCCTCTCTCACAAATCTCACTCCTAAAACCTAGCCCTCCCTCGTCTGTCTCTCACAAATCTTCAAACCACCACCACAAATCTTAACACCACCACCACAAATCCTCCTTCGTCTTGTCGTCGCATCTCCTCTGTCGTCGCGAACGCAAGAATTGTGCAGCCAAGCTATGGTGGCAGCAACGCAAGAATGGTGCAGCAGCGGTAACAACGACGCGAGATAGGGAAGGAAGCTTCGGCGACCTGAAAGAAGCGGTGGAGGTGGCTTGGTGGTCCGATGAGAGAGATGCGAGTGATTTAGAGATGAATCCAATTTCAAAGTTTCTCTCCTTTGACTGTTTGTGTATGTTGATGTTTGACTTTGTGTTTAGTGTTTGATTGATTCTTGATTTGGATATGTGATTTGGATTTGTGTTTTTTTAGTTGTTTTGGTTGATGATGATCTGTATATGGAAGGATGTTGTCAAATTATCTTTCTTCATTGTGTTGTTGATTTTTGAAGTTCTTGAACTGTGATTCTGCTAGTTTTTGAATCTTTGCATAATAGAACTGAAATGTGAATTTTTTTTAATGGAATAAGATGTATTAATCATTCTGTTGATTCATATTTCTTACCCGTTCCATGATTTAATTCGCAGCCAATTGATAAGAATTCTGTTGATTCTTGATCCTAGTGTTACAAAGATTAGTTCTATCTCAAACTTTTTTAATTTTAGTCAAGAATTTGTAATGAAATAATGCTTTCACAAGGCTCTGTAAATAATTTTGTTTGTAGAATTTGTTATGTTTCGGTTTTTTGGTATATTTAGGAGTAAAAAAAATGCAAAAAAAAATTATTATTTTTTGGTCACAAGGGCTGCGGTTATGGTCAAAACCGCAGCCCTTTGTACAAAGAAGGGCTGCGGTCAAAAACCGCAGCCCTTCATTTTTGCCGAAGGGCTGCTACAGCAAGGACTGCGGGCCAAAAACGCAGCCCTTAGGGCTGTTTTGACCGCAGGCCTTAGGTTTTTTTCCACTAGTGATAACACGAATAAATTATGAGCGAAAATCCGTGGTGTTGCAATCAATCTCCCTTAAGAAAGTTTCGTCCTTGAAACTTGAAACGACACGAAAATACGCTATACGACGACTACATACAACTTTCTTTCAGACATCTAAGTAACACCTTGGCGGTACTCTGCAAAAACGTAAACATTAGTCCTTGCTAAACCTTACCAACTATCACATAAGAAAACATATAGCACATCAGTTAACAAAAATAACTCCCAAGGCTTTCTTCCTACCAAAGTAACTCTCACTAAGCACTTTAAGATACTAATGCTTCTAAATACAACAACTACACACTTCTCATAAAATATGTAGCAACTCAATGAGAGTTTTTGGATCATTTGCTCTGATACCAACTGTAAAGCTCTGTCCTTTTTTTAAACATAATATAAATAAAATAGAACATTTTATTAAAGAAATGGTAATAGCGGAAATATTGCCTGACGGAAATGTCACTCTAATCAAAAGTTTAAATTAAACTAAATAAAAAATAAAACCCAATTAAAATAATCCAAAATATCCATAAAGAGGCAAAACAACCTCATAAACTCAATGTAGTAACTATAAATGAAATAAAACGTCTCAAACAAAAATCCTAAATAGTCTTTCTCTCATTTCCCATAACACGAAATAATCACCTGCAAAATATATCAACAAACATCCACAATCAGTGGGGAGTAATTAACAGCTCTCCCAACTCAATTAGGCTCCACATAAGAACTATAAAAGCCTTAACAATCAAGTCGTATATCAATATGTCGCAAACAAACTTCAGATAAATACATACAACAAAGACAATACAACGTGCTAAAGATAAATAGGGTAAAGTGGTGCGCAAGCGCGGATGTGTCGTCGTTGTGTGCACCGCGCCCGGTCCAAAGATAAAATTTCTCCTACTCTCTTCTACACTAAGGTAGTATAGTGGAAGTAGGGGTCGTATCCACAGGGAAACAGGGACGAGTTTAGTATTCAGCGTGATTCGAAACCTAGATTAAGCTAAGGGCCGAGAAACCTAATAATAATTACAAAGGGGGGTTTCAAGTATATTATAAACAAACTAAAACTAACTAGCAAGTAAATAAAATGAGAAATCAATTATGGAAAGATCTTGAATCCGATTAACATCCACTTCAATTCATTATCGATCCTCGAACCTCCACTCTAATTATTTCCATAATTATCTATTGTTGAGAATTAATCTCGCGTTCTCCTTATTCTTAGTTGAATAGCACGATCAGCGTGACTATAAAACCCTAACTAAAGGATAACCTAGTCCGATCTGCGTCTAAGTTCAATCCAATAGCAAAGAATAAACACAGAGAACCAATAGACTCCGCTAATGTCATACACGCGATAAACATTCAACGGTTGATTCAATTTCCCTAAGAAATAACCAAGATGATCGGCATCTAAATTACTCCCTAGTTTGCTACCAATTGATAAAAGAATAAAACAATCCGATTCTATTCTTAAATCTAGCATTAGATTAATTACACAATCAAACTAGTAACGTTCCTAGCTTAATCATGCAAAAATCATAGAAAGCAATCATAGAAATTAAACCATAATCAAAGAAACTAAATAGAGAGGAAAGATCTCACAATAATGCTTGAAGCTCCATATTAATCTCGTTCAAGAACGGTTCAAGCTACAATCGGCATAGCAATAGCCAATTCCATAATTGAAATCTCTAAAAACTAAACTAGGAATTGAAAGCTAAAACAAAGAAATGAAAAACAAACAAAAGAGAAATGAAGAACAAAGAGGAACGAAGAAGGAAAGATGAAAAGAGAATCAAGAAGAAGGAAGGATGAGGAGAGGAGCTCTCCCCTCCAACTTGCCACTCCAAGATCTACATTTCAGCTCTCCTCTTCGTGCTCCACTTCGTCTCCCCCAAAATTAGGTTTTAGGAAGCATTTAAACCCCGCACAAAATCGTGGCCCCAAGCCGAATTAAGCGTCGCGAGTCGCGACACTGATCGCGAGTCGCGACTAGGACTCTGTCTCCCCGCATACAAAATGGCCGCAGGTCGCGAGCCGCGACAGGAATCGCGAGTCGCGAGGAGCAGGGGGTCGCGAGGTGCGACAGTCCTCGCGAGTCGCGAGCCTGCTGCTGCTGGGCAGGTTGCTTTGAGGAGCGAGGCTGCTGGGCAGGCGTGCGAGCTGCTGTGCTTGGTTGGGGATGACGCTGGCTCGCTGGGTTGACGCTTGGGCTTGGCGATGATGCTTGGGCTTGCGGTGGAGTTTGATGCTTGCGGTGATGCTTGGGCTTGCGGTGATGCTTGGGCTTTGCTCGGCTCAAATGCACTTCACCTTGGAAGTTCGGAATACATGACATTAACACAACTTATCTCGCAACACTCCGAACTTCCGCTAAGAGTTAAATAAAACACGAATGTTAACAATTACAATCAAACCCTTAGCAAAGTGCACCCAAAGTAACGTAAATACTACGTATAACTTGACCGTATCAAATACCCCCACACTTGAACTTTACTCGACCTCGAGTAAACTCAAAATGAGGATCACCAAATAAATCATCACCCAAGCTAACGACACCAACCTACACTCCCCATCAACTACATCATCATCATCACATCTTAACAACATCCGCTCAAAAACCTAAACGTAAGGGACGATGATTCCCCCACACTTAGATTCGAGCTCTCCTGAAAAATACAAAGACGCGACAACAATAATCACCAAACGACAACCAAAATGTGAGCTCAAATCCTGAAGGATCTCAAAGGAATTGAACTCACTCCAACGCCACAATCCAAATGACAATTCGCCTAAAACCTCAAAAGATAAACTACTACTACAACAACTAACTTAAAATAGCAAGCCATGGAATCAAAGACAAAAAGGGATAAATTCCATGCTTACTCCCAAAAACAAACAATCAAAAGAAAGTGAAAGCCAAAACAAATCTCCGGCAAATGAGTCTTCAAAATACATAATTCTCTCTTTCATCTCTCATTTTGCCTAGGAGCCCTTTCGGGTTTTCATCCTAGCTTCTCACATTTCTTTTTTCATCTCACCATCTTACCCGCTCAATATAAGCCACTTTTTTGCATAGGTTGCCCTTTCGGGTTTTCAACCTATCCGGGCCCCCAATTTTTGCCCGAGTCGCCCGCCCTTGCGGGTTTTCAACTCAGCGGGATTCATTTTCATTGTTTTTTTTTTTATATTTTTTCATTTTCATTTTTTTTTTCATTTTTTTTTTCAAATTGAAATAAATACAACATAAATACAACATAGATACATGAGAATGAGAATACCCTCCCCCCTACTTAAACTACACATTGTCCTCAATGTGACGACAATTAGAAGAAAAAGTAAACTGAAAATGGGGGGAGAAAATCGAAAATCGGGTAAATCGAAGATCGAATGCTCAAGACTCATGACCAAACAATCCGTCAAACTCAAATTTCTTAACAACACCAACTCAAATCTCCGAAATCAACTCACAACCCTCTCCCTCAAATCACTCAAACAAATGGCAAATTCAAAAGTTTCGAATTTTTGAGATTTGCACCTAGCTTAAGAGATCGGAAAGATACAACAATCTCACTCCTCTAATGTTACCAACTCCTAGGTATTGAAGTCCTCCCAACGGGTTTTCTTTTGTGGACTTGGGCTCAAAGTGGATTAAGATTTGTTGTGGTTCTTTTGAGTGGGTGGGCGGTGGGTGGAAGAAAGTTTATTTTGGTGGTGGAAATTTGATGAGAAAATAAAGGAAAAGAAAGAAAATAAAAAGGGTCTCGGGTTGCCTCCCGAGAAGCGCTGTTGTTTATAGTCGTTAGCTCGACTTAGTACCTTAAGCTTAATCATTGAGATTGTGCTCCATGTGTGATAATGGTGGTTCCATGTCAATCTCCACTTCAAGTACCTGCAAAACTGATTGACAAGAACTCTTGCAATGCATCGTTAGTACCTAGCTTACTACATCATGGTTGAGCATATAACATCAGATTATATCCAAAACCTAGCATTAAGTCAACAACAAACATCAACTAGTAGTACTCCTAGCTAATCCAAGTCATGACCATTACTATAAATGTTTAAAGCTAGACAATAACCAAGATATAGAGTAAATCATACCATAAACCGTCAAAAGCTTCAATCAACCATTCTCAAGAGAGTGGCCAACCAAAAACAAAGAGCACAAACAATACCATCCAAAAATCACGCTAAATACAAACAAGTAACACCGTTTCCCCGGCAACGGCGCCAAAATTTGGTGCGCAAGCGCGGATGTGTCGTCGTTGTGTGCACCGCGCCCGGTCCAAAGATAAAATTTCTCCTACTCTCTTCTACACTAAGGTAGTATAGTGGAAGTAGGGGTCGTATCCACAGGGAAACAGGGACGAGTTTAGTATTCAGCGTGATTCGAAACCTAGATTAAGCTAAGGGCCGAGAAACCTAATAATAATTACAAAGGGGGGTTTCAAGTATATTATAAACAAACTAAAACTAACTAGCAAGTAAATAAAATGAGAAATCAATTATGGAAAGATCTTGAATCCGATTAACATCCACTTCAATTCATTATCGATCCTCGAACCTCCACTCTAATTATTTCCATAATTATCTATTGTTGAGAATTAATCTCGCGTTCTCCTTATTCTTAGTTGAATAGCACGATCAGCGTGACTATAAAACCCTAACTAAAGGATAACCTAGTCCGATCTGCGTCTAAGTTCAATCCAATAGCGAAGAATAAACACAGAGAACCAATAGACACGCTAATGTCATACACGCGATAAACATTCAACAGTTGATTTAATTTCCCTAAGAAATAACCAAGATGATCAGCATCTAAATTACTCCCTAGTTTGCTACCAATTGATAAAAGAATAAAACAATCCGATTCTATTCTTAAATCTAGCATTAGATTAATTACACAATCAAACTAGTAACGTTCCTAGCTTAATCATGCAAAAATCATAGAAAGCAATCATAGAAATTAAACCATAATCAAAGAAACTAAATAGAGAGGAAAGATCTCACAATAATGCTTGAAGCTCCATATTAATCTCGTTCAAGAACGGTTCAAGCTACAATCGGCATAGCAATAGCCAATTCCATAATTGAAATCTCTAAAAACTAAACTAGGAATTGAAAACTAAAACAAAGAAATGAAAAACAAACAAAAGAGAAATGAAGAACAAAGAGGAACGAAGAAGGAAAGATGAAAAGAGAATCAAGAAGAAGGAAGGATGAGGAGAGGAGCTCTCCCCTCCAACTTGCCACTCCAAGATCTACATTTCAGCTCTCCTCTTCGTGCTCCACTTCGTCTCCCCCAAAATTAGGTTTTAGGAAGCATTTAAACCCCGCACAAAATCGTGGCCCCAAGCCGAATTAAGCGTCGCGAGTCGCGACACTGATCGCGAGTCGCGACTAGGACTCTGTCTCCCCGCATACAAAATGGCCGCAGGTCGCGAGCCGCGACAGGAATCGCGAGTCGCGAGGAGCGAGGGGTCGCGAGGTGCGACAGTCCTCGCGAGTCGCGAGCCTGCTGCTGCTGGGCAGGTTGCTTTGAGGAGCGAGGCTGCTGGGCAGGCGTGCGAGCTGCTGTGCTTGGTTGGGGATGACGCTGGCTCGTTGGGTTGACGCTTGGGCTTGGCGATGATGCTTGGGCTTGCGGTGGAGTTTGATGCTTGCGGTGATGCTTGGGCTTGCGGTGATGCTTGGGCTTTGCTCGGCTCAAATGCACTTCACCTTGGAAGTTCGGAATACATGACATTAACACAACTTATCTCGCAACACTCCGAACTTCCGCTAAGAGTTAAATAAAACACGAATGTTAACAATTACAATCAAACCCTTAGCAAAGTGCACCCAAAGTAACGTAAATACTACGTATAACTTGACCGTATCATAAAGATAACAGAATAAACAAATGGACTAATAAATATACAAATAAACTCAAGGGTTAACAATATAAATCATCACAAAAATAATAACATGAACGATATAAATGATAATGATAATATCTCCAAATTAATCTTCTTAACAAGTTTGAGGAGGAACTGAACGTAAGTGGATCGCAACCCACTGTTCCTATTTGGTTATAGCATTAGGGACTTGCTCGCCTATGTCTAGTATGGCCACACCCTGATGCGAGATAGTACCCTGCTCAATACTTCTCGACCTCTCAAACGACAACTAATAACCAAGACGGACCTACATACCATGCTCAGTACGTAAGCATAAACTATATATCCTGCTCAGTACATAGTGATTGTTCATTCTTAGACGACAATGCCGTCTCACTAGTCATCATCCTCAAACAAAAATAAATAATAAAATACAATTTCATCGTCCGAAGAATGCCATTCAAGGTCATACATCAAACTGCAAGAATTTAGGGCGTTAACCCATCAATTCCAAACTGCAAGAATTTCAGGGACTCAACCCATCAATTCCATTTACATCAAACTGCAGGAATTTTCGGGACTCAACCCATCAATTCAAATTCAAAACAACTTCACAATATCTCCAAAACAATAATCTTTATGTTAACAATATCATCTTCAAAATATATAAGTTAACTCATCAAGAACGAGAAAATAATAGAAGTACTTATCATAATGTGGAAACATATTCACAACACTTTTCCACGCTCACATCTTAAACAGTACATAATACAATATTCAAACTAAAAACAACCAAGGACTTGATAAAGCCACCACCTTACACTATCAATTATATATAAGAGAACAAAAAAAATCCAACCAAGCCCAATATAAACGCATGATAACAACCAACAACAAGTATTTCATATCATTAAGTAATGTAGCTTAACAAAACCAAACCAAAACAAATTAAACAAATCAAAACTACAACAAAACCCATGAAGAGCAGTACCTATATTATGCAAAACAACAAGCAGCTACACGCATGGAACAAGTACATGAGAGCAGGCCAACAACCAAGTAGTGCCATAATCACTTCATACTCAACTTAAACCTTTTTGCCCAACAGTAGCAATGTTGTAAAACAAAACCATCCAAAATCCCAATAATTCACCCAAAATAACAATTATACATGTCTTACAAACTATAACTTCATGCTCATAAAAAGAAACAATACTAACATGATTTCTAATATTAAACATGATACTAAAAATCACCCAAAAATATATATCATACTACAACATAGACACAATACTTAATCCCAATCATAATAAGCTAATTTTTACCCCCTATCATGATACTAAAAACCCAATAACCCAACTATTAAAACTAGTATAATTCCTATGCTAATACTAATCGATCTAGGGTCGCCAATAGTTACCTTTGAAGACCTCCAATTGCTTGCATTTCCATTATATACTGTTCTGTTCCGACCAAGATTATCGACTATCCGAAGCTCGGATGCCAAATCTCTCCGGTCAAAGTGAAGGCCCAGATATTATCAACATGCTGTCCAAATTTCAGGATAATCCAACGGTTAGATCTCCAGATATGGTTATTTTCGTGAAGGTGTGGCAGGGAAATCCGGGATGAACTTTTCTCTTCTTTTTGTCTTCTCTTCCCCTCTTGAAATGGTCGAATAAAATGGGGTTATGGTGTGGTTCTTGCTGTCCATAAAACAGCATTAAGAGAATATAAAAAAGGTGTAAATGGGGGGTTATAATAGCTAAAAAGATGGGAGTTGAATAGCATTAAGGTGGGGGGTTACAAAGCGGTTACAAACTCCAAAAGCCACTTCTTTATCCATTAAAATATCTTATTTTTGGGCAGCTCTTTTAGGACCCAAACTCCATGTCCAAAAAGTTGTTACGACGGTCCAACGCGCGATTGAAGCGATAAAACAAAATGCATAGCTAAAAAAAATCTTAATGCTGTTTAAAAAAGTAAAATATCTTGTTATTTATTCGTCTCAAATTAGTACTTTATTAATATTTAATCGTTATAATTTTACTAATATATAATGAAAGATATTTAAGTTCAAGAAGGTACGTGCATTGGAAAACGCGCATAGAAAAGTGAGGATGATAAAAAAGGGCATTACTATTTACCGCCCGTATTTACTAAAAATCGCTCGTATTAATTTCGATACATTCCTAAACTACCCCTACATATAGTGGCCCTCACTCACACTCTCAATCTCCCTCTCACTCTGAATCTCCCTCTCACTCACACTCACACTCTCTCTCTCTTCTCTCACCTCACTCCAACCTCCACACCGCAACCACCACCACCGCAACCACCGCCACCACCACCACAGCAACCAGGACCACCACCACCGCTCCACCAAAAACACCACCGTAAGCACAAACACCAGTCCACCACCACCGCTCAAGAACACCGCACCGCCACCACCACCACGCGAGGACACTCACCGCGAGGAGCATGGGTCCAAGGAAGAAGGTGAAAGAAGCCGGAGATTCATCAACCCAAGTTAGTGTTATTACGTTTTCGCCGGAAAAAACCCACCACCGCCATTGTTAAGAACTGAAATTTTATTTCCTTCTTCATCGAGGAAACGAATTGTTTTTTCATGTATTTTTTAAATAATATTATGTTTTGTTGTAATATCAGTAATAATATTATGTTTTGCATGTTTTTTTGAATAATATTATGTTTTGATCATGTTAGTAGTGATATTATCATGTTAATTAGTTATAATAATATTATTATTTAGTGATATTCATGTTATAATTCGTAATTATATTCGCTAATGTTGATAGCTGAAAGGCGTGTCGCGTACCTAACAAAAATAACCTAACTATTCCTCCTAACTAATGTAGTCGGGCAAGTAGGGTCGACTCCCAGAGACTAATTGATTCAAAGTAGTTAAATTTACTCTAATTAATGCTAAGCAAGTAATCAAAATAAGTGATGATGAACTAATCTAATTAACTAAAGCAAATGAAATTATTAAGAATGAATCAAGAACTAAAGACATCTAGGTTTAAGTATCCCCACTAACACGAATTAATGCCACAAACAATCCCTTTTCCCTTAATTAATTAATAGATAATTCATAGGATAGACGCGCCCTAATGATACTAAGGATTTCTTTCGATCAATCAATAGCTTCCTTAACAATGCAATCGTGCCTATTTTCATGGAGTCATGCAATTAAGGACTTTAAACATAGCATCCTAACATCCTAATAAATTCCATCAACTACTTTAGTGACAATTTCCTTTATCTTAAATTAGGGTTCTAGATTCGATTAAAAATCAACTTTCGTTGCAAAAATAATCACATTCAATAAATACTATTTCTAGTCATATATTGATAATAAAACCAACCCTAAAATAAATGAATAATAAATTAATCAAGGGTTGGGAATTGGGAATTAATCATGCATCAATTCATGTTAGGGTTCAACCTAACCCTAGAATAGAAAACTACTCACACATGATGATTGAATAAACAAAATAAAGATTAAGAGAAAGCATGATTAATAATAATAATAATAGTAATAGAATAGAGAAAAGAAAATAATACTTGAATTGAATTGATGAAATTGCAAACTTCAATGTTGAAAACAAGGGCTTGAGAATAGCGTCTAATGAAGAGTAGCGTGAAGAATCCAGAAAAACTAAAACCTCCTATCTCTAATATTACGTGATGTTTAATGAATCAAGGGAGCCCCCCAATAATATTCTATCTAAAACCTATTTATATGCTATGAAAATATGAGGAGTTTGACTAGGATTTGGATTCCTAAAATACTCCAAAACTAGGATTACGTAGTATTAGAATAGGAGACTGCCATGGGCTTGCGGTAAGCTTGAATAAACTGCCATATGGTTGCAGTTTATGCTGTTTTTGTGCTTTCTTGCCATCAAAAATCTAACTTGTGGCTTCTTAGGCATGGTAATTAATGAGTTACCAACGCTATAACGCAATGGGTCTTCAAAAGCATCGCTGAATAAAGCTATCAATCGATCCGAATGCTCCGCAATCATCCAAGCTTTCGTGCAAATTCCAATCAACTCCAATATTCCTAGCAATAATGACCATAATCCTACAAAAACAAAACAAAACAAACTCGAGAGGAACAATAAAGAAATATAATAATAATAGCTCTAAAAGATTAGAAATATAGAGAAAATATGATGAAAACACACAAATATATCACATAAAAATGAGTATATAAACGTGTTATCAAATTCCCCCACACTTAACCTTTGCTCGTCCTCGAGAAAAGAAACAAAAAGAAACTATTCTAAGAAAGCAATAAGACCTATACTCACTGTCGTAGGAATCACGATTGCACTTAGCACGTGCAACAAGCCCTTTAAACCCCTAGGCTACCCTAGTGGACGAGTAAGGTCTCGTGAAGGTTTTCAGAAGGCATACCTACAAAGCCAAATGATGAATTTCCAAACTGAATAGCAACACAAGATAGTCGTGAAAAACAAAATTCATTTTCTTTCGAAATCATTTATGCGTTACAAATCAACAAGCACGAATCAACTTTCCATACAAACAAGACTTAGCACCCTCAGTGATCAACCAATCTTACCACACATCTCCCCCAAACTCGACTCAGTTGTACAATAACAGCTTCTCACTTTAGTTGTGTAAAACCAAAAAATAAAGCCATTCATGTGTTTATAAGGTTAGAATAAGAATCACTCATCCTAAATGCAATAAAGCACATCCACTTCACGTAACCGTCCTCTTTAGATTTGCAAATTGACTTTCTCCACTTATAATGTTAGGATGCAAACACAGAAGTCATGAGTTCTATAAAAGGGTAGGCTTGGTTAAATGGGGTTAGATGATGTTATTTGGGAATGTGGTGCTCAAAAATAAAAGAAAACTTAATCCCACTATAGATTCCAGATGTCGGGTTCAATCCAACCTTATATCCTCCAAACTTCATAATATAAGCTTGCCCTTTTCTCTTCTCTCACAATCAATTTATTTTGAACAGAAACTAAGGAACTTGCATGAACCTTTTACATTGAGAAAATAATGCATATACTTGGGGATTACATTATATATTTCCTTTCTTTATTCTTCCCCCATTTGTTTCTTTTCCTCGAATTCATTTTTTTTTTTCTCTTTTTCAACCAATCTCTCTTTTTCATATTTTCTTTTCTTTTTCAAATCACTCATAGGGCATACAGATTAATCCACCTTCAAGACAAAACCTACAAAAAAAAAGGCTCTAGAGCGTAAAGTGTAAGGGTATCAAAAAGGGAATCATGAGGCTCAAATTGGTTCATCCTAAGAGTGAATGTAAAAAGAAGAAAACTTATTGTGGACCTAAGATGTTGAAGCTCTAAACATCTAGAAAGAACATCAATCATACTTCCATGTTGCATCACAAAGTCTCAAATAGTCGCAGAGCAAATCCAAGATTCAAATTACATGAAGGATAACTAACACACATGAAAAGAACACGACTGAAATAACGTGCGACAGTCGAATATGGCTCAAATTCCTTACCAAGGTGCTCAAGCTATTATTGTCGATCGAGTCAATATCAAAGGAGACCATTCTAGCCACAAACCAAATCAAAGAGGGATTTATGCCATCTTTTCATGCTATTTATCATCAATTCAGTGCAAGTCAATTCATAACAAAACATTTAAAACAATAATTTTCAAAAATCTCATTCGACTTGAAAATATCAAACTAAACTAAAGAAGACTACCAAAAAGAAACGAGAAATAAACAAAACTACTATATACAATGAATAATACTCTCCCCCACACTTAAATGTTGCAATGTCCACAGTGCAATAGTAAGGCACAAGAAAAAGGGAAGAGGTACTCACAAGATCTCACTGAGGAGGGAAAGATGGAGGGTTTGGGAACCCTCCAGATTGCATCCAAGTGCTAAAACTCTCCAAGTTCGCAGACATAGATGACAATTGCTGCTTTATTTCCTTCTGCTCGTTTATGATTCCATCC
Organism: Beta corolliflora; assembly: GCA_947648045.1. Lineage (NCBI taxonomy): Eukaryota > Viridiplantae > Streptophyta > Magnoliopsida > Caryophyllales > Amaranthaceae > Beta > Beta corolliflora. The sequence goes on along the minus strand of CANSZD010002801.1, from coordinate 133,046 downwards.
ACCGATGTTTGAAGTTGTTCAAGTTTGTCAAGTGCTCTCTCGATCGGTGTAGAAGAGGGGCTAGCACCTTCAGATATGCTAGATGGAATAGACGGCTCAATTGGCGGCTCAATAGATAATGGTACCTGAGTCCTCATTGAAGAACAATCAAATGACCAATTTTCCATATTCTTCAAGGTCAGTTGCTCGGAAGGAGGCAATTCATCCTCATCATTCTGAATACACCAAAGAGTAGTACCATCCTTCTTCTTAAACCAACCAAAAGGGACTTCAACAGCATCAGTCCCATCAACAAAACCATTGATCTTAAGTTGTTCAACATAGCCCAGATAAGTTGCAATGCGAGTAATAAACCCTCCTTGCACAATTTTACCTCCAGTATTGACATTGTTGGCTACGCGTTGTAGTTGGTTTATAAGAAAGGCTCCTGTGTCAATAGGTGTAGCATGAAGCATGTGATGAAGCATGAAGAGCACATCTTGCCGAACCTTACTCCCTTCTTGACGACCAAAAACAGTGTTGGAGAGCACCTTAAGAGTATAGCGCAAAGCGGGGTGGCGAGTGGACTTGATGGAGCTCGAGCTCGAGTCATATGTAGACTCTCCACTAATAATTCGCCAAAGTGTTGTTGCAGGCCATTGTTGAGGAGTAACTCTGTCCCCACCACTTCGCAAACCAAGCGCATCATTAAGCATCTCCAAAGTCCAAGTATGGCCTTTATTGAATAACCGAAAAGTGATTGAAGATGTGCCACTAGACGGATGAGGAAACATGTGAACTTTCAAGGAGCTAAGGAACTCCAGTGTCGCTCTTGTGCATGCTGGAGTTTTTATCATAAGAAAAGTCCCCAAACCGATGTTGTTGAAGAGCCAACGAACATCATCTTCTATATGCAAAGTTGTCAAGGCATCAATGTCACAATATTTAGTAGCGAGAACTCCTCTTTTGAACAGCTTTTCATATTTCTCCTTGAATTTCGCATCACCATTAAAATCAATGTTATAGTAGTTAATCTCCACTTCTTTTCTCTTGGCCCTAGCAGTGGAAGAGATTGCTTTTCTACCCTTCGAAGCAGACGATTTGCTCTTAGAAGTAGGACTTGTAGCCACGTTCTTTTGTCGAGCATTTAGAGTGCGCGCCATCAGAAAATAAATAGGACGCTACCAAAACTCACTAACGTGTAGATCACTCAAAAAACCTTTGTCAATGAATAAAACAAGGGCCCACACACAATATTGTCAATCAAAACCACTGCACTCGACTACTCGAGCAATTCAAATCCAACCAAGACAGTTCATTCTAGCCAATTTCAGCAATTCAGTCACAAATACTCTCTAAATAGTCCCAAATCATGCAAATTTTTGCCAAATAGTCCAGCAACAAAACAAACCCTAAATTCTTGGGTGTGAAATTTCGCCAAATAATTCGAATTTAGGGTTCGAACTTTGGTGCAAGCAGGAATAGGGTTTGACGTCAATCAATTCAAGCACAAAATCCCCAAACAATCAAATTCGCACCAAGTTATTCAGGAAATTCTTCGAGGTATCGAGTGAAGAATCTAATTCAAGAGAGGCGCGAAGAGCATCGAATGTAATCAAGAATGGCCGCAAGTACAGCCAACAATGGCGGAAATTCGAACTCAGTAGTCGGATTTCGACCAAGAACAAGGGAATTTCGTGGGTATTGTTGAAGCAAGGAGCAACAACGGAGTTCGGTTACAAGAAAAGCACGAAGGAGAGAGATGATTGGATTCAGCCTTGAAATACCAGATTCAATCACCAAGAGGAAAAACAATGGAGTTCCAATCTCCGTAAGTTTTCGGTTTTATATCTCTTCCTCTCGTTTGTCTCCTTTTTTTTTTTTTTTTTTGCTGTATGGTCGAACTGCAAAGGGACTGCGGTGGGTTGTGGCGAACCGCGATGGGTTCGCAGTTGCCACCGATCGCGTGGTCGTTCTTCGATTTTATTTTCTTCTGATCGCGATGTGGTCGCGGTTTACGGGTAAATGTTGCGATGGGTTTGCAGTTCTTACTGGAATTGTTGTTTGTTCTTCAAATTTGACAGATTGCAGTTGAATAGTTGACTAACTCCAGTCCATAATCCATATACTTAACGTGAATAGCACTATAAAAGGCCAGATTCCACCTGTACAAACACACACCAAAAGTTAGAGAAATTATACTCTAAAAAGAAAAATATACTAGATTCCTAAATCCTATGCCTAATACGTACACTAACTAAACATATAATAGAACTACAATATTAAACTAACTAAGAATATAAACTAATGAACCACTAAAAACAAAACAATATATAAACTAAGGTCCTATATCTACATAGTGTATAACAGTATAAGAACATATATTTTTGGGTTTTTGTTTTTTTTTTTTTTTTTTTTTATTTTTTTTTTTAGGTTATGTTAAAAGGATAAATAATAAGAAAAGTGAAAGAGAAAGCTTGGGTTGCCTCCCAAGAAGCGCTAGTTTAAGGTCATCTAGCTTGACCACCTTTTCACGTCACTCTGAATTAGGGGCGGAAAGGGTGTAAACCGCCTTCCCTTCAATGGGTTCACCTTCTCGGTAGTGCTTAAGACGTTGTCCATTTATCTTAAAAGAGCCAGTTGCTTCACTCCAAATCTCAACTGACCCATACGGAAAGACCTTAAGGATTTTGAATGGACCAGACCACCTTGAGCGAAGTTTGCCAGGAAATAGCTTCAATCGAGAGTTGAACAATAAAACTAACTCTCCTTCATGAAATTCTCGCCTCATGATATGCTTGTCATGCCACCTTTTCGTTCTCTCTTTGTACAACCTTGAGTTTTCATAAGCTTCGAGGCGAAGTTCTTCTAACTCATTTAGTTGTAATAATCTCTTCTCTCCCCGTCGCTTGCAAATCAAAATTTAGGTTCTTAATCGCCCAAAATGCACGATGCTCTAATTCAACGGGGAGATGGCATGCTTTTCCATATATAAGCCTATACGGAGTTGTGCCGATGGGCGTTATGAATGCAGTTCTGTACGCCCAAAGTGCATCATCAAGTTTTGTAGACCAATCCTTCCTTGATCTCACAACCGTCTTCTCTAAGATAGTTTTGATCTCTCGGTTAGAAATCTCCACTTGGCCACTAGTTTGTGGGTGATATGAGAGCCCCACTCGATGATGTACTCCATATTTCTTCAGCATAGCTTCAAACTTCTTTTCGACAAAATGCGTACCTCCATCACTAATCAATACTCGTGGCACTCCAAATCGAGGGAAAATCGTTTTCTTAAAGAACTTTTGAACCACACGAGCATCATTAGTAGGAGTAGCAATAGCCTCAACCCACTTTGAGACATAGTCCACAGCAACTAGAATATACCGATTCCCATAAGATGAGGGGAAAGGACCCATGAAATCAACTCCCCACACATCAAACAATTCAACCTCAAGAATGTTATTTAGAGGCATTTCGTTCCTCTTAGAGATATTCCCAGTCCTTTGACAACGATCACAAGACTGAACATAGGTATGAACATCCTTGAATAGAGTTGGCCAATAAAAACCACATTGAAGAATCTTTGCCGCAGTCTTAGCAATTTTAGCATGTCCTCCACATGGAGAATCGTGGCAATGAGAAATTATAAGGCCTACCTCATTCTCGGGAATGCACCTTCTGATAACTCCATCAACACATCCCTTGTAAAGAAAAGGATCATCCCAAAAGTACTTCTTCAACTCATAGAAGAATTTCTTCTTCTGTTGTGATGAATAACCATGAGGAACAGTACCACTAGCCAAATAATTGGCTATATCAGCATACCAAGGGGGCTCCTTAACAAAAAGAGCGAACAATTGGTCGTCAGGAAATGAATCATCGATGGGAAGGCCTTTATCATCTTCATCATCAAGGACAAGTCGAGAAAGGTGATCAGCAACAACGTTTTCTGCGCCCTTCTTGTCCTTTATCTCTAAGTCAAATTCTCGCAGCAAGAGGATCCAACGAATCAAACGAGGCTTTGCATCCTTTTTACTCATCAAATACTTCAATGATGCATGATCCGTATGAACTATCACCTTCGACCCAACCAGATAGGATCGAAACTTCTCCATAGAATACACCACCGCCAATAACTCCTTCTCAGTCGTAGCATAGTTCATCTGGGCCGCATCTAGAGTCTTGCTTGTGTAGTAGATGGCATGGAGTTTGTCATCCTTTCTTTGGCCCAATCTGCGCCAATAGCATGATCACCGGCATCGCACATAATCTCAAATGGTAGATTCCAACGGTGGTTGTATTATAGGTGCAGATATGAGAGCTTGTTTTAACTTCGTTAAAAGCTTCAAGACAAGCATCGTTGAAAACAAAGGGAACATCTTTGCCTAGAAGCTCGCTTAGAGGTCGAGCAATTTTAGAGAAATCCTTGATAAAACGGCGATAAAACCCCGCATGACCAAGAAAACTCCTCACCGCCTTCACAGAAGTAGGGGGTGGCAATCGCTCAATGACATCTACCTTAGCTCTGTCGACTTCAACGCCCCTATGAGACACAACATGACCCAAAACAATTCCTTGTTGTACCATAAAATGGCACTTTTCCCAGTTGAGAATAAGATTGACTTCTTGACATCTACCAAGCACCCTTTTCAAATTTTCAAGACAAACATCAAAAGATGTTCCATAGACAGAGAAATCATCCATAAAAACCTCCATACTATTCTCAATCAAACCTGAGAAAATTGCCATCATACACCTTTGAAAGGTGGCAGGAGCATTACATAATCCAAATGGCATCCTTCGATATGCAAAGGTGCCATAGGGACAAGTGAAAGTAGTCTTTTCTTGATCACTTGGATGGATTGGAATTTGAAAAAACCCGAATATCCATCCAAGTAACGAAAAAAATGAATGCTTCGCCAACTCGGTCCAACATCAGATCAATGAAAGGGAGAGGAAAGTGATCTTTTCGAGTGGCTTTATTCAATCTTCTATAATCTATACACATGCGCCACCCTGTCACAGTTCTAGTGGAAATTTCTTCTCCCATATCATTCTTAACAACGGTCATACCTCCTTTCTTTGGAACAACTTGTACTGGGCTAACCCACTTACTATCAGATATAGGGTAGATTATACCAGCATCAAGCAATTTTAGAACCTCTTTTCTAACTACCTCCATCATATTTGGATTAAGTCGTCTTTGAGGTTCAATAGAAGAAGCATGATCGTCCTCAAGAATAATCTTATGCATACAAAATGAAGGGTTAATCCCCTTGATATCATCAATGCTGTACCCTATAACATTTTTATATTTTCTCAAAATGGTGAGCAATTGCTCAATTTGCATGTCATCGAGCATAGCATTGACAATAACTGGATAGGTCTTATTAGGACCCAAATATGCATATTTCAAAGAAGGGGGGAGGGGTTTTAACTCTACCTCAGGAGGCGTAGTACTCTCCTTAGATTCTCCGTGTGTCAACACCTCCTTGATAGACTCGTCATTAGGTAATGAACGCGATTCCTCTAAGAGCCTCTTGTACGCCCTAGTTTCCCAATCCTCTTCATCAACACTTCCCATGAGAACATTTTGTAGTGAATCATCAAGTTGTAGACTAGCAGCCTTTACCTCTATAGCCTCATCTAGAGCATCCACTCTATACATAGTTTCTCCCATAGAAGGAGCTTCCATGGAGTTTGTGAGATTGTACTCCATCTTCTCATTACCCACTTCAAAGGTAATCTTTCCATTCTTTATGTCAATGATGGCTCCAGCAGTGGCCAAGAAAGGTCTCCCAAGAATGATAGGGACTTGTGCATCTTCCTCCATCTCCATGACTACAAAGTCACATGGAATGAAAAACTTCCCAACACGGAGGGGAACATCTTCAAGGATACCAAGTGGATACTTTACGCTCTATCTCGCTAATTGTAAGGAGATGCGTGTGGGTTTTAGTTCACCCATTTGAAGCTTCTTGCAAATTGACAAGGGCATTAGACTAACACTTGCTCCAAGATCACAAAGCGCCTTTTTGATTTCAATATCTCCAAGCTTGACAGGAATAGAATAACTGCCTGGATCTCCTAACTTCTTGGGAAGTTTATTCTGCAAAATAGCACTACACTCCGCTGTCAATGAAACAGTAGCATTCTCTTCTATCTTCCTCTTATTTGATAGCATGTCCTTCAAGAACTTGGCGTAAGAGGGCATCTCTGAGATAGCATCCAAGAATGGAATGTTGATGTGTAGCTTTTTCAGAATGTCAAGAAATTTCCCATACTTTTTCTCTAGCTTAGCCTGTGCTAACCTCTGTGGGAATGGGACTGGGGGTTTGTAGGGTTCAATGGGGTTAGGAGTAGGTTCCTTCTTCTCTTCTTCAACAATCTTATTCTCTACCACCTTTTCAGTCTCAACTACCTCTTCCACAACTCTCTTTGATGGCTCCTTCAAAGGAGGATCTTGTAGCTCTTTTCCATTCCTCAAAGTTACAGCATTGATATGACCCTTAGATGGTTGTTCAGTATTACCTGGAAAATGACCTGGAGCTTTTGAAGATTGGCCCACCTGATGGGCAAGTTGGCTTATTTGACTTTCCAAGAGCTTGTTCTGAGCTTGAATTTGTTGAATTGTGTTATCAGTCTTCTCATTTTGCTTACTTTGTTGAGCCATGAAGTTGGTTTGTTGGGCTAGAAGGTTCTCCATCATAATCTCCAAGTTGCTCTTCGGTTGAATTGGAGGAGGTTGTTGATTAACACCTTGATTGAATTGTTGATTAAATGGTGCTCTAGCTTGAAAACCTGGTGGTGCAGTAAAGTTGTTGCGAGGTGGATTGAGTTGTGCTTGAGTGTTCTTGTATGAGAATGCAGGATTATGCTTCCATCCCTCATTGTACGTGTTAGAATAAGGATCATATGGCCGCTTTGGATTGGAATTATAGAGAGCATTGGCTTGCTCAATTGTCATCCCATCATTGTTAATTTGACATTCAGTAGCAGCATGTCCTTGTACTCCACACATTTGACATGAGACCATCATAGATGAACCAAACTTGGAGTTGATCAAACTTGTGAGATAGTGCCTGCACAGTATTAGTCAACGTGGTTAATGCATCAACATCATATTTACCTCCCTTCTTAGCACGGTTCCGGCCACTTGGATGGTAGTTGTCGTTGGCCGCCATCTTCTCAATCAACTCCTTTGCTTCGGTCGGATTCTTAGTCATAAGGGAACCACCTGAAGCAGCATCAATGTAGATACGAAACTCATGTGTCAAACCATTGTAGAAAGTTTGTATCAACATCCACTCAGGAATCCCGTGATGAGGGCATTGTCTTTGCAAACGTAGAAACCTTCTCCATGCTTCATACAACGATTCGTCGTCGGGTTGCTCAAAGGTTGCTAACTCATTCCTCAGCTTCGCGGTCTTTTCTTGCCCCAAAAACTTCACCAAGAATGCTTTGGCAAGTTTCCCCATGTATCAAAAGATCCGACTCCTTCATCTCTCAACCACTCCCTTGCCCTATCTCGAAGAGAGAAAGGAAAAAGGCGTAATCGAATAGCATCCTCACTCACATTGTTGATTTTCACTGTATCGCATTTCTCCAAGAAACTCGCAATATGGCTTACAGGGCATTCATTGGGTAACCCTGCAAATGAATCATTAGAGATGAACTGGATGAATTGAGGCTTAAGTTCGAAATTTGCAGCAGTGACGGTCGGTCGAACAATGCTCGATAATGCACCAGTTGTAGTGTCTAGTACACCATACTCCCAAAGAGTTTTAGTTGGTTGTTCACCCATTGCTTTCTTCTTATTCTTATTTCGTCTCTTTGTGCTTCCTTGCTTGCGTGCAGTGGCTTCGATTTCAGGGTCTAGAGGAATCAAATTCTGTGGACCTGTACGTCGAGTTTGCATGCAATAAAGAAAAACTAGAAACAAAAGATCAAATAAGCAAGAAATAATAGCCGAAGCAACAAACTAAATAAAAATAGAAAAAGCTTAGCAAAAATAAATCAAAAATAACTAATTTAAACACCGTTAGTCCCGCAACGGCGCGCCAAAATTTGAAAGGCGTGTCGCGTACCTAACAAAAATAACCTAACTATTCCTCCTAACTAATGTAGTCGGGCAAGTAGGGTCGACTCCCAGAGACTAATTGATTCAAAGTAGTTAAATTGACTCTAATTAATGCTAAGCAAGTAATCAAAATAAGTGATGATGAACTAATCTAATTAACTAAAGCAAATGAAATTATTAAGAATGAATCAAGAACTAAAGACATCTAGGTTTAAGTATCCCCACTAACACGAATTAATGCCACAAACAATCCCTTTTCCCTTAATTAATTAATAGATAATTCATAGGATAGACGCGCCCTAATGATACTAAGGATTTCTTTCGATCAATCAATAGCTTCCTTAACAATGCAATCGTGCCTATTTTCATGGAGTCATGCAATTAAGGACTTTAAACATAGCATCCTAACATCCTAATAAATTCCATCAACTACTTTAGTGACAATTTCCTTTATCTTAAATTAGGGTTCTAGATTCGATTAAAAATCAACTTTCGTTGCAAAAATAATCACATTCAATAAATACTATTTCTAGTCATATATTGATAATAAAACCAACCCTAAAATAAATGAATAATAAATTAATCAAGGGTTGGGAATTGGGAATTAATCATGCATCAATTCATGTTAGGGTTCAACCTAACCCTAGAATAGAAAACTACTCACACATGATGATTGAATAAACAAAATAAAGATTAAGAGAAAGCATGATTAATAATAATAATAATAGTAATAGAATAGAGAAAAGAAAATAATACTTGAATTGAATTGATGAAATTGCAAACTTCAATGTTGAAAACAAGGGCTTGAGAATAGCGTCTAATGAAGAGTAGCGTGAAGAATCCAGAAAAACTAAAACCTCCTATCTCTAATATTACGTGATGTTTAATGAATCAAGGGAGCCCCCCAATAATATTCTATCTAAAACCTATTTATATGCTATGAAAATATGAGGAGTTTGACTAGGATTTGGATTCCTAAAATACTCCAAAACTAGGATTACGTAGTATTAGAATAGGAGACTGCCATGGGCTTGCGGTAAGCTTGAATAAACTGCCATATGGTTGCAGTTTATGCTGTTTTTGTGCTTTCTTGCCATCAAAAATCTAACTTGTGGCTTCTTAGGCATGGTAATTAATGAGTTACCAACGCTATAACGCAATGGGTCTTCAAAAGCATCGCTGAATAAAGCTATCAATCGATCCGAATGCTCCGCAATCATCCAAGCTTTCGTGCAAATTCCAATCAACTCCAATATTCCTAGCAATAATGACCATAATCCTACAAAAACAAAACAAAACAAACTCGAGAGGAACAATAACGAAATATAAAAATAATAGCTCTAAAAGATTAGAAATATAGAGAAAATATGATGAAAACACACAAATATATCACATAAAAATGAGTATATAAACGTGTTATCAATAGCACGTTATAATTTGTAATTATATTCAATAATGTAGCATATTAATATTTTATAATATTTAGTGAAATTAACATGTTATGCGACAATTTAGTTATATTAAATAGTAATGCCCTAATGTTAATATAATATAATAACGACGAAGGTGCGTAGATATTGAATTAAATAGTTTAAATTGATTAAATAGTGACTAATAAACAAAATTGATGATTAGGCTTAATCGAGGGCTTTAGGCGGCGAGAGTGTTGGTGTTGAGGGATCTGGGCCACGACACACTCGATCTCGTGGTATCAATGCATCGAGTAGGAGGGCGAGGGCAGAAGAGCGGGTTAGGGCGGATCCTATTCCCGAGGATGCGCCTTATAGTCTGGGTTGGGATACCGAGGATGAGGAGGATTTGGAAAATGCTTTGAGTGGTGGTCTAGAGGAAGCCACTTCCCGGGTGACTGTGAGGAAGGGTAGAGGAGGGAGGTTTATTTCGGAATCGTCAGGTTCCGCACGTATTCGGACTTAGACCGTGCTCGTGACCCTCCTCATGATGATGGTGATGATGAGTAGTTTTGATGATGTGTTTTGATGTACTAGTTTAGATAAGTTTGTTTGGTTGATGTACTATTTACGCTGACATTGTTTTGTTATGTAGTATGACTTCCCCATTACTATGCGGATATTACTAACTAGAACTTTGATTTTATGCAACATATTATAAAAATCATTAGATCCGTCATTATATGATCATAATATTAATATCATTATACTAATCATTACAAAACATTGACTGAAAGTTACAAACAATAATATACGACAAAAATTAAACTGGTAACCAACATCATGATAATATACTAGGTTGTGAGTAAATGGTCCCACAAAGCGCGTCTCACAGCGTACAACTGATCCCATCCATCAACACTGTCATCATGCATGGTATGCCATAAGCTATGAATGGGTGGTACGGGTGATCCCGGGGCCAACTCCAATCTAATGTAATGCTCATAACTGCAAAGATGTGCAATCACTAGCTCCACAGTCAGACTGGTTACTACTGATCGGGATCGCCAAGGAAGGACAGTGACACACGGATAAAGGCTTCCCCCTAGGCCCAGTCCAACCAAAATGACTACAGCGTTGAAGATCTGAGCAATAGGAAACAAGTCTTGCGAACATATCATCCAATGCGCGTCAGTATACGATCCTCCTCTCCAGGTAATGCGCTTTATTGTTGCGTTAATCTGATCATAGTAAATACGTCTGTAAACTTCCCGATGAGCAGCAATCTCATTTGCCATCATAGTGCGGACAAAATCCCAATGGCTTTCACCACTCAAAAAAGCATCTGCAACAGATCGAAATCCGCAGTTACCGTCTGACTGGACATTCGTCCAGCTAACGATGTACTGACTAATAATCCCCAGAATAAACTTGTAGAATGGAAATCCACTAGAACCGTCATCATTATCCACGCTTTGCCGACCTACAACAATTAAATTATTCACTATTAATATTATAATTGCATAAAGATCAATATTATAATAATGAATACATATAATTAATAAACATATTACCTGTAGAAGTTGACATGCTCATAACTGAACCTACAGATCTGCTACCTCTCTTTGACGACCCACGAGATGTGTACTCAAAACCACTCTTGTTACGCTTTGTACTTGGATGATTCTTTCGTGGTCGCCCTTTGGGGTTCTCAACGACGTCAGGCTCAAAAGCTGAATCACTGGGATTACGCAGATGATCCTCTAAAACCCGGGTAGTATTCCGCAAGATGGCAGGATCACTATTTTGAACCTGGTCAACTAACTCTAAGAATTACTGAGAATCATGTAATGCCTCAGATACAAAATCGGGGTTGTTAACCCCATAACCAAGGATCAAAGTAGTCCAATAAGGATGTAAGTGTGTCAGGTACAGACTCTGCTTCGCATCCAAGCGTCTGCGTATGGTGCATGCACAAGGAATGTCATGTGTGGTTCTCAACGAGCAACCACAACGCTCATTGACCTCATTGGCCAACTCCCGCATACGTGTTTCCTCAAGCCGTAAGAGCTCTAAACAGTAATGCGAGGCTCGGCCATTTAACTTATGCAAAGCCGCATTCTTGTACAAGATCCCATGTCGACATCGACTCTCCTCCAGGTCATTCTCCACCTTTTTTACCTGATTTTCTATCTCGCTATGAGCAATAGAAAATATGGTGTCCAATGCACCTGTACTACTAAAACCTCAAGACTTCAGAGCTAAGTGTGCACTTTCAACTCGGCTAGTGCACGTATTCCCAAGATAAAGAACATTGTCCGTCCATGCCCGAACAAACTTCTCTTTGTACACAAGCCAAGTAGTTTCCACGTATTCGATGATATTAGGCCACTGTCTGTAAACATCTCTCATGCATTCAACCGCCGCTAAATAACCCATCTCGGAGGTGGAGTCAATTATCCGATACCAACTTCGCTTCAAGAATCTCGGACCAGCGTCGGGGTTACCCATGATGAGATTCACTCTACATCTTTGTTGATATGCCATCTACATAACAAATGTGCAGAGATAGGAAACACTTCCCGGACCGCTTTCATAAGACCCAAATCACGATCAGTTATGAGTACAACACCCCGATAAGCAACCTAAACTTCTCCAACACCCAATTGTAACTATGAGCTGTTTCGTTGGCCATCAGAGCATAACCAACAATAAAGTTCTTGTTACAAGGTGTCATCCCAATGAGCTCTAGAAAAGGTATGTTATACTTGTTGGTTTTGTACGTTGCATCCATACCAATAACATGCGGATAAGTACGGAGGATATCTGCCGACCGAGGGTGTCACCATGAATGCTTGCGTCATTACATTTGTCTCCTCGTCTTGTCTTATCCAATAAAGGTAGCTGTGCTCTCGAGCAAGGTGGAGGAATTGTTGCATCACGTCTCTACCATCCATTGCTTCCCTTCTATTTTTTTCCTTCAGGTTGTAGAAGTGTCTCATATTTGGATGATCATCGGGAAATTTCCCATCAACGACTTTCACGATACTAGCAGGCCTAACGTGCGACTTAATCATATCGCGAGCGAAAACCTTAGCCGTCGGACTTAGGCCGCTCATGGGTCGGTGGCCCTCACGGTAATGAATAAACTCATGATTGTGCATGCCACTTATCCCTAGATCTGCTTTGATCACCCATCTTGTTCGATCAGGGTAATCCAAAAACTTTATCTTAACTCCTGCTCTGCATCCACATGCTTTTGTTTTTGTAGCTACACGTTCTGCTACGCTAAGATCCCTACCTTCACCCCTATATCTTTCACCCCAGTTACATTTCATATAAACATACTCTCAACCACTAGCCTCACGTCTATGATCTGACGAAATTACCATCACAAACCAAATTTCATGTGCCCTACTTTTAACCAAAGCTTGTAATTCCTTTTTATCATCCCAAAGCGTTTCATTATAAAACATGTGATTATAATCTATATAATCACCCCCAAAATCCTGGATATAAGCCTAAAACAACATTTACTATTTAGACAACATATAATCACTATTGACATGCAATAATCACTAGTATTGACTAATTAAATCAATCAATTGCTAATCGTAACTACTAATTACTTAATTAATCACAACTATTAATATTAACTAAATATTCAATAAATATCCATTAACAAAAAAGCAATTTTTTGCACGACTATTATTTGCTAACAACTAATTATCATAATAATTCCAATAATACGCAAACATATTCATTTTAAACTTATAATTACACAACCTAATAACAAATCAACATTAACACATTTTCACAACTATGCTAATCAGAAAATTACTATTAATGTGCGAATTAACAGGTTCTGTGCGAATATTCATGCACGGTAACGAAATGCTTTTTCGTGTAACGAAATAGATCTTCGTTTCCTCCAGGGAGGAAACGAAAAAGCATTTATTTGCCATGGTAACAAAGAGGATTTTCGTTTCCTCCATGGAGGGAACGAGATTTTGTTTCGTTTCCTCCATGGAGGAAACGAGGATCTATTTTGTTACCTCCATGGAGGAAACGGAAAATCATATTGTTACCGTGAGTTGGTGGCGGAATTTTTTTTATATAAAAACTAACCACATTCCGTTTCGGTGCTGCTGGCGACGTTGACGGTTCTTCGCCGGACATTGTGGTGCTCCGGTGGTGATGTGACAATGGTGGTCCGCGACAGTGAGGTGGTGCTCCGGTAGTGGTGGTTGTCCGCGGTGGTGGTGGTACCTCCGGTGGTGGTGGTGCGCAAGTGTGGTTCCGGTGATGGTGGTCCGCCGGTGGAGGTGATCCGCCGGTGGTGATGCTCGAGTGTAACTCGGTGGTGGTGGTGCCGCCGGTGGTGGTGGTGGTGGTGATGCCGGTGGTGGTGGTCTGCGGTGGTGGTAGTGCGGGGAGCCGAGAAAGGGGTGAGAAAGTAGGAGTGGGGTGAGGTTGGATGAGAGGTGAGAGAGTAAGAGTGGGGTGAAAGGGGAGGGGTATGGGGGCATTCAAAGGAAAACATACGGGCGATTTTTAGTAAATACGGGCGGCAAATAGCGATAGGGTAAAAATTAGAAGAGTACCTGTTAAATACTTCAGTAAATACTCCATATGAAATCAAAACAAAAATCAATAATCAATTTTCGTAGTTTTTGTTGTAGGCTTGTAGTGTTGTTTTGCAATCTCCTAGTGATAGTTTTTATTTTATCTTTGTAAATGAAAAGGTCAAAACTAAAAAGTTGACAATGACAACTCATGTGTCAGTGTTATGTGTTCAGTGCACCGCCTCCTATTATGCTATATATATAAGGTAAATTGAGAAAATTTGAGAAGATTCTTTCTAATTATGAATAGTGTCAAGATTCCAAGTGAGAAAGATAAAAAACAAAGGGAGTAGTAATTAGTTTATTTGTGTATTGGCCGGATATAGGAAATGACACCCGATCTTTGATAATTTTTTACTTGATTAATCACATTATCCCCGATTTGAAAATCCTGGATCCGCCACTGCTTTGTGGCTCTATACAATTGGGCTGATATCAGCCTTACTTTACTCTCTTAGGCGTCAGATTAGTTCAATGTTCTCTCTACTAACTTTTCCAATTTTTAGGTTTTGCTTTATGGGAATTGATAATTTAGAGTATTGTTTAGAGAAACTTTTTTTTAAAAGGACTGTTTAGAGAAACGTGTTTATATATCTTTTTTTTTGGGTTTTGCTAAACAACGCCCTATAATTTCCTACTAACGCCCTAAAGACAATATTATTATACTGTATCTATATACTTCTATGCCTTCTCTTTCTCCCTTGGTCCTTGTGTACGGATCTTGTGGTAACATTTAGTCTGTGTCTTCGACTCTTCGTACACTCCAGCATTGACAAATCCCCTTAACACTTTGTTTCATATGCTGTGTGGGTGTTAAATCATCCCACCATTGAAGCAGTCCTACAAGACCTCCGTTGCTGCCGCCACCACCACCGGAAGAGGAGATTTCATTTTCACCCTCCTTTTCTCTCTCTCCTCATTTCACCCTCCTTCTCTCTCCTCAAATTCCTAAAAAAAGGGAGGCGTCTACCATGGATGCTCCATCGTCGGCGTAGGCGTCCATGCCAGGCGCTCCACCACAGGAAGAGGCGCCTACCATGGACGCCTACACCGGTGGTGGGGCGTCCTTGGCAGGCGCTTTTGTATTTTTTTCTTTAAAAAACACCACAGGCGCCTAACATTGACGCCCCACCACCGGTGTTGGTGTCCATGGCAGGCGCCTCTTCTAGTGGTGGACCGCCTGCCATGGACGCCTATGTCGGTGGTGGGGCGTCCATGGCAGACGCCTCCCTCTTTTTTTAAAAAAAAAAACCATATAGGGCGTGAAGATGGTGGTACGGTGGTGGTGGAAGGTTGGGATGGTGATGGGGCGTGAAGGGGGGTGGTGATGGGGCGTGAAGGGGGTGGTGATGGGACGTGAATATGGTGGTACAATGGTGCTGATGGGAAGAAGTAACAAATAATGTCAATGGTGATGGTCACCATGGTTGAAAGAATTATAACACTTGTGAATGGGTCACTGGTTGTTATGATGAACCACTCATAATTACTCCATTAAGTTTAATTTGTCATTTTGTAACCTTTCATGCTCATTTGTTTGATTCTTTGGGGGGGGTTCATTTGAGCATTATGGAAGGTGGTGGTGGTGGTGATGATGGGGGCGTGAAGATGGTGGTGTGGAAGAAGAAGGGAAAGGGGAAGGGGAGAAAGTGAGAAAAGAAATTAAAAGTATAAAAATACAGTATTTTATACGTATTTAGGGCGGTAATAGGAAATTATAGGGCGTTATTTAGCAACCCAGTTTTTTTTAAAGGACTTGTTTAGATACCTAGTGAAGTGTAGCAGTAGTAAGTGCTTGCCTCACAGTTAATTTTTTTATTTTACTTTTTTTCTTAAATGGGGTCCAGTGTCACCTAGGGGTGTTAATGGGTGGTTAACCATCCCGAAACAACATTTCGGTTCGGTAACCGAAAGTTCCGGTTCGCTTTTTTTGCAAACCGTAACCGTAACCGTTTAGACCGGTTACCACCTAGCGGTTAACCGTTTTTTCCTGTACGGTTTTTTGGTTAATCGTTATTCAATTTATACTATTATATTTTACTTAATGTAAATATATTTTTTTCATTTTTTGTGCATATACTTTAATATTATATAGACTCTAATATAAAATGTATTATAAAGTGGATAATAAATCCATTGGAAGACATAACAACACTAAGCATTTACTTCATTTCCTAATTATAGTGTTTATATTAGTATTAAAGTTTCCAAATAATCACATAATTCCTCTATTTGTTGTTACTTAGGGAGCAACAAATATTAGAATTAATGTAATTGTTGGGAAAAGTTTCAAAATAATTAAATAGAGAAAAAAAATATTTTGATTTTTCGATTAACCGTTCATTCAAAAATCATAATCGTAACCATACCGTTTAACCGTTATTTTTACAGGTTCGGTAGCCGTATCGTTAAAACTTTTTTTACCGGTACGGTTACCACCCATTTAGACCGATTTTTCGGTTTTTTGGTACGGTTTTTCGGTTTCGGTTTTTGATACTGTTTTTTGTACGGTTTACGAACTGTCACCCAGGACCCCACATGGGTTTGTCCCTGCTTGCGTCGAGGTGGAGCTTGATTTGAGATAAATTAAACATAAACCAACACAACATTAAACCAAATAGAAATTTCATACTCGACATGTAAATAAATTGTTGACAGATCTTGTAGAATTTTAGCCTAAATTCAAAAAGTAATATGAATAAAAAAAATTACAAACTAAACCTAATAGGATACTAAAAGAAATGACATGAATTATTCAATGTAAAAAATTACATAAAAATATACATATATTAACTTTTTAAAGTGCTTTAAGTTATAATATTTTTTTTATATATAAAATAATAATCGATCACATTCACGAGCTTTTCGAGCTGAGCTTGTCATAGTTCGACTGACTCTTTAAGATCACGAGCCGAGTTTTGACGAGTTGAGCCCGAACTGTTCGCAAACATGACTAACTTATTACCACCGCTAGCCCCCCCCCTCTTAGTATGGGGTACCAGACTTACATCTATCCAAAGTAATGCAATACTTTTGCAATATGCAACATTTCAGATATAATCCCATGTGTGCTAGTGTACAGTTGCACTAAATCATTTGTTTTTTTCTTTTATCTTTAAGTCTAGGCCGAGGTTGTCAAATTCACGATTCTACTTAAATCGAAAGGGTCTCTTAGAATTGGATCTTAAAATCGAATCATCAAATTATAAGATTCTACGAATTTTGCGAGCGTAAGATTCTATGATAAAATATGTAAACCATTTACCCATTTTTCTAATGGACAGCACTAAAAATTCAATTTTAGCCGTAATGATAATCATATGAGATGATAAATGATGTCATTAAGGGAATAAAAGAGGTAGACATAGAAAGCTACAATGAAAATAAGTGTCCCTTTGTCCTAAGTCATAATTGTTGTAGCCTAAAATCTACGGTTCCTTTAACGACACTTGGGCTCATCTGAGCCGTACACGTGTCCTCTCCCAATAAGTAGAGGATGAAGGTCTAACCCTAGTGTAAGATTCAGTTGGGAGGAAAAGGCTTTATCTTTCTGGCCCAACAGTTGGTCAGAGCCCAACCTTTGGAGGTGGCTATTAGTGAGTGGTTGATAATCCTTCACAAATCATGGCCTGCCACGTGTCATGATGTGATTCCTTAGCTAATCAGATGTCTCTATTCTAGGGTTGATTTTAAGATTAGCTGTCATCTTGCTATCACTATAAATACCCCTGAAATCAGGAGAAAGATCATTCAATGCAAATAGTGCAAAGTTACTCTGTAAAACTACTCTCTCACTTTCTCTCTCTATCTCTACTTTCTCTTACAACTCCTGATATCTGACTTAAGCTTCGGAGGAGGAACCACCACCCAAACCTCCAAGGTAGGTCCCTTTTTGCAGGTTCGGGAGTGAAGCTCAGGCTTGGACTAGGTTGATTCAGACATTTGTTGCACAAGTCTCCAAGGAAGAACATCTAAGGGATACTAGTTTACTTGCTAGACAAGAAAGCTCAATCTACAACTTACTTGTTGGACAAGGAGACGAAACATTTGGCGCCGTCTGTGGGGAGACGCAACGATGACTGATTGTCAATCGTCCAACATTGCCAGAAACCGAAGTCTTCAGGTTAATGTCGAAGACACAGTAGAACACGAGAGACCGCCTCGAGGAAGGGATAGACCCCCGTCCATCGTCCATGTTACTGGACCAAGCCAGCAACCTGTCATTCAAGAGAATCTTGAACGTCCAGTGACTGCCGCCCATCTAGAGAACGCCTTAAATGACTTCCAGGCAAAGATGGCAGGAGTCGTCCAGGAACAGATCAAGAGCAACATGCTGTTTTTCCGTCTTAACCCTGAGCCAGCCGTCAACAATCAAGCTCCTCCTAGGGGACGTTCCCAAGAGAATCGTCCAGGTCCTAGTCGACTTGTTCGTCAGGAACCTTCTAGGAGGACGGCCAGAGGAAAGCATCCAGAAGGCAGTGAACAGCGAAGGAAGATGGACTGGAACCTGGTTAGGACCCAGGATCAGGCTCGTCCAAGTGGGCATCGAATGAAAACAGATGCCAGAGAATACCTAGAGGCAAAGAAGGCTGGTGCGTTCCAAGGATCAGCGACAGGGTCTACACCATACTTGAGGGACCCTCCTTTGAGGTTGCCGACCAGAACGGAAGGACAGAGTTTAAGCCTCTCTCTTGCCCACCCAAGACAAGAGAGGACGGTGATTCAGCCCATGGCTTATAGGCGAGCAGCCCTTGCAAACACTTCATCTGATCCTGTGATAAAGGAATATCGTAAGGAGTTCGTACCCATTGAGGGACAGATGGGAGCTCTCCGGATTAACTGTCCTACTCCCTTCTCGGCCAGGATCATGGAGGCGCCCCATTCCCAAAGGTTAAACTTCCTACTATAGAGCCTTTTGATGGAACAACCGATCCAGACGATCACCTATCTGCTTACAAACATCAGATGTACGTCCAAGGAGTAGATGATGCTACCTGGTGTAAGAACTTCCCAGCAACTCTGAAGGGAGTAGCTCAGAAGTGGTTTAACAATCTTCCACCCAATTCAGTCAACAATTTCACTGAACTCAGTTTCTTATTTACTAGTCACTTTGTTGCTAATAAGCAAGAGCAAAAAACAAGCATGCACTTGGGAAAGGTCGTCCAAGGACCTAAAGAGGCTCTTAGAAGTTTTGTTAAGAGATTCAATCTGGAAGCCCTTCAGATTCAAGATCTCAATGCCGGGGTGGCCTTTGACGCCTTTATCAGGGGACTAAGGCCAGGAAGTTTTAAGTTCGATCTTGTTAAGAAGAAAATCAATACTCTTGCTGAGGCTTTAAAGGAAGCCGAAGCTTTTATTCATGCTACTGAAGTATGTGCCGAGGCCAAGCACCCCGACTCTAAGAAGCCTGAAGAGGTTGCCCAGCCAAAAAAGGGCAACCCCAAAAAGGCCGAGACTGGGGCCATAGCCTCTACCACTACTTCGTCCAGAAGAAGCAAAAGGAAAGCATCCGAGCCTTCTTCATCCAACCCAATCGACCCAGCAAGGACCAATACCGCATTCTCATGGAGATAAAAGATCAATATGAGCTGAAAGCTCCAGCCGAGATGAAGACTCCTTACAGAAATAGAGACAAGAGTAAGTATTGTCACTTTCACAAGGACTGCGACCATGAAACCAATGAATGTAAGCACCTTAAGAGGGCTTTGGAAGATCTAGCCCGTAAAGGAAAGATGAACTCATACTTACCCCAAGGGGGAAAGAAGTTTCAGAGGAGAGACAATTGGCAGACTAAGAAGAAGGAGAGTGAGAGCACAGACGAGGATGTTGTTCTCGTAATTTCCGGAGGATTTGTTGCTGGAGGACCAACCAATAGAGGGTGCAAAAACTACCTTAAGGAACTTGGCCAAGTCTTGTTGGCTGATCAGACAAAGACTGAGCCCTTCCCAAAGGTGGTGGTCAGTGAGCAAGATCGGGGCAAGCTGAGGACTCCCCATGATGATCCTTTGGTTGTGGAAATGAAGATAGCAAACCTAAGGGTAAGAAGGATTCTAATTGATACCGGAAGTTCGACGGATATCATTAGTGCTGATTGTTTGTCCAGATTGAGGTTTGACGAAAGGAACTTGGTTCCCGTCCACCATCCCATCATAGGGTTTGGGGGAGGAGTCATCCATCCCATGGGAACAGTCACGTTGCCTGTCTGAGTTGGAGAGAAGGATGCCTCTCAGACTTTGTTTGTCAAGTTCTTAGTCGTCCGAGATTTGACAGCCTATAATGTCATTCTTGGACGGCCTACGCCGAATCACGTAAAAGCCGTAATAGTAACTCATTTGATGCTTATGAAGTATGAGTGTGATGACGGCAAGATTGGCTCCTTGTATGGAGACCCGGCGGGCGGCTAGGGAATGTTATCTAACTACCCTTAAGCCGTCATCATGGAAAGCATGTGATGAAGAGCAGACGAAGATCGGTGGCAAACAGAAAACGTCTGAAATTGGGAAAGATAAGACGAAGGTGGCTGGAGAAAGGAAGGCGTTCGAGAATATAAGGGAACCTAAGAGGGCAATTGAGAGTCCTCAGACGCCCCTCACCCCCTCAAGGAAAACGTCTGAACATCTCCCCAGCAGGAAAAGAAAGTATGAACCCGTCAAGGAAGAACCGCCTGCGTCTGACGAAGTGATGGCCATCATGGGACTAACAATAGAACGTCCAGAGCCGGTGGAAGCTCCTGAAGATGTTTGTTTGGATGAGGCTCGTCCAGAGCGAACCTTACAGATTGGTTCCTCCCTCATTCCTGATTTGAGGGGCCTTCTAATAAGCTTGCTAAAAGAATTTCAAGACGTGTTCGCTTATTGCGTTGAAGAAATGCCCGGAATTGATCCAGAGATAGCCGTCCACCAGCTGAACGTTGATCCAAATTTAAAACCTGTTCGTCAAAAGAAAAGGCATTTAGGACCGGCCAGAAATCAGGCGGTCGACCAAGAAGTTCAAAAGTTGTTGGAGTCAAAATTCATCAGAGAAACTTATTATCCAGAATGGATAGCAAATGTGGTCATGGTGCCAAAGCCTAATGGCACTTGGAGGATGAGTGTGGACTATACTGATCTCAACAAGGCTTGTCCTAAGGACAATTTCCCTTTGCCTAAGTTAGATCGTCTAGTAGACTCCACAGCCGGCCATGCTTTGTTAAGCTTCATGGACACTTATTCAGGTTTTCATCAAATCCCCATGTGGGCAGAGGACCAGGACAAAACGACCTTCATTACTGAGAAAGGCCTGTATGGCTGGCTAAGGATGCCTTTTGGCCTCCGCAATGCTCCGACCACATTTCAAAGATTGATCAATACTGTCTTTCAGCCACAGTTGGGAAGAAACATGGAAGCATATATCGACGATATGATAGTCAAGAGCCGGAAAGAAGAGAGTCATGTTGGTGATTTGAGAGAAACTTTCGAAACTCTCAGGAAATACAAGTTAAAGCTGAACCCCAGCAAATGTGTCTTTGGGGTTTTGTCAGGGAAGTTCTTAGGTTTCTTGGTAGATCAGAGGGGAATAGAAGCCAACCCTGAAAAGATTCAAGCTATTCTAGACATGAAATATCCTTCAAAGATAAAGGAAGTTCGAGAGACCGACGGTTGCTTGGCGCCCTTGGACGTTTCTTGTCTAAGTCGGCGACAAGTGCCATCACTTCTTTGCCACGATTAAGAAGAGAGCCAAGTTTGAGTGGACAAATGAGGCGGAGCAAGCGCTCAAAGAAGTCAAAGATCACCTTCGGCATTGCCTAGGTTGGTCGACCCAGTAGATGGGGAGAAGCCATTGTATATTTGGATGTGTCCACTCAGTCGTGAGTGCCGTTCTACCGGGCCGAAAGAGAATCCGTGCAAGTCCCAATATACTTTGTGAGTCATGTGCTCAAGGATGCGGAAAGCTCTGACACTCCAGTTGAGAAGTTTAGGTTGGCCCTCGTCATGGCCATCAGAAAATTAAGGCCCTATTTCTTGGCACACAGTATACTCGTCTACACCAATCAACCTTTAAAGCAAGTTCTGTAGAAGATGGAAGCCGCCGGATGAATGCTAAAGTGGGCTGTTGAGCTTAACATGTTCGACATATCATTTGAACCAAGGAAAGCCATTAAGGGGCAAGCCTTGGCGCATTTTATAGTTGAGCTTACTCGGCCACTATAGAGCCTATATCGATCCAGATCAGGGGAGGAAGCATTGGACGCTCATGGTGGATGGATCGTCCACTACTAATGGATATGGGGCAGAATCATTTGTCAATCTCCGTAAGGAGACAAGTTTGAATATGCGCTGAGATTCCAATTCCAAGCGTCCACTAACGAAGCTGAATATGAAGCACTTCTAGCTGGGATCAAAATGTGTAAGGCGGCAGGAGCCCTAGAAATTGAGGCCAAATCAGACTCCCTCTTGGTTGTCAGTCAAGTCAACGGAGATTTTGAATGTAAAGAAGCATCGATGAGCTAATATATGCGTCTGATCAAAGATGAGGTGGAGCCTTTGAAACGATTTGTTCTCGACCAAGTACCAAGGTCAGAAAATCATTAAGCAGATGCTCTCTCAAAATTGGCCAGCTCGGCTGAAGGTGATGCGCCAAGAACAGTTTTTTGGGAAGTAAAATCCAAAAAGAGTATTGCCCAAGAGCAAATCATGTTTCTTAGCCGAGGAGCAGTATGGATGGAGCTCATAATAGAATACAAGAAAACAGGACGGCTGCCATCAGATCCTGTGGAGGCTAAGTATGTGAAGGCTCGAGACAAGTGGTTTGAATTATGGGATGAGACCCTTTACAAGAAGTCATTCAACCGCCCCCTCCTCAAGTGCATCACCAGAGAAGATGTTCTAGAGGTTCTGAAAGAACTCCATGAAGGAGCTTGTGCATCTCACATTGGGGGAAGAGCATTGGGTGAAAAGGCTTTAAGGACGGGGTACTACTGGCCGACCTTAACGGAGGATGCCCTCGTCTATGCAAAGAAGTGTGATAGTTGTCAGAAACATGGAAACCTGCATCAGAAGCCGTCTAACTACCAAACTCTTATCTTGTTTCCTCTGCCTTTTGCCAAATGGGGCATGGATATTCTAGGACCTTTCCCCATGGCCGCGGGACAAAAGAAGTTTGTGATAGTTGCAGTGGACTATTTCACTAAATGGATAGAAGCTGAAGCCATGCGAGGAATAACCACAAACGATGTCAAGGGCTTCATTTGGAAGAGTATTATAACTCGTTTTGGCATGCCACAATCCATCGTCTTTGATAATGGCCCTCAGTTTGAAACACCTAAATTGAAAGATTGGTTGGCAGAACGAGAAATCAAGGCTCACTTTGCTGCTGTTGCCCACCCACAGGCCAATGGGCAAGTAGAGTCCTTCAACAAGATTCTATCTAATGGAATCAAAAGCAAGTTGGATAATGCCAAAGGACAATGGGTTGAAGAACTGCAGCTAGTGTTATGGTCCATCAGAACAACTGCCAAAAATTCTACAGGGGAGACACCCTTCATGTTAGTTTATGGCACTGAAGCCGTCTTGCCCATTGAGATTGAAGAACCCACCCTACGAGTCATGTTGTACACAGAAGATGCCAACTGGGCTGCATTGCGCACGGCTTTGGATCAAGTCCCAGAAGTTCGGGGCAATGCCTTGCTAAGAATGCAATTGTACAAGTTGCGAATGGCTCGGGAGTTTAACAAGAGAGTCACAAGACGACCACTCAAGGTGGGTGATCTTGTTCTTAGGAAGATGGAGGCTGTTGGACGAGCCAAAGAGATGGGAAAGCTAACACCAAATTGGGAAGGACCTTATCTGATTATAGAAGAGCTGTGCAGTGGCACCTTTCGTCTCCAAGATCTGGGTGGGCGGATTATACATCGCACTTGGAACTCAGATAATCTGAAGAAGTACCACGTTTAACTCAATCATCGTCAGGAATCTAGCTGAAAGTTGTAGTAAGTCCAAAGTGCCACGGCACAGACTGGAAAAAAGAATTGTATACATGTATCTTGGCACTTAGTCAAGCAAAATTCATATAATACAATTCCTACTATCTTATCGTCTGTTTTCTCATGTTTATTTTCACCAAGTTGGTTCACTTTGGGGCATTAAATCAGTTACTAGTCTAAAAGTGACAATAACATGGAACAAAAATACTCATTTCTATGCCGAACATCACTCCCTCGAAGAGACCGGCCAAAAGTATAACGACGTAAAGGTTGATAACATACATTGGCAATCAATTTGACAAAATCTCTAGTAAGAGAAACGTCAAAGTCTCTAAGAGAAAGCTGACCAAAAATAAGCCCTTGGTAAAGGATACTTATTTTCAAATATACGGGCAGCTAAGTAGTAAAGACCCTAGTAAGGGATCGCTACTTTCGGACGAGTGTTGCTCCCTCAAGGAAGGCGGCTAGGAAATTGTTAGACCATGTCTCTAAAGCTCGTCCTTGGCAATTTCAGCAGGGCTTGGCCAAGGTTGGCCGCTCTCCTTCTTAGACTATGGCTCGTCCATCATATATGGTCGAGCTTAGCCCAAGAAGGGGGGGATGAGATAGGCCTATAGGACGAGCTAAAGAGAGAAGGTCGTCTAAAAAACCAGGACAAATCAGAAATGCCTTTGAGATATTTTGATACTACAGGACGAGTGTTACCAACTCGAGAAAAACGGCTAAAGTATGGCTCGTCCAGGGGGCCATTATGTATTGGTCGCTTTCCCAATTAGGGCAAGACTCGTCTAAAAAGAGAAGACGATCTAGAGTTCCGGGACGATCCTCTATAAGCACTCGCACTTTTTGGGAAGATTTGTAATCGTCCAAGGACAAAGAAGGCAATCTCTTTCAATATGTGCACTGCAAATCGTACAAGGGCAAGGATCAGAAGTGGCAAGCATAATTCATTCAAATTTCGTAGACCGTCCAAAAGTTCAGGACGAGTCTCTTCATCGCATGCATTTTGGAAAGATTGACGGTCGTCTAAAGGCAAGCACGTTGCTTTTTCGTTAAACATCTGTGCTGATCGTCCAACGTTCAGGACGAAGCTTATTCTATATTTAGTCAAATTGGAATTCAGAAAAATAAAAGACAAGCAATTGAGAAAAAATCTTTCATATATATCATTGGCAAAAGATTTACAGCTTAAGACTGAAGAGTTAAGGCTACAACGGCAGACAAGCCCAGAAACTTAAAAAAATAAACCTAAAGCTAGGTATCATCTTCAGCACGAGTTTCTTGGTCGTCTTCAAGGTTCTCCTCCTCAGTTGCAGCTTCGTCGTCAGAGTCAATAAACTCCGGAGGTTCCTCGGCACAAACCATAGCACGATGGACGCTCTACTGATACTCCAGACGACGCACGAAGCTGGGGACCTCATCAGCTTCCGCCAGCATCTCAAAGGCCTTGACGGCCCAGTCTTTAGACGTTTCAACAACTTGAGCCAATCCTTCCTTGGCATCGTCAAAAGCCCGGGTCGCCTCCCTTCCAGGCGGGCAATCTTCGCCCTTAGGAGAATGTTCTCCCCTTCTCGGTCAACGGCGACAAGGAGAGCAACATCTCTCTCACCCTTCGATCGGCGAGACAAAGATTAATAATCATCTTCGGACGATCCGGCTCCTTGTACGGATCGTTGATGGTAACAAGATAATTCTTGTTTTCCTCGATTCAAGGAGGGCTGATCTCTTCTCCAAAGCCTCCAGAGATTGACGATGAAGGGTGTTAGCCATCTCAATGTCATGGATGGCCTTGTCGCCTGCCGTTGTAGCCAGGTGGACGAGCTGCTTATTCTCCTTTCTCAGCTCTCTGGCCCAATCTTCAGTAAGCATGCTGCGAGCAAAAAGCTGGA
Source organism: Beta corolliflora (assembly GCA_947648045.1). Classification (NCBI taxonomy): domain Eukaryota; kingdom Viridiplantae; phylum Streptophyta; class Magnoliopsida; order Caryophyllales; family Amaranthaceae; genus Beta; species Beta corolliflora. The sequence continues at coordinate 107,103 of CANSZD010002801.1, read as the reverse complement.
GCAATGAAAATAAAACGAGTCATTAGACGAGAGACAAACACTAATTTTACAAGTATAAAACAAAACCAGCAGAAAATTATACCTCAGCAGCAAGCTGGGACATATAGCCAACATGCCCGGCAGACGCTCCCCTTAATCCTTTGATGTAGGATTCAGGGTAGCATTTGAAGAGCTCCTGCTTAAGCCGATCCTTTTCTCCCTTGGACATTTTGGCAAAAGCAGGGGAAGACTCTTCGTCCGAGTCCATGGTGGGAAGAGCTGAGGGTATAGCTGGGCCTTTGCCCTTATCTGAAAGAGGGGGAGAGTCAGTCATCTTGATGGGAAAGACGATGGCTTGTCTATTGGACGGACTCATGGACCGTCCGCCGACCCGCACCGTTCTAACTCTATTTGGATAATACGACTCACCAGACGAGATGGAGGCCGCCCTAATTGCTAGCGGCATCTGCGGCACCAGCTTGGCCACCGAGCCACTGAAGCTCGGGTAGTTTTCAGCCGTTGTCTCCTGCCCCGGAACAACCAAAGCCAAGGTCGGCTCTGACCTGACTTCAGCCAAGTCAGAAGGCAAAGCGTCCAACTGACCTGTGGGGTCAGAACTCTTCTCCCCCTCGGCCGGAACAGCAGCAGAAGGCTCCTCTTTAAGAACCTTATCTTTAGGGGGAAGCATAGTTTTTTCTCCAACTCCACTTGGAGTAGCCTTCTCCGTCATCTTTCTTGTAAATCCCTTAGGCTTTTTTGCCGGAGGCTGGTCCGTGGCCGCTAGAGGTCTCTTTTTGGACGAAGATGACTTCCCTGGTGGAAGTTTGTTGGTTGGAGCATTTTTCTGTAAGAAATGATCAAGTTAAAATGATGGACGTCCACATATCAAAATCTAAAACAAATTGCAAGCCTTCTGACAAAAATCACCCAAAGAAGGAAGTCGTCCCAATGGAAGGCGGAAATCACCCCTTCGTCCAGTTTCTGAACTTAAAGAAATTAAGATGAGAATAACTAAAAGAAGGTGCCCGTCCAAGCTTGGACGTTTTCCTTCTTCAAGTTACCCTCGTCCAAGAGAAGGGGCAACGACTTGGACGAGTCCAAAGTATACTCGTCCAGAGGCATTCGAAAAAACCTCAGATGAGAATAACCCAAAGAAGGTGCCCGTCCAAGCTTGGACGTTTTCCTTCTTCAAGTTACCCTCATCCAAGAAGAGGGACAACGACTTGGATGAGTGCAAAGGATACTCGTCCAGAGGCATTCAAAAAACCTCAGACAAGAATAACCCAAAGAAGGTGCCCGTCCAAGCTTGGACGTTTTCCTTCTTCAAGTTGCCCTCGTCCAAGAAAAAGGACAACGACTTGGACGAGTCACAATGGTACTCGTCCAAAGGCGTTTATCTTCTCGGATGAGGATGGCTCAAAGAGGTGGCCGTCCAAGAATGGACGCCTTCCTTCTTTAGGTGATTCTCATCCAGAGAAAGTGTTTCACTATCTTAGACGAGAAAATCCCAGAGGTGGACGTCCATACTTGGACGTTTTCCTTCTTCGGGCGATTCTCGTCCAATGAATATATGTAAATATATATATATATATATATATATATATATATTTAATAAGGTAAGGAGAAACCTCGACAAGTTGGGGGGAATAAGGGGGATCCTAACTTGCCAAGGGTGAGAATCGATCCCAAGACCTCTGGAACCGGGAGAGAAGCTCTAACCACTAGGCTATTCCTCACTCTCAAATGTAATAGTATTTAAGATATAAGTGCACTAACCAACTACTCTATAATCTCATGTTCTTCATATATATATATACCGTACTTGTATTTCTTTTATTTTGAGCGCGTTGACTATACGTAATCTTTGATTGTTGATGAGGTCAGCGCTTCTGTTTTTACCGCCATCTTTATGATTAATTATTATTTAATTTTCCCCTTTTATGTGTGGTGGTGATGGATGGATGTCACTTATCAAAAAGGAATGTGTAGGCTTTCAACTAACATCAAACCACCATCTATTCATCTTGCATCATTGCATCAGCATCACAAAGTTCTTGTACATGCCTACTTCTATTAAGTCGTGTGGTCAGATTGTTGTAATACATATTTTGCCTAGATTTTGTAGGATATATTATATATGCTTCTTACATAATGTCCATTCCTTGTAATTATACATATGTCATGTATGATAATATTTGAGCAGCAGGTGATAGCCTAGTGGTATTGGCATCACCTCCGATCCTAGATATTTTGGGATCGAGTCTCATCCCTTGCAAGGAAGGATCCCCAATTTCCCCCCTACTTGCAAGGGATTTCATCTTACCTTATATATATATATATATATATGATAATATTTGCAACGAAATATACAATTCTACATCATCTTTAAAAGTGAAACACTTACTATTTTAGAACGTTTCAAAATAAGTGAAACATACCTTAAATGGAAAAAAAAAGTGACAAAATGACAAGAGTACCCATCACAAACTTGTGTGGTTTGCTTTTCTCTCTCCTCCTTTTGATAATGAAAAGGGTATTTTATGACTTTTTGGCTTTTGAAAGTGATGTTTATTAAATCTTGTGTCCAATCCCTATGTTTCACTTATTATGGAACGGAGGAAGTATATATATATATACCAGTGTTTCAGTCCTTTTCTCGGCGCTGCTCTTGGCATATTCTTTCCACAAATTGTCTGTAAATTTAGACATACTGATATCACCCGTCCAAGAAGCCTTGAGACGCTTTCTGGCCGAGTCTGCAAAAAAAAAAGAAAAAAAAAAGAGAGAAATGAAAGATGGTTAGTTCGATGGGCCATGGACGAAGAAGCTATACTTGGAGAATTTGAAGGTATACCTCTGTCTTCGGCCAACCGCAAGTTGGCGGCGACCAAGAAATCATCATGGTAAAACATTTCTTTAAAGGGTATCCAGTTAGTTGGTCCCTTAAAAGATCGTTGGCCGGGCCTGGAGTACTCCTTTATTCTGAAGTACTCCACCACCTCTTCGTCGAAGCTGTCCTCCAATTCCAGCCAAGACTATTTCCACCCTGTATTCGTGACGGACCGATTATAAACTCTATAACTCTCGGTGGCGTAGTCGTTGGCCCCCCGTAAGAAAATGAAGTCCGCCTTCCATTCGTGCATCTTTGACGGCTTGCCCTAGGGGTGTTAATGAGCCTAGCTGGCTCGCAAACTATTCGAGTTCGACTCGAAATTTTCTAGAGCCGAGCATAGCGAAGTTCGATTCGAAAAGTTCGTGAGCAGGCTCGAAATATGTTTTAAGTATATTATTTTCCATATAAAAGAAAATAAATGAAAAGTTATACTTAAATTTTGCACAATACTTGTGAAAAACTCAAAATAAGTAGTCTAAACCTATTTATAGAACATATGTAATACAATTTTATAACTTCAGTTGAGTTTTAAGGTAAATTGAACTAAAAAATTTAGGCTCGAAAAAGCTCGAGGCTCGACTCGAGTTCGAGTAAATGTGTTACGAGCCGAGTCGAGCAACCCCAGGCTCGGTCTCGGTTCGGCTCGTTAACACCCCTAGCTTGCCCCAAGGCGTCATGAAGCCTGGACGGTTGCAGATGCTGAGCCATGCCCCGTCCACGGCTCCAGGTACCTTTGTTGCATAGTGGATATGAGTAAAGGCTTGAAGGGAAAGGGCTAGGCCGCGCAGCTCACAAACGGCAATGAACACCAAAACGTTGTGCCAAGAGTTTGGAGCCAGTTGATTGTGGCCGATGTTGTAGTAATTCAGTACTTGTTCAATGAATTCATGGAGAGGGAACCTCAATCCCGCGTCCAGGGCCAGTTTGTAGACGGCGAAGTGGTTCTTTGGGGCGCTCAGTATCGTCGCGTCCTTATTTGGGATGACGAAGGAGAAGCCTGACATGGGCATATAGGACGAGAGATAGCTAGGGTCCGGTCCTATTTTCTCTAACCATTTGCGATTAACTAAAATGAAACCAGGGTCAGAAAGGGGACCTAAACGTCTTCTAATCTCCGACGAGGTAGTGGAGGCCTCAGGTTTTATTTCGGAATCTTCTAAGTTGTGGTCAGAGGAAGGAGGCCCGCCCAACGGCACATCACTTTGGACCTCTCTTGCCTCATCTGGCACCCGTCCAGTGGATTCCTCCATATCTGAGCTATTTGACGGGATTATTACCTTTCGTCATAGACGGGCCGTTTGCTTGACGCGCGCCAGATTACCCTGCATGGGTAAAGACTGGGTCGTCTGACTTTCTCGGCCAAAATCATAAAAAAAATATATACTCGGCCAGAAGAGGCCCAACTCTAGAATGTGTCGAAGAAGAAGTATCGGTTCTAGGGTCAAGACAAGCTCTTGGTCGGCTAGGATTATTTGACGAAGAAGATTCCATTTTATTGATTTTCTAAGGAAAAATAAAGAATAAAGAAGAATGAAAAGAACAAAGAAAAGATACCTGCTAAAACGCCTGGACGATTCGGTGAAGAAAGCTGAGGCTGGGCGATCTCTCTCTCTCTAGAAAATGTGCAGAGCGTCTCTCTCTAGAAAAATTCGTTCAAGGTGTGAAATGATCAAATGTTTTCACACCAAGGTTATTTATAAAGGAGTAGGAAACCTGTGGAGCCGGTCAAGAATGACCGAAGAAAGGGTACAATGGTCAGTTATGACCGGTAAAACCCAGGAAAAGGCGCGTCCTTTCCTTCATTTCAAATAAAACTACCTTGGGTTAAAAAGTCTTAACCGTCAGATGGGCCTAATGAAGCTACCTTGGGTAAAAGGGCCTTAACCGTCAGATGGGCAAACAGTGACAACCCTTTTAGGGGCAAATGTTGTAGCCTAAAATCTACGGTTCCTTTAACGACACTTGGGCTCATCTGAGCCGTACACGTGTCCTCTCCCAATAAGTAGAGGATGAAGGTCTAACCCTTGTGTAAGATTCAGTTGGGAGGAAAAGGCTTTATCTTTCTGGCCCAACAGTTGGTCAGAGCCCAACCTTTGGAGGTGGCTATTAGTGAGTGGTTGATAATCCTTCACAAATCATGGCCTGCCACGTGTCATGATGTGATTCCTTAGCTAATAAAATGTCTCTATTCTAGGGTTGATTTTAAGGTTAGCTGTCATCTTGCTATCACTATAAATACCCCAGAAATCAGGAGAAAGATTACTCAATGCAAACAGTGCAAAGTTACTCTGTAAAACTACTCTCTCACTTTCTCTCTCTATCTCTACTTTCTCTTACAACTCCTGATATCTGACTTAACCTTCGGAGGGGGAACCACCACCCAAACCTCCAGGGTGGGTCCCTTTTTGCAGGTTCGAGAGTGAAGCTCAGGCTTGGACTAGGTTGATTCAGACATTTGTTGCACAAGTCTCCAAGGAAGAACATCTAAGGGATACTAGTTTACTTGCTAGACAAGAAAGCTCAATCTACAGCTTACTTGTTGGACAAGGAGACGAAACAATAATCATTTGCTAGAAAGTTAAACAAAAGTTGAACCGAATACCACCCAAAGTTTCTACTTTCTAGTATTGAGCCATATTAATCGAAAATAAGAAAAATTTGAAAACATTAGAAATTAAAACAACTATTGATGAGGCAGATACAATTACCTAAAAAACAATTATTAATGAAGGACATAAGGAGATCGAAAGACAGCAAGAAGCACCAAGAAATTTGCAAAAATGAAATCAAGAATTCAATTGCTATCTGGTAGGGGAAGAAGCGAAGAAGAAATTGCACCAAGAAGAACCGAAGAAGATAGGGAATTTTGTGCGTGTGTGCGAGATGTGAGGGTGAAAATGTAGTATCTAAGCTTGAAACAAATGAGATCTTATCGGCCCGACTACACAAAATTGACAATATGCATCAAAAAGTAGAATAATCGTATATTAACAAAAAAAAAAAGCAGATATAACAAAAAAAAATCAAATGGCTCTTCAAAAAGCAGATTAACAAAGAAAAAAACAATTAAAAAAATTCAGCAAGAAAGAGAGATATAATAGTATAATACATGTTTGATACTCTGATTAAAGAACAATATATGTTGACGAATCAGCAACAATGAACCGTGTTTGTGGAGAAGAGAGTTGAGGGCTTGACTCACTTGAGGTCAGTGATGCGGCTATGTTTAAGGGAGAATGTGAGTTATAGGAATTTATGGTAACTGACTTAGGCTATGTTTAGTTCACCTTACTTTTACTTATTTCAGATCAGATCAGATCAGATGAGTTAAGATCAGATCAGATCAGATAAGTTCATATCAGATCAGATCGGATAAGTTCAAATCATGCTTATATTTAAAAACTTATTATTATTGTTGTTATTATTATTGTTATTGGTATCATGATTATTATGATGATTATTAGTATTACTAACGCTATTATTATTATTATTATTATTATTATTATTATTATTATTATTATTATTATTATTATTATTATTATTATTATTATTATTATTATTATTATTATTATTATTATTATTATTGCTATTATTATTTTATTGTAATTATTATTATTATTATTATTGTTATTGTTATTATTGTTGTTGTTGTTATTATTATTATTATTATTATTATTATTATTATTATTATTATTATTATTATTATTATTATTAGTATCACTTTATACGATTACTATTACTATTACTATTAATACTGCTACTATTTACTAGTACATTTGTTCAAATTGATTATTATTATTATTATTATTATTATTATTATTATTATTATTATTATTATTATTATTATTATTATTATTATTATTGTTATTATTATTATTATTGTTATTATTATTATTATTATTATTATTATTATTATTATTATTATTATTATTATTATTATTATTATCATCATCATTATTATTCTTATTCTTATTCTAAATCTTATTCTTATTATTATTATAATTATTATTTATTTATTTATCATTATTATTATTATTATTATTATTGTCGTTGTACTTATTAATTATTAATATTGGTAATTATTATTAGTGTCGTTGCTATTATTATAAATGTCATTGATATCACTATTTCAAGCTATTCGTGTTCAAGAAGAAGAATGTTATTTTGGCATTTGTACGCGTTCTTTTTTATATTTGTTCTAATTAACAATTTTGATATGCGATGTTCTTTTTGATGTTGTACATGTAAAGAACGTGATAATAGTATATGGTGTTTATTTTTTTTAACAATTTTGGCAGAATAATATAAAGTATATGTTACTAGTTTATATAAAACATGAGTAGCAAGGGATAACCTAATGGTGTTGGCATCACCTTCTAATTTCCCCCTACACGGAATTTCAACTTATTTTTAAAAACAAAGTTTATATAGATCAGGACAACGAAATAAGAAGAATATATAACAATTTTGTTCAAGATCATATGATTATATATATTTATAGGTTTATTTATAATGAAAAAGAATAATTGATTTATTTACAAAAAAAAATGTTTTTCAGTTAAATCCAAACATGTCATCAATATAAAAATAACAACTATCTTTTAAATTTTTTTTTGAGGGGACATCTATCTTTTATTTTTAGAATGTGTTCTTTAAATATATTTTGTATGCTCTTTCAATATATGTTCTTTTTTTATTATCATTATATGTTATTTCATTACTACCTAAATTTTTATTATAAATGAACCTTAGTTCTTAGACATGAACAATATGTTCTTTTTAACATGAATAATATATTTTTTTTAACCTAGAATATGTGTTCTTTTATTTTTAATTGTATGTTCATACACTATGTGTTCTTTTAAAAAAAAAAAAACTAAATATGCTAGTATTATTATTATTATTATTATTATTATTATTATTATTATTATTATTATTATTATTATTATTATTATTATTATTATTATTATTATTATCATTATTATTATTATTATTATTATTATTATTATTATTGTTATTGTTATTATTATTATTATTATTATTATTATTATTATTATTATTATTATTATTATTATTATTATTATTATTATTATTATTATTAAAAGTTGTGCATAGTAATAAAATAATAGTAATAGTAATACTAGCAATGAAATACTCCATCCGGTTCCTAAAGATCTTCCCTCCTTCCGTTTTAGTGCGTTTGCAAAAGATCTTTCCTCTTTTACTTTATTCCTTATTTGGCAATTTTTTCCCCTTTTTACCCTCTCATGTCCCTATCATATGGTCCACCATTACACTATTAATTCAATTTTACTCTCATTCTCTCTCCAACTTTACCCCTTTTTATTTTTTTATTTTCCTTAACCCCCTTTCTCTCTCCTACTTTACCCACCCAAGATCCCACACAAATTGATCCTCCTTGATATCTGTAGTAACAGAAACAAGGAAGATCTTTCGGAACCGGAGGGAGTACAAAGTAATAATGATATTAGTAATAATATGTTTTATAAAAGACAAGTTCAGATCAAATCAGATTAGTTTAGATCAGATCAGGTCAAAAAAAATAAGTTCAGATCAGATTAGATAAGTTTAGATAAGTAAATATAAGGTGAACTAAACATAGGCTAATTGGTTGTAACCTTGTAACTTGAAAGAAATTGATCAAAAAGTGATGCCCCTATTGCCTACCACACGTTTTACTGAATTTATTATTGTGTTAGATTTTTGCAATGCAAAAACTGAGGTAAGCATAAAGTTGAGCCCCAAGTTTTGCTACTTTTCACCATTTGGGTACTGTAACTTTTTTTTCGCCGAATAGGTACTGATGCTCTGTTCTTTTGGACTTATTTTCAGTTCAGTTCAGTTCATCATTATTATTATTATTATTATTATTATTATTATTATTATTATTATTATTATTATTATTATTATTATTATTATTATTATTATTATTATTATTATTATTATTATTATTATCATTATTATTATTATTATTATTATATTATTATTATTATTATTATTATTATTGTTATTATTATTGTTATTATTATTATTATTATTATTATTATTATTAATTTTTTTATTTATTGTTATTGTTATTAATATTATTATTAATTATTATATTATTATTATTATTTATTATCATTAATTATAATAATAGTTATAATTATAATAAATAATAATAATAGTAATTATTATTATTAATTTATTATAATAATTATTATTATTATTAATTATTATTATTATTATTTATTATTAATTATTATTATTATTATTATTAATTATTAATTATTATTATTATTATTGTTATTATTATTATTATTAACTATTATTATAATAATAATTATTATAATAATAATTATTATTATTATTATTATTAATTATTATTATTATTATTAGTATTATTATTAGTAGTATTATTATTATGACTAATTATTTTTATTATAATAATAATAATTATTATTATTATTAATTATTATTACTATTATTATTAATTATTATTACTATTATTATTAATAATATTATTATTATTGTTATTATTATTATTATTATTATTATTATTATTATTATTATTATTATTGTTATCATTATTATTATTTCAGTTTAGTTTAGTTCAGTTCAGTTCAGTTCAGCCCAGTTCAGTCCAAAAGAACGGGGTCTGAGGTAACTTTTCTTTTCAGGCTAAAATTTAATTAATGTCATAATGTGGAATATAGTCTCTTGGGTTAAGAAACACTAGTCTTATATGCAAGCTATGATTGCAAAATGCGTTATTAAAAATTTAAAATTAATTGCATAATTATATCTATTAATAATTTGTATGAAAAATTATTTACAAAGTTTTGTTAAACAAAACCATCAAAAACTCCAAATACTTGTTTCCCTAATAAAATTACAATATTCATATTAAATCACATCTCATGGGTCGCTCGTTATGTTTTCTGTTTCCAATTTTCAGTTTTTTTTAAAACCAAAAACAAAAATATGGAAACCAGAAAAAGTAGTTTCTAATTTTCTGTTGTCAGTTTTCAAAATTGACATTATTAGTATAAGTATGACTAATTTTTGGTTTATTGTACCCCTTATATCATATGACTTTTATATTCATAAAACCAAAAACTGAAACTTACAGTGATGCCGAACGGGCCCTGAGTTAAGCATAAAGTTGAGCCCTAAGTTTTGCTACTTTTCACCATTTAAAGTTTGCCTCAGTACCTAATCGGTGAAAAAAAACATTGTTCTGAATCTCTCTCAGCTTTACATCCTCTCTCAACTCTCAAACACATCTCTACTTTTCAACTCTCTCGCTCTCTCATTCTCATCTTCCAATGGCGCCACCATCTCCTGTAATACTCCGTATTTTTCGTAAGTTATTAATTCTATTTTTTTAAAAGGATTTTAATTATTAAAGAGGTTTATTATTATTATAAAGGTTTTAAATAGGCTTTTATGATATATTATGGGGTTTTCAATTAAATTCTAGCCCAAATTATATATTGGGCCTAAGTTTACAAATTATAATCCAAGTAGTTAGTTTAGTAGTTGAAGATATTTCTTAAAGAAAATCAAAAAAGATTTACAAAAAAAAAAGGAAAAAGATTTAAAGAAATTTCAAAAAAACAAAAGATTTACAAAAAGAAAAAAAGAAGAAAAAAAACTAATTGCCGGCGCATAGCTCACGGCAGTGGATTAAAATTATCAAGACTTATATCTTCTTCTTTTGTTTCTTATCTTCTTAAATTATTTAACTTTTTAGAATTTTGTTTTGTGGGATAATTTGCCTCTTTCCCTAATCTTAGTTGGATGATCGTAAATATTAGCTAAATATTAGCTAGATTATTTAATCTTTTTCGTTAAACCCATCTTTTAGTTTTTGAGTCCTAGTATGACTCTATTTGTCCACTAGTATAAATAGGGGTCTCCACCCATCATATTCTTCACACCAAATTTGAGAAATACATCTATTTTCTCAAGTTTAAACTCTCTCTCCCTCTTAGCCTACCCTTTCTCTTCTCCCTAGTAGTTATTAATTTTCAAGGTGCGTGTATATGTAGATCTTTAATAATTATTTTGCAACCTTAGTATCATGTTTTTAGGAAAATATTTTGGATTGAAGTCCATGTTTTTATAATTTTTATTATGAACTACATGTGTTTTGTATGAACATGTTTGAATGTTTATTAATGTTATTATGCACTTGAATTATGTCTTTAGTTCAATATTATTATAAAGTTTGATCTTTGAATCTGTATTCATATAATTTACAAGGAGTTTGATATTTAATTGCATGTTTAAATATTTAAAAAGGAGTGTTTTTGAATTATTATTATTTTTCAAAAGTTACCTCTTAAGCAAGTTATTTTATTTATGCCTTTATATGGCTAAATTTATAAGTAGTACTATTCTTGTAAAGGAGGATTATTTCAGAAGGATTTTATTAGATATATGTTCTTTTATGATCGCAATTATAAAGAGGCAACGGCTTGTTATTTATTAACAAGAACGGTAGCTATTATTATTTACCCAGGCAACGGCTTGTTATTTATTAGCAAGAACGGTAGCCATTATATTATTTACCCATGTACTTTTTGTATAAGTCATGTGGACAAGGTATTTCCCCTTGTCATAGACTCATTAAGGAATACTAAACTTGGGGTGTGTGTACACTTTAGGAAAGGTACCTAGGCAAGGAAAAGGAGTTTTATTAAAATTAAATACTTTATGTTATATAATTATCAAGTATCCAAGGAAGGCTTTTCGAAATTAAATATTTCAAATTTTTAATTAAATAAAGTATTTTTATATTCTACATATACATGTACTCAGTATTTTTACTGACACACGTTTTGTTTGTTTTGTTTTATGGCTTTGTCCTGTGATGACCTATTTTTTTTGGCGAGAATTTACGAGTTGATATGATGCATACTTCATATGGGGAGCTAGTGAGGAATCATAATTAGTCAATGAGTTGTTATTTTATTTCTTTATTTCCATTGTTATATAGTTGTATAATAAAGTTTATTTCAATAAAGAGAAGTTATTTCAGTTATTCCGCTGCATTAGTTTAAAGTTCAGTTAGTAGTTAGTATTAAAGCCTTTGACGTTATCACGTGGCCGTAATACCCCCAAATTTCTCTCTTTCTAAAAACATATTTTAATATAAAAGCCTTGAGAAACTTGAGAGTATTACCGCCACGTGATAACGTCAAAGGCTTTAATACTAACTACTAACTGAAGTTTAAACTAATGCAGCGGAATAACTGAAATAACTTCTCTTTATTGAAATAAACTTTATTATACAACTATATAACAATGGAAATAAAGAAATAAAATAACAACTCCTTGACTAATTATGATTCCTCACTAGCTCCCCCATATGAAGTATGCATCATATCAACCTGTAAATTCTGCTCGCCAAAATAGGGTCATCACAGGGATAAAGCCATAAAACAAAACGCGTGTCAGTAAAAATACTGAGTACATGTATATGCGGAATATAAAAACACTTTATATAATTAAACATTTGAAATATTTAATTTCGAAAAGCCTTCCTTGGATACTTGATAATTATATAACATAAAGTATTTAACTTTAATAAAACTCATTTTCCTTGCCTAGGTACATTTCCTATAGTGTGCACACCCCCAAGTTTAGTATTCCTTAATGAGTCTATGACGAGAGGAACTACCTTGTCCACATGACTTATACAAAAAGTACATGGGTAAATAATATAATGGCTACCGTTCTTGCTAATAAATAACAAGTCGTTGCCTGGGTAAATAATAATAGCTACCGTTCTTTTTAATAAATAACAAGTCGTTGCCTCTTTATAATTGCGATCATAAAAGATCATATATCTAATAAAATCCTTCTGAAATAATCCTCCTTTAAAAAGAATAGTACTACTTATAAATTTAGCCATATAAAGGCATAAATAAAATAACTTGCTTAAGAGGTAACTTTTGAAAAATAATAATAATTCAAAAACACTCCTTTTTAAATATTTAAACATGCATATAAATATCAAACTCCTTGTAAATTATATGAATACAGATTCAAATATCAAACTTTATAATAATATTGAACTAAAGACATAATTCAAGTGCATAATAAAATTAATAAACATTCAAACATGTTCATACAAAACACATGTAGTTCATAATAAAACTTATAAAAACATGGACTTCAATCCAAAATATTTTCCTAAAAACATGATACTAAGGTTGCAAAAATAATTATTAAAGATCTACATATACACGCACCTTGAAAATTAATAACTACTAGGGAGAAGAGAAAGGGTAGGCTAAGAGGGAGAGAGAGTTTAAACTTGAGAAAAGAGATGTATTTCTCAAATTTGGTGTGAAGAATATGATGGGTGGAGACCCCTATTTATACTAGTGGACAAATAGAGTCATACTAGGACTCAAAAACTAAAAGATGGGTTTAACGAAAAAGATAAATAATCTAGCTAAGATTTAGCTAATATTTACGATCATCCAACTAAGATTAGGGAAAGAGATAAATTATCCCACAAAACAAAATTCTAAAAAGTTAAATAATTTAAGAAGATAAGAAACAAAAGAAGAAGATATAAGTCTTGGTAAATTTAACCCACTGCCGTGAGCTATGCGCCGACAATTAGTTTTTTTTTTTCTTCTTTTTTTTCTTTTTGTAAATTTTGTTTTTTTTGAAATTTCTTTAAATCTTTTTCCTTTTTTTTTTTGTAAATCTTTTGTGATTTTCTTTAAGAAATATCTTCAACTACTAAACTAACTACTTGGATTATAATTTGTAAACTTAGGCCCAATATATAATTTGGGCTAGAATTTAATTGAAAACCCCATAATATATCATAAAAGCCTATTTAAAACCTTTATAATAATAATAAACCTCTTTAATAATTAAAATCCTTTTAAAAAATTAGAATTAATAACTTACGAAAAATATGGAGTATTACATCTCCGCTCATCCCTCATCGCTGCTCAGTGCGCCCAGTTTATACGGCTCCTCTTTTGATGTTTCAAGTTCCTCACCACTCTCCTCTATTCCTGAATTTGCCATCATTCTCGCCATTCTCTTCTACACCTTATTAATTTCTAGGCTTGTCAACGAGGCGGGGCAGGGCGGAGGTTGGCATTCCTATCCTCATGCCCGCCCATCTTTCTCATCCCCACCCCCATGGCGGGTCTAAAAGCTATCCCCATCCCCACCCCTGCGCGTGCAAGGTTGAAACTATCCCCGCTCCACCACCCACCTCCGCCTAGTCCCCACCCCATCATCCACTTTAGACTCACCATACATCTACCTCAGACCCACCTATGAATAAACCGTTATATATGCTTAAAAGTCAAGCATGTACACATTCAAATCAGTCAACCATGATAATCAAATCCAATAATTCAAACCGTTATATATCAAATTAACATTATATATCACATCAATAGTTCACCAACTAAAAAAAGGTTGAAACTTTATATATTACAATTCCACCACTAGTAGAAAAACTTGATTTGCGTCTCCTGAATTGCGTCTCACAACAGGTAGAACGACGCAGAAGTAAACCATATATAACTCGGACACTTTTGGATTTATTTGCGTCGGATGCGTCCCGCATTCGACGCAAAAAATTTATATGCGTCGGACCCCGATCAATGTTCGACGCAAATCTTAAAAGATAATTTTTGCGTATCTAACGATTTGCGTCGGACCTTAGTGTCCATGCGACGCAGATAGTATGAGGGTACAATGTGCGTCGGACCTTATGGCCCATGCGACGCACATAGCCCGCTTCCTTTCATTTTCTTAATTAAGTCCGCTTCCTTTTAAACCCTACCACGACGAGCAAAGGAGATAAGCACATAGCCAGCCGTCATTAACCCCCCTCTTCTCTCTCTCCTCCTCTCTCTTTCCTCCTCCTCTCTCTTTCTCATACCACCACTTCTCCTCTTTCTTCATTAACACAGTTCATCAACACACTTCATCAATGCATAAAAAAAAAAGGTCGAGAATTGAAGTTCCCCAAATTGAAGTTCGAATTTCCAGAAATTGATGTCGAGAATTTCCCCAAATCGACTTCATCAAGAAAGGTCGAGAATGGAAGAGGTTTATGAACAACAATTGAAGAAGAACGAGAAGTTCGAACAAAATGACAGAAAATTTGGTGATTTAGATCTGATTTTGTTTTTTTAGGTTTAATTTTTTAATTTCGTTTTGTTAATTTTTAAATTTTGTACAGATTCTGGTTCAATTTTTTGTGGTTCAATCCCTTGGTTTTTCTATTCAGATTTGATTCTTGTATTTCATTCATGTATTTCTGTTTCGTATAATATGAATTTTAATGCTGGGTACATTTTTTAATTTCATTTTGTTTTGTATTTCATTCATGCTGGGTTCAATCCCTTGGTGTTTTTAATTTTATTCCAAGGACTCTCCCATGGCTTCCGGTTCCTCCTCAAGGTAAGTTGCGTTCAACGATTCTCTCTCTCTCCTCCCTCTCTGTTTTTCTGCGATTTTTCCTCTCTGTATATCATTTGATTTTCCATTTCTATTTTCACTCGTATTTAATCTCATTTCTACTTTCTTGATTGATTTTTTTCTTCATTTTTTTCGACATTTTGTTGATTGTTAATGTCGATGAAGAACTGGATTCAAAGGGGCGTTGGACACGCACTAGGGTAGCAAGAGTGAGCTTATTGATATGCCCTTTTTGGTTTTTGGCCCAGCTGGCTTTTAACCTTTCTCTGAAGTATACAACAGTCAGTGTAAGAAGAAGCATATTTCCCTTATCTTTGTTTGTTTTAGAAATTTTTAGCTATATCATATGTCGAGTTTGACGAATACCGCCTAAGTCTATTCCTAACTTTTGCAGTCTAATACAATTTTGAGCACTTCTTCTAGCCTTTTCACTTTTATGCTATCATCGATTTTTTTTTCCTGTAAAAATGTGGATCTGATGATGTATTAATGTCGGAACGTAGAGGATTAGATCTATGTGATTATGTGAATTTTTCGTTGAACGTATTATAGATCTGATGTGATTTTGTATCGCTGTCAGTTTCGAAGCCAGTGAGTTATTGGATAGTTCAGTATGGTGAATTGACTTTCTGTTTTTTTTTATGAAAAATGACCAATTTGCGTCGGATGTAACGCTCAATCCGACGCAAATCCTACTTTTTTTTTAATAAAAATGAATCATATGCGTCGCACATACCTCTTAATGCGACACAAATGACAGATGTAGATGTGGTTTTTTTTGGTGCTGGCGAGGCGTCTTCTGCGGTTGCATCCGAAGCAAATAACTTAAAATCTGCGTCGTGTGCTTGTCCGACGCAGATCATGTCTCTCATATCTGAGTCGAGACCTGGGCCGTCGGACCAATGTCCGACGCAAATGGTGGTCCCAGCCCGACGCAAATCAATAATTCTATACTAGTGCACATACAACAACCGAACTAGTCAACCATGATAATCAAATCCAATAATCAAATCAATTACACATTCAAATTGTATTTTAACAAAAAAAAAGAAAAAAAAAAAACAATTACAGTAAAAGAACATTCAAATCTTATGTTAGCAACATTCAAAATCAATTACACTAACACTAGTGGAAAAAACCTTAAATGACACAAGTAAACTGATATAGTTCTCCCAAAACCGGATCAGTTAATTCATGATTTTTGGACGCGCAAAAATATAAGATCAATTAACTGATTCGGGTTGTCAAAAAAACCGGATCAGTTAACAATAGCTGATCCGGTTTTGACAAATCGAACTAGTTAAGAGGCCCAAAACGTAGGGGTGTTCATGGGTGGTTAACTTCGGTAACTGGAAATATCGGTTCGCCATTTTTGCGAACAGTAACCGTTCAAACCGGTAACCGCATAAACGGTTAACCGATTTTTCGGTACGGTTTTCCGGTTAACCATTAACCGTTATTCAAGTTTTATCAAATTATTTTACTAATTTTATATATTAGATTTCAAAATTTTCTCAACATAAATAATATACCATTAATACCAAGATTCTCTATCAAAGACAATCATCTCTAAAAACATTCCGCACCAAACAATACATATCTCAAAGTTCTAAGAAAAAACAAGCACAAAAATCTAAACTATTACAAGTTGGTAGTTCAGAGTGAGAGTAGTTCACAATCATCTCTAAACTATGGCAGATAGTAGTTCACAATGAGTGCACAGAGTAACTATTACAAGTTGAAAGATGAAGGAGGCATATAATACATTACTTAGTCTAAATTACAGCATTTACTACAAAAATAATAATTAATTAATATAATTATTATAAAAAAATAAATAATAATAAAATAAATATATCCGGTTTTTCGGTTAACCGTTTTTTTTCTAAAAATCATAACCGTAACCGTATTTTTTACCGGTTCGGTATTTGAACCGTTTAATCCCAACTTTTCCAGTTCGGTAACCGCCCATTTTGACCAGTTTTTCGGTACGGTTTTTTGATTTCTCTTTTTGTGAACACCCCTACCAAAACGCGCGTATTTAACGCCTCTCACCCATTCTCCCGCTCATGCTCACCCATCCTCTCTCTCTACTGACTCATCTGTCATCTCACCCTCCCTCTCTACTCTCTACTCTCTAGTCTCTTCTCCTAGGGTTTCCTCCCTCTCTCACCCATTCTCCTCTCCCTTTCTCCCAGCCGTTCACCATCTTCATCTTCTCCATCCTCACCAATCCTTCTTCTCCTACCATCTTTATCGACGCCACCATCTCCCTCACCACCTCAAACCAGCACAAAATTTCCCCATTTTTTTTCCCGAAATGAGTTCAACACAAGGTTCATCACAAGGTTCAACACATGGTTCAACACTAGGTTCAACAACTCATCAAGATTTCAACACTCAAGCAAGAAATATCAACACGAAAAGAAGAAAAATCAACGTAAGTTATTTTTTGATTTTAAAATTTGATTTTTGATATTGAAACTGTAAGTAAGTTCAAAGGAAGTCAGAAGAAGTTAACTGTAATGAGCTTTGAGCTGCTGAGTGGTTTAAATTCACCATCTCTTGTCGCATGAGATTAAGAAGCTTTTCGAAGTCCAAGAGCTCCTCTTGCAATGCATTTGATTCAGAGTTAGTTTGATGTGTCAAACTTGTTCGAAAGCATTTCATTTCGAAAACCCATTTTCTCTCTCCTCGACTTTCTTGTTTTATGGAGCTTCAATTTGATCCCCTGTTATAGTAATAGAGTTTCCACCTCCTCTGTTTCTTTGAGAGAAGTATCATTAACTTCTTTTTCAGCAACTTACATATGCTCTTTGTGGAAAAAACACAAGGGGAAAAAATGTCTGTGGAAACTGTACTGAATAGTGAATATGAATGTTCAACTTTGACATTGTATCCCCATTGTAAAAAACAGCAAAAATAATAAGCTGTCCAATGGGCCGGGCTGGGCTCATCTAGCTTGGCACATTTAACGTATGCATATGGCCTGGCCCGGCCCAACAAAGTAAGGCCGGGCCCGAGCTTGGCCCGTTGAACACCTCTAAAGTGTCAACTAATAGAACAAAACAAAGAACAATATGTGAAGTTTAGCAAAGTTACTGTATTAACTTCTACGGTAGAGTTTACAGAGAACTAATTTTACAGCTTCTGCCATTGCTGAAGTTCTTCTTCGTCAACAATAATAATGACTAATACTCTGGAATATCATATGTAATGGATTGTTTATTACATAACTAATCTAGTGTTTAGTTTCGTTAATGTTATGCTAATGGCAATTTATTTTTGCTTTTGAATCAGATAAAATGAAAAAAAAACGCTACTGATAGTCGGCACTTGGTAGTTGGTTTCAGAGGAAATGATATGTTGCATGAAAGTTTAATAAGAATACTATGAGAAACAATCACATGAGTAACTATAAGCAATTGCCAATTTATTACAGAATAACAATGTATGTGGCAAGTGTCTACCCACATCCACATCCACATCTTCAACACCTTACCAAAGAAGTGGAGATTCTTCTTGCCCCACAAGCAACAGCAGCATGGAAACAACAGCAAGATCAAAAACAAATGGTGTGAGAATCTGTAATTAGTTGATTTTAATTATGTTTGGCTATGAGCCAAAACGTTTGACTTTTTGGTTTGTTTGTTTGTTTTTTTTTTCCCCCAAGAAGAAGTGATGGCTTTAAACCAGCTTTCCTATCTTTATAATAATGGTAAGCTGAATGATTGGGATCTGGAAAATGCCAAAAAGGAATTCAAAGAAGATGCTACACTGCTAGACATATGGTTATGGTTGAGGGAGGAAAACCAGGTTACGTGGATTAAAACGTACGATGGGGGTGAACCCAAGACCCAACCCAGACCCTGTCGGACCCGACTTGTTTTTAAGTGTTTGGGTCTAAAAAAATTGAGACCCATTAGGACCGGGTTGAATCTTGGTTTGGGTGTTAAAATTCGGGTCTGGACCCGCGTCTCATAAATTCAGACCCGGCCCATATCCGCTCCGGTCCGTGTACATGTCATCGTCACTGTCATAATGCTCTCCCATTTCATGCAGTAGCAAGTCATCCTCCACGCCTTCAATATGCAGCAGCCCCTGAAGGCCAAAGAACTCTGCATCTCCCATTTCCCATTATGTGACTCCATTTTAGTAGATAAACTGTGAAGAAGAAGACTGAAATTTGAAGTTTTTTTTTTGGAAATTTCAGTCTGTAAATTTTTTGGATGATTAATGACTACTTAATATGCAGTGTGTGCAGTGAACTAATAGCTACAATTAATTAACTTGTAATGAAATTATACCATGTTAGGTGATTAATATTTTCTCTCTCTTCATTTTTTGTAAAAACTTACATTAAATGTTGGGTGTATATATAGAAGAGAGTGCATTTAGAACTGTGTAAATTGAAGGCATTAAACTGGTTTTGAATTGGCAAAATTTTGAATTTTATGAAACATTTTGGAGGGAAATGAATTTTGTGCCAAAAAATCTCTTTCTCTGGTTCCCTCCACTTGGGCGTGCGAAATCAAGAGGGAAATCAGACAGTTGTCCCTCTTTTCTCTCTCCTCAGTCCTCCCTTCCCTTCAATCCCATGTGCAATGGTCCCCACTCTCTTTAATCACCCACCCTTAATTTTGCTTAATCATCCATTAAAATTTTGCTTAGGTAAACGGGTTTTTCAAAAGTGTAACATGTAAAAAAAAAAGGAGGAAGTATATAAAGTGTAATAAAACTTTTTACCAAGACTAAAGTCAACTTGTTATGGATCTTTTAATTTCTATAAGAATTAAACCTACATAATATAATGTTGTTCTTTTTATTTTTTAATTCCACAATCCTTTTTAAAAACATGCAACCATCATTTATTTGGTAAATAGTTTTTCTTTGTTTATTGAACCTAAAGGTTGAATTAGTCATATATTTAATGCTTTTTCACCCATTATACACCATTCTCTCTCCTAAAATAGTATTATTTTGTTCTTTTATCATTTTAATAACTTTAAAAACAGGTGTAAAAAATTTGTAGGTTAAAAAAAAAAATTGAAACTCCTAATAAACTTGAGACCCATTCTGGACCCTTTTTGGACCCACTGGATCTAGGTAAGGGTACAGATTATCTAGACCCTTTGGGTCTGGGTCTAAATTCAAATTTACGGGTCTGGATCTAGCTGGATCCGCCCCATGCCCATCCCTAAATTATTTAAGGACGATGTTTCCACTTAGGGTCTATTAGTTTGGGGTCTTGCGCCTGATTATGTTAGGACCACTTATAATGTCTCGGGCTCTCGGCTTCTATATTTGCATTTATGTAATGATTTATAATTATGTAATGCTGCATTTAACATTTGTTTACATAATGGCGTATGACTTCTGAATTATCTTATGTTACAATTATACATTTGTTTGCAATGTTCATGGATGAACACATATCTCTATTATATATGTCAAGAGGGGTAGTACACCAAAATATAAAACCCCCTATTTTACCCCCAATAAATTAAGCAAATTACATTCAATAGGGTGCAACTAACTGCTTAAAATTTTTTTAAAAAACAAAAAAACTCTAATAACTTAAAAAACACAATATCACAGATATACAAGAGATAATAGGGAAAGAGTAACCGAACACTCTACAATGAAATCTCATGCCATTACCAACTTTTTTTTGTATATATTTTTATTTGGGAATTGTTAGTTGAAATCTCGTGATGTACTAGATGACTAGTATATCATATCTTGACACCATCTTATCATATCAATTGGTTACTATATCATATCTTAGTTGCATCTTATCATATCAAGTTAATAGAATATATGTTAAAAGCTTCAGTTTTTGTAAATATTGTTATGTTAGGCAAGTGTATATCCCTGCTCCTTGATTATAGGCACCTGTTACTATTATGTAGGTTGTATATATTCTCCTTCCAATAATGGTACAAGGCACGGATCATTCTCTTTCATGGTATCAGTAGTTTTAGGTTTCACCCATCTCCCTCTTCCGCTGTGCAACCTCATCTCCTCCCTACTCCCATCCGCCAGCCTTCTCCTTCTCGTCAGCCGCCATGCCTGACTCTAAAACCACTTTCCACCCGGCGTTGGCCGTATCCAACATTAAGAATCACATCCCCATCACTCTTGAGATGGAGAACGTCCATTACTCTACCTGGGCTGAACTCTTTAAAATTCATGCCCGATCTCATCGAGTCATTGATCACAATATTCCTCCCGCCGCTGATAAAGACAAGGAGAAGGCATCACCAGTGTCTGAGGATTCTGAACTGTGGTCTACTCTCGATGCCACTGTTTTACAGTGGATCTATTCCACTATTTCCAGCGACCTCATGCACACCATCATTGGACCAGATGCTAAGGCCGTTGATGCGTGGACTCGTCTGCGAGACATTTTCCAAGACAACGAGCACTCCCGCGCTGTTACTTTAGAGCAGGAATTTTCTCACACCTTCCTGCGTGATTTTCCAAATGTACCATCATACTGTCAACGACTTAAACTCCTCTTCGATCAACTACAAAACGTTGGTGCTCCGATCACTAATAGTCGTTTGGTTCTACAACTTGTCTCCGGCCTTACTGGACGCTTACAACAATGTCGGCACATTAATTCGTCAAGCCAAACCTCTTCCTCAATTTTACCAAGCACGTTCAATGCTCACTCTTGAGGAAGCTAGCCTTGCCAAAAAGGCCGCCACCGACGACTCTTCTCTTCTCACTGCCTCCCCTCGTGAGTTTGATGACAACTCTTTCTCTTCTGACAGGAAGACACCCCACCGTGGCAATCACAAAAATTCCCATTCTCGTTCTCATAACAAGAAAAATTTGGGAGGTGCCCGGAACTCCGACAAGGGTGGTCGTTCCAGCGGCAGTCCAGTCGGTGGTCAGCAGCAGACGACAAAGGACCGTACTGGGTCCCAAAGAAGAAGAGTGACAACCCACTCAAGTTGCTCCATGGCAACAAAGTGGGCGTGGACTCCCCCTCGGCCCTTCCACCTTGTCCATACCCCTCATATCCTTGGGCCGAGCCCACCAATGTTACTCGTCCATCCACAGGTGTATCAGGTCCTCGTCCTCATCGAGGCTTATCAAGTTGATGCTCCCCGCCCAACCGATATTGATGCAACCTTTCACACCATGACTCTTGCTCCACCGGGATCCCAATCGGGTACATGGGCACAAAGTGCTACATCTCATATGACCTCTACCGAAGGTAATATCTCGTCCTATTTTCCATTGCGCAATAATCGTAGTATAATTGTTGGAAATGGCCATTCTATACCAATTCTTGGTCATGGTAGCACACGCTTGATCCCACCTCACCCTCCTCGATCCCTCAATAATATATTACATGCTCCCAAACTTGTTAAAAATTTGATTTCCGTCCGTAAATTTACTGTTGATAACAATGCTAGTAAAACCGCCCAGCCCGATCCACGAAATCGGTCCAGCCCGCCCATGAACCTGGACCACCAACCAAGTAATTATTCAACCAAATTGTGTATATTTTAATTAAATTGTATATATTTCAATCAAATTTCATATATTATAATTCAATCAAATTCAAAAATAATGAAATTATTCATTAATATTAATAATTGTATATATTTTAATTAATTTTAAAGGTTTTATGTAACAATAATAAATGATTCTAATGATTAAATAATTCTGAAAAAAAAAATTCTCATGCCGGCCCGCCATCCCAATAGGCCCACGAACCGCCAAAAACGCTGTTCGAACCGTGAAAACCGGTAACAGACCGGTGTGGGCCAAGATTTTTCAACCCGGGGACCAGCTCGCCCGAACCATGAATTTCACGGTCCGGTCCTGGGCCGTGAAATCTCAGCTCGGCCCACTAGGGCCCGCGGACCAGCCCACCCAGCCCGCACCAGTGGTCATCTCTAGTTGCAACAAAGAGTTCTTGCGCCCTGATTTCTTGTGCCCTGATTTCTTGTGTGGTACGAGATCATTTTTACAATGACAATGATACAACTCTCATGCAGCACATTATACACCAAAAATGCAAATTCAATAGTTACGAGAGGGTGTCTTGCTAATTGTTTGTGAAAGCTTAATATTGGGATTCAGGAATCCCCTTGCTTCATAATTCGTTTCCAGTTCTAGTCTCTTTCGGTCCGTTTGGTTAATGGTCATAAATAGTGATAATGGTAATGAAATTTAGTGTAAATTTGTAAATAAATTCTCATGTCAATGACCATGGGAATGAAACTTTATCACAAAACATGAGTTTCCCTTTATAAATATCCATTACCACCCAATACCACATTCCCAAGTGGTAATGAATAGTAATGAAATTTTAGGAAGAAAATGGATATCTTGGGATGAAGTAGCATTACCATAGGTAATGATATTGGATTTCTAGTATAAATTTACACTATAATGCATTACCATTCCCACTATTTATGGCCTCTTACCAAACGGGCCGTTTATGGTTTACAAGTGGATGAAGCTTCCCTTGGAACTTCAATATTAGCTACCTTGTCGTCTTGCATATCACTAAAGACCCTGTTGGAGTTTATAGTAGAAACTCTATGTTTGCTTCAAAAGAACATGAAGAGTCCTTTTTTATCTTTTGTCCCACATTGAAAGAATAGAAGGAAAGAGTAAGGTTTATAACCATTACTCTTCCTCTACCCTTTGAGTTGAGTAGCAATGAGGCTTTTAGTGGGTATCTGGTGATGTGTGGTTGCCACACGCGCGCCGCCGCCGCCCGCCCGGACCGGGCCAGGGACATGGGCTTTGGGGTTAACTTAACTCTCTTTTTAGGTCAAACATCTGTCAGCATTTAATGACCGATTTTATCAATCTTAAGTTACCGTTTTCCCCTAATCTTTCTCTTAAATGCCGTTTTCCCCCTAATTTCTCTCCGATTTTACTGCCATTAATATCCCCATTGATTGACCGTTTTTCCCACGATTTCAGCCATATTCTAATCTCGTTTGGTTTTCCTCTCCCTATAAATATCAGTGTTTTGGAATTCTTTTGGGACACAAAAATTCACAATTACACCTTCTCTTCTCTTTCTTTCTCCTCTATTATTCTAGGCAATATTCAAGATCGTTCTCAATCTGCTTTTCTGTCAACACCGGAAACGCAGAAACCGTGTATCACTAGAGGTTGATTGTTGTGAGTCTGTGTGTTGTTGCGGGGCAAATTCAACTTTAGGGCAGTGATCTTCTCACGCCACGGTTGTCAGATAAGTTTGTTTTAGTTGTTACCTTTTTACGTTCCTACATTCTATAGTTGAATTTTTTTTGTAACTGTTTTACGGAACTATGGCTGGTGAAATTCCTGATGATACTGTGCGTATTCTTAATGCTGTCCCTATTACCAATCCCTTTGTCCCTGATATGTCTAAGTTAGATCCGTTTGATGGGAAAAATTATTAGATGTGGTCTGATAAGATGGAATTTTTCTTGAGTCAAATTGGGGTTGATTATTGTTTGTCTGCTGTTGCTGCTCCTGAAAATTCTGTTAGGGATTTTGTGAAAGATAATAAGACTTGTTGTGGGATGTTACTGCATTATATGACTTCTGCCCTTTACATGATTTATAATAAGTCGAAAAATGCTAAGGATATTTGGGAAGCTTTGAATGCTAAGTATGGTACTGATGATTTTGGGACTAAGAAATATGCTTGTAGTCGTTGGTTGAACTTTTCTATGTCTGCTGATAAACCTGTGCTAGATCAAGTTCATGAGTATGAACACTTATGTGCTGATATTGTGGCTGAGGGTATGGCCATTCCTGATCTTTTTCAAGCCAACTGTTTCCTTGAGAAATTACCTCCTTCCTGGGAAAATTTTGTTCATTCCTTGAAACATAGGCAGAAAGACTTTACCCTTCAAGAATTAGTTTCCCACATTAAGATTGAGGAGCAGAACCGTATCCAAATCAAAGGGAAATTAGTTGATCATTCTTCCTCTTTTGCTAATCTTGTGGAAAATAAAGTTGTTGCAGGTAATTAAAGGACCAAAAGGTAAGGGTCCAAATCAGTTTCATGGTACAAGGCAGAACTATAACAACTTCAAGGGAAAAGGTCAGTTTAAGGGAAGTTGCTTCGTTTGTGGTAAGTATGGGCATACTTGCCAAGGATTACCGTCAAAGAAAGGAAGCCGAAAACAAAGCAAAAGACAACAAAGCTCAAGCCAACCTTGCTGAAGATGACATCATTGTTGCTGTGGTGTCTGAGGTAAATCTGGTAAGCAATGTTTCTGAATGGATCGTGGACACTAGTGCAACCCGTCACATCTGCGCCGACAAGGAGATGTTCCAGGACTACAACAAAGTTTCAGAAGGCGAATGCGTCTTCATGGGCAACTCAAGCACTATGAGTGTTCTAGGCAAAGGAAAGGTTTTCCCCGAAATTAACTTCCGGGAAAACCATTGCTTTGCAAAATGTTTTGCATGTCCCTGACATCCGCATAAACCTCATTTCCCGGTTCTCTTTTAAACAAATCTGGGATCAAGTTAGCTTTTGAATCTGACAAACTTGTATTAACCAGAAATGGTGTTTTTGTGGGTAAAGGCTTTTGTAATGTTGGACTTTTTGTTTTGGATGTTGTTATTGATAGTAAGAACTCTACCGTCCTGTTTATATTGTTGAGTCCTGTTTCTTTATGGCATTCTAGACTAGGTCATGTGAATGTTGCATCTGTTAAAAGGCTAAAACAACTTAGTCTTATTCCTGACTTTAGCAATACATCTTTTGAGAAATGTGAAGTATGTGTAGAAGCTAAGCACCCTAAGAAAGCATTCAACAAAAATGTATCTCGTTCCTCTACTTTATTAGAGTTAATCCATAATGACTTAGGTGACTTTAAGAATTCCATGAGTAGGGGAGGAAAGAAGTATTATATTACATTTGTTGATGACTTCTCACGTTATACTAAGGTTTATTTATTGAGTTCTAAGGATGAGGCTGAAGAGAAATTTCTAGTCTATAAAGCCGAAGTAGAGAACCAATTGGACCTTAAGATTAAAAGGGTGAGATCAGATAGGGGTGGAGAATATGATGGAGTTTCCCTTAAGAAATTTTGTGAGTCTAATGGGATTATTCATGAGGTTACAACTCCTTATACCCCAGAACAAAATGGAATAGCTGAGCGAAAAAATAGGACTCTTAAGGATATGATGAATGCAATGCTTATTAGTTCAGGTATGCCTACTAACATGTGGGGTGAGGCTATTCTTTCTGCTTGCTATGTTCTTATCCGAGTTCCCCATAAGAAGTTAGATAAGACTCCCTATGAATTGTGGAAAGGCTACAAGCCTAATTTGGGTTACCTCAAAGTGTAGGGGTGTTTGGGTAAGATAGGACTTCCTGACTTTCAAAGGAGTAAGATTGGACCTAAGATTGTAGATCGTATCTTTATTGGCTATGCTTCTAACAGTGCTGCATATAGACTCATTCTTAAGGATGCTTCTGGTTTTGTAACTATTAGAGAGTCAAGGGATGTTGAATTCTTTGAGCATGTTTTTCCTATGAAAGTTAGTGTACCATCATGCTTGACTGCTGCATCTTCTTCTACTTTGCATCATGACATTGCATCATCTAGTGAGACCTTAGAACCTAGAAGGAGTAAGAGAGCTAGAATTGAGTTTAGTTTCGGACATGATTATATTACCACCTTTCTAGCTGAGAAAGAGTGTTTAGATGAGCAAGATGTTAATGCATTTGTATTGGAAGAGAACCCGAGAACCTATGCTGAGGTCATGAGATCTGTAGACTCAAGTTTTTGGTTAGAGGCTATTAACAGTGAAATAGAGTCTATTATGAGTAATAACACTTGGATTTTGTCAGACCGTCCTAGAGGTTGTAAAGCCCTAAGTAGTAGGTGGATCTTTACAAAGAAATGCAAGTCTGATGGGTCTTTAGACAAGTATAAGGCTAGACTTGTAGTTGGAGGGCATCGCCAAAAACACGGTTTAGACTTCTCTGATACCTATTCTTCGGTGACCAAGGTAGCCACCATTAGAGCATTAATTGTACTTGCATCTATTCATGATTTGATTGTGCATCAAATGGATGTGAAAACTGCATTTTTGAATGGTGAGTTAAATGAGAAGATCTATATGAAGCAACCTAAAGGATGTGAGGTTCCTGGTCAAGAGGACAAGGTATGCAAGCTTATTAGATCTTTGTATGGTTTAAAACAAGCACCAAAACAATGGTATTATAAATTTCATCAAACTATTACTTCAAATGGTTTTTTGGTCAATGATTCTGATGCTTGTGTTTATTCCAAAATTGATGTGCTTGCTTGTGTTTTCATATGTCTATATGTGGATGATATGTTAATCTTTGGGACCAATATAGACGTAGTAAATGCAACTAAGAGTTTCCTAAATTCTTGTTTTGAGATGAAGGATTTAGGAGAGGCTGATGTTATTCTTGGAATAAAGATTACTAGAACGTCATATGGGATATCTTTAAATCAATCTCATTATGTTGAGAAAATATTAAAGAAGTTTGATCCATTTGATTGCATTCCTGTGAAAACCCCATATGATTCTAGTATTCA
The DNA here is from genome assembly GCA_947648045.1 of Beta corolliflora. NCBI lineage: Eukaryota > Viridiplantae > Streptophyta > Magnoliopsida > Caryophyllales > Amaranthaceae > Beta > Beta corolliflora. The sequence continues at coordinate 79,197 of CANSZD010002801.1, read as the reverse complement.
TTTGAAAAAGAATAAGGGTGATAGTATATCCCAAGAACAATATGTAAAAATAATTGGTAGTGTAATGTTCTTGATGAATTATACTAGACCTGATATAGCTTATGTTGTTAGTAGATTGAGCAGGTATACTCACAATCCTAATCGAGAGCATTGGGTTGCCTTGATTAGTTTGTTGAAGTATCTAAAAGGCACTATCAATTGGGGTATGCATTATCAAAGAACACCTTGTGTCCTTGAAGGATTTTGTGATGCTAATTGGGTGTCGGATAATGATGAAATTCAATCTACTAGCGGTTATGTTTTTACTCTTGCTGGTGGAGCTATATCATGAAAATCATCAAAGCAAACATGTATTGCCAAATCTACAATGCAATCTGAGTTTATTGCTTTAGAATTGGCAGGTCAAGAAGCTGAATGGATAAGGAGTTTGCTTGCAGATATTCCATTGTGGGGGGAAGCCAGCTCCATCAGTTTCTATGCGGTGTGACTCGCATGCAAAGAATTAGGGTAGCGAATAATCAAGCCTATAATGGAAAGAGAAGGCATATTCGCTTAAGGCATGCCGTAGTTAGAAATTTAATTAAAAGTAATGTGTTATCACTCAAGTATGTAAAGTCAGAGAGGAATATTGCTGATCCTCTCACCAAAGGCCTTTGTAGAAAAATGGTGCTGGAGTCAGCACAAGGAATGGGTTTAAAGCCTATTGTGGAGTGAATTGTGATGGATACCCTTCTTAGGAATTCCTAAGTTCAAAGGGTCAAACGAAATCACAAAAGAACTCAAGTTGTAGATACTACTACCATTCCTATTAATAAAAGTGATGTAGTATTTTGTTTCATTATACTGTTATATGTGTAAGGTTGAGTTTATAGCTCTTAATAAGTTCATAGCCTTACTTAAGGTGGTTTGTGACAGTACAAACCTGATGAACTTACCTATGTGAATGTGGGGGTTACGCCCAATCCCCTATGAGAGTCAAAAGGCTTAGGCTCTCTAGAGCACTCATGAGAATCCAGGTTAATTGTGGGGCACCGATATTACAATTGCGCGAACGTTTCTTGATTTGAAAAAGGTTGAGTGCGCATCTATGGTTTGCTAACCTCGTGAATGGTTCAAACAGAAATCTACCTATTACGACAATAAGACATATTTGTATGCACTGAGTGTCAATTCAAGTCCATAAGACATTGATACTTTAAAACCTAGTATCTATTGCCCATATCATCTTTTTCAGCCCCGTTTCTTTCTGTTTTCTTCTTTTGAATCATGCGGGGATTGTTGGAGTTTATAGTAGAAACTATAAGTTTGCTTCAAAAAAACATGAAGAGTCCTTTTTATCTTTTGTCCCACATTGAAAGAATAGAAGGGAAGAGTAGGGTTTATAACCATTACTCTTCCTCTCTACCCTTTGAGTTGAGTAGCAAGTGAGGCTTTTAGTGGGTATGTGGTGATGTGTGATTGCCACACGCGCGCCGCCGCCACCCGCCCGGACCGGGCTAGGGCCATGGGCCATGGGCTTTGGGGAATAAACTTAGCTTAACTATCTTTTTGGGTCAAAAAACATAACCGATTTTATCAATCTAAGTTACCGTTTTCCCTAATCTTTCTCTTAAATGCCATTTTTCCCCTAATTTCTCTCCGGTTTTACTGCCATTAAAATCCCCATTGATTGACCATTTTTCCCACGATTTCAGCCATATTCTAATCTCGTTTGGTTTTCCTCTCCCTATAAATATCAGTGTTCTGGAATTCTTTTGGGACACAAAAATTCACAATTACACCTTCTCTTCTCTTTCTTTCTCCTCTATTATTCTGGGCAATATTCAAGATCGTTCTCAATCTGCTTTTCTGTCAACACCGGAAACGCAGAAACCGTGTATCACTAGAGGTTGATTGTTGTGAGTCCGTGTGTTGTTGCGGGGCAAATTCAACTTTAGGGCAGTGATCTTCTCACGCCACGGTTGTCAGATAAGTTTGTTTTAGTTGTTACCAGTTCACGTTCCTACAGACCCATATATGGAAATTGGGCCTGCTCTTAGTAAGATAATAGGATTTATTATGAATTTATGAGTTATCTTTGTGAATCCATAGTTTCAATATTGGGTGAGTAATATATGTGCATCTTAAGCTTCAAAATATTGAGCTATGGCTGACTTAGAAAACTAGCTGTACAGTGGCGGAGCCAGGATTCTCAAAGTGGGGGGACAAAATCCGAACGCCGGGCATTCGGAAAAAAAATTAGAAAAAAAACACAACACATATTGTCTAATACTTAATGTTTTACATCCAAAATTCTAAAATGCTTATCGTCTTACAATCCAAGAGAAATGAAAAAAAAAATACATAAACTAAAAAAAAGTGAATCACTTGACATTTCCTAGTTAAATTGATAAACATTAATCAATTACATATCACACCAAACTAGTTAATTATAAATCAACTCATATTTACAACTTTCAAATTAGAAATTAGAAATTACAAACTAAATAAATCAACTCAATAAATCATGACCAAACTAACAACAAATCAATTCAACTAATTCAAGTATTCAACCCTAAATCCATAATCACAAATTCACAAGTATCACAACCAAACAATGATAAATATTACCTAAAAAAAATGAAATTAAAACTTAATGCAAAACAACCAACTGTGTAAATTAAACTATATAGATATATTCCTTCAAACCAATGCAGTATATAAACAATAAACAATCATATCAGTCACAAAACTACCAAAATCACTATTGACAGTCTCATCCCAAGAATAACTCAATTAATTAGTCAAACATGATGAGTGCATTACCTTTTTGGACAATAGAGTGATGATTTCAAACTTCACCCTCTCATCATCGACATCTCCAACACGCTTCCACTAATAAGCTGAATACAGTTCCCTGAAAAGACAAAGGCGAAGAAGAAATTCAAAAACTTCCCAGGTCAAACAATAGAATTCCTTAAATTGAAATTTAGAAGAAGAAAAAAACCTGAGTTGGAGAATAAAAGATACTCCCTCCGTCCCAAAATACTCTTGACACTTATCAATGCACGTAGTTTTAGATGATAAGTTGTTGTTTGGTTATCAATTGTTATTTTATTGAAAAGTAGATGTGATATGAGTTAGTAGTTAGTAAAAGTAGTATTATTTTATTTTAAGGAGAGAGAGTGTAGGCCATGGTTAGAGTTGGTGGGTGATATGAATGGTATTATTTTATTTGGAGAAGAGAGAGTGTGAGCCAACTTAAAAGGTAGAAGAATTAAAATAATAGTGAGTCATATTCAAAAATAAAAGTGTAAAGAGTATTATGGGACAGATGAAAAAGGAAAGTGTAAAGAGTATTCTGGGACGGAGGGAGTAGTAATTTAGAAGGGTCTCTGGCTCTCTGCAATTCCAATTGCTAAAATTATTCATCGGTGACTTGTTAGGATCACTAGATAAAATAAAGGCAAGAAATTTATCATCTTCTGCCCCAAATATTACATTCGGTGCTGACTCTCCGCCTTTCTCCTTCCTTCGAAATTCCTACTGGCCACTGGGTTCCATCTCCTTCCTTCGAAATCACTCACAGAGTCACAGCCTTCACAAATCAAGCTAGTATCAACGCCTTTAAACTCCAAGTAATGATTCACACCGGATTTCAACAACAAATCAATGGCGGAATCAGCGCAAAACAAAACCCTAGGTCCGGAAACATCGAAGCAAAATCTGCGACTAAAATCCTCCCCAAATTCGTCGATTTGGACGTCGGAGTACAGAGAGTGGGAGGAGAGAAAACGACGTCGTAATCGGTGGGGGATGGGGAGGAGAGAGAAAGATGAGGGAGAGGGGAGAGAAAGGAGGAGGAAAAATCGGGAGAGGAGAGAGAAGAGGGAGAGACGCGTGAATTTCTCTCTCTTCGTTTCAAACTTTAGTTTTCACGCGTCTCTCCCAGTATCCTTCCTTCCTTCTTTTTTTCGGTTTTTTTGTTTTCTCGTTTTTTTTAAACCGTGAAATTATTTTTTAAAAGTGGGGGGACATCTGTCCCCATGTCCCCCCTGGCTGGCTCCGCCCCTGTAGCTGTAGTGTTGTACAATTGCAAAGATACTCTTTTACGCTTTAAGCCTTGTCTTACTGTTGCAAGAAGATTGCTTTTGCTGGATCCTTGACCCAAAAGGCAACTGCAAGGGATAGTGGAGATCTCAGTTCTATCTTGTGTAATAACAGTACAGCTCTTAAAACGTGTAGGAAGTTGCAACTGTTAGCTCGATTAACTAGTTGAGAATGCTAGATTGCTAACATGATACTTGATTCAAATTTATAAATTTCATTATTGGTTGATGTTTGTGATGTTATCAGGCTTATGAGAGTCTTACTAATGGCCTGAGGATGACGGCCTCTGCATTAATTCATACTCCCATGAAAACGTATCAGGGTGGGTGGTGGTGCTAGTTCTGCTATTGTGACTGCAGTCAGAGGAGCTCCTGTTGCAGCCATAGCTCCTGTTTCTGCTGCTGCACAAGCTGTGCACTGGGTGCTTCTTGGTGTCAGAAATAGGTCTATTTGAATTTTTGTCCTTCACTTTCCCTAGGCCATTATTGACATTTCAGTATGATCCTAATCTTTGTTTTAAAGGTTTTGACTTTGCATTTGTCTTGTGCAATTAATCTAGGCTAATAGTACTTGCATTGGGACTCCAACTTTCCGCAGCATGACTTTGTATTTTTAAACTCATAGAGCAATGGTTGGACTCTTTTTGTGGGTCATCAATTATTTAATTACTTTCTCTCTCCTTCTTATCATATATGCCCAACTTACTTAAAAGACCATTTTTTTCTGGGGTTCAACCATTGGCGATGCTCTTAGGCTAAAATTCTTAATCTGCAATGTTTTTACTTTCAGGTGTCTTGGCGTACAGATCTTCACCCTTGGATCGGAATATTTAAAGATAATCCTTGTACAAAAATGTAAATAGGCATTGTGTTGGTGCTTAAAATATTAGAAACACACGAGTAGCCTTGTATAGTTAAAGAAATATGTTGCCTTTTGATTCCTTATTCTTTAGAGGCTACATTCTTCAAGTAGGAATGTGGTTTCTCTTGATGTACATAGTTTAGTTTAGTGTATATTAATTGTTATATTGAAGTAGGTGTAGAGTAGCAAACGCATTTTCAATTTTGGTTGGAAATGTGTTTCATATTACAATGGTTTTATACTCATAATAGAAAAAATTATCAGTTTTTGTTCTCCTATTTTTTTCTTATTTTTGCCCATTTTCCGTGAAAAAATATTACGTTTTACAGAAAAAAAATACGTAAATTAAGTATAACTTCGGGAAAAGGATTGGCTCTGAGGGCTGAGCACGAGGGTCCCAGTCCCGAACCCGTCGGCTGTCGGTGGACTGCTCGAGCTGCTTGCACGGCGAGAGCGGGTCGCCGTGTGCCGGCCGGGGGACGGACTGGGAACGACTCCTTCGGGGGCCTTCCTCGGGCGTCGAACATCCAACTCAGAACTGGTACGGACAAGGGGAATCCGACTGTTAAATTAAAACAAAGCATTGCGATTGTCCTTGCGGATGTAAATGCAATGTGATTTCTACCCAGTGCTCTGAATGTCAAAGTGAAGAAATTCAACCAAGCGCGGGTAAACGGCAGGAGTAACTATGACTCTCTTGAGGCAGCCAAATGCCTCGGCATCTGATTAGCGACGCGCATGAATGGATTAACGAGATTCTCACGGTCCCTGTCTACTATCCAACGAAACCACAACCAAGGGAACAGGCTTGGTAGAATCGGCAGGGAAAGAAGACTATGTTGAGCTTGACTCTAGTCGGACTTTGTGGAATGACTTGTGAGGTGTAGGATAAGTGGGAGCTTCGGCGCAAGTGAAATACCACCACTTTGAACCTTATTTTACTTACTCCGTGAGTCCGAAGCGGGGCACTGCCCTCTATTTAGAACTAAGGTCCGCTTTGCGGGATGATCCGGGCGGAGGACATTGTCAAGTGGGGAGTTTGGTTGGGGAGGCACATCTGTTAAAAGATAACGCAGGTTTCCTAAGATGAGCTCAACGAGAACATAAATCTCGTGTGGAACAGAAGGGTAAAAGCTCGTTTGATTCTGATTTTCAGTACGAATACGAACCGTTAAAGCGTGGCCTAACGATACTTTAGACCTTCGGAATTTGAAGCTAAAGGTGTCAGAAAAGTTACCACAGGGATAATTGGCTTGTGGCAGCCAAGCGTTCATAGCGACGCTGCTTTTTGATCCTTTGATGTCAGCTCTTCCTATCATTGTGAAGCAGAATTCACCAAGTGTTGTATTGTTCACCCACCAATACGGAACGTGAGCTGGGTTTAGACCGTCGTGAGACAGGTTAGTTTTACCCTACTGATGACAGTGTCGCGATGGTAATTCAACCTAGTATGAGAGCCGACAAGAATCGTTGATTCGCACAATTGGTAATCGCGCTTGGTTGAAAAGCTAGTGGTGCGAAGCTATATATCGTGCGCTGATTATGACTGAACGTCTCTAAGTTAGAATCCGGGCCAGAAGCGATGCATGCGCCCGCCGCTTGATTGTCGTCCTACAAAAGGGGCTTCGGCCCCCAAGGGCACGTGTCGTAGGCTAAGCCAGCGCGGCGGATGCACTGCGAGGGCCGCCTTGAAGTACAATTCCTACCGAGCCGCGGGTTGAATCCTTTGCAGACTGCTTAAATACGCGACGGGGCATTGTAAGTGGCAGAGTGGCCTTGCTGCCACGATCCACTGAGATTCAGCTATATGTCGGCTCGATTCGTCCCCCCCCAATAACCCCCCAAAATCCTTAGTATGGAATACGGTGAGGTTTGACACGAAGACTTTGTGGCATCAAAGTTTTGTTATTATGGCCAAGTATACTACTTAACACCAAAAGGTGTGAGGGACGTTTATAAAGGCTATCTCCAAGACAAGCCTCTTTGGAGGGAAGTGATTGATGATTCACCGCACCCGCGGGGTGCAAGCGTTGGCCTAGCGGTCGATATTGGATAATATGATTACAATATGAATCTATAAAACCATATACTTAGAACTTACCACTTGGCAATGATACTATACACACATATATGATATGATTACAATATACATATAAAAAATCGCACACTCGTGCCTTGGAAGGGCATGCGGTGCCATCTGAAGGCCCTCCTAGGCCTAGCGAGGGCTGGGCCAAGCAAGCTAAAGGAAGGCAAAAGTGGGTAGGGAATGAAGGTCCGAGGCACTCGGGGGATCCTCAGGCACCCCGAGGGACCCAGGGAGGTCCGGGACGGGAAAAGTCACCGGGCCCCGGGAAATCGAAAAATGGCCCGAAAACTGAAAAAAAACGTGGATTATAGTCCATGAATACGAGAGCCTGGGAATCCGGGCACCAGTGCCCATGGGGTGCACCCCAGGTCTGTGGGAGGCCCTTTGAAGGCCTTGGAAAGGCATGCGGTGCCATCCAGAGGCCCTTATAGGCTTAGCGAGGGCTGGGCCAAGCGAATAGAGGGAATGCAGGTAGGAAATGAAGGTTCGAGGCACCCGGGGGATCCTTAAGCACCCCGGGGCCCCCATGGGGGTCCGGGACGACAAAAGTCGTCGGGCCCCGGGAAGTCGAACAATGGCCCGAAAACTGGAAAAAGCGTGGATTATATAGTTCACGAACACGGGCGCTGCATAGGTCCTGGCACACGTACTCGAATAATGGCCCAAAAAATGCAAAAAAAGCACGGTTTATAGTCCACGAATTCGTGGGCGCCCATGCCCATGGGGAGGACCCCAGAGCCGTGGGAGGCTCTTTGAAGGCACAACCGTGCCTTGGAAGGGCATGCGGTGCAATCTGGAGGCTTTCATAGGTTTAGCGAGAGTTATGCCAAGCGAGCCAAGGGAAGGCAAAAGTGGGCATGGAATGAAGGTCCGAGGCACTCGGGGTCATCCTCAGGCACCTTAGGGACCTAAGGAAGGTCATGGACGAAAAAGTCGTCGGGCCCCGGGAAGTCGAAAAATGGCCCGAAAACTGGATTAAGCGTAGATTATATACTCCACGAATCCAGGCGCCCGCGGGGCCAGGGCATCCATGCCCATGGGTTGCACCCCAAGGCCGTGGGAGACCCTTTTAAGATACACTTGTGCCTTGGAATGGGCATACGGTGCCATCCGGAGGCCCTCCTAGGCCAAGCGTGGGTTGTGCCAAGCGAGCCAAGAGAAGGCAAAAGTGGGCACGGAAGGAAGGTCTGAGGCACCCGGGGGCATCCTCTTGCACCCGAGGGCCATGGGAAGGTCCGGGACAAAAAAAGTCGCAGGGCACCGAGAAGTCGAATAATGGCATGAAAAACGGAAAAAACGTGGGTTATATTCCACGAATTCGTGGACCCGTGGGGCCTGGGCACCCGTTTCAATGGGGAGCACCCCAGGGCTGTGGGCGGCTCTTTAAAGGCACACTCGTGCCTTGGAAGGGCATGTGGTGCCATCTGGAGGCTAACCTAGGTCTAGCGAGGGCTGTGCCAAGCGAGCCATGGGAAGGCAAAAGTCGGCATGGAATGAAGGTCCAAGGCACCTGGGGTCATCCTCAGGCACCCTAGAGGCCCTAGGAAGGTCATGGATGAAAAAAGTCGTCGGTCCCCAGGAAGTCGAAAAATGGCTCGAAAACTGGAAAAGGCGTGGATTATAGTCCACGACCCTGGGAGCCCGCAGGGCACTGGCACCGGGGCCATGGGGTGCACACCAGGGCCGTGACTCGTGCCTTGGAATGGGCATGCAGGGCCATCCCGAGGCAATCCTAGCCCAAGCGAGCTAAGGAAATGCAAAAGTCAGGTGGGGAAGGAAGGTCCGAGGCACCCGCGGGCATCCTCGAGCACCCCGCGGCACTTGGAAGGTCGAAGACAAAAAAAGTCTCTCGGGCATCGAGAAGTCGAAAAATGGCATGAAAACCGGAAAAGCGTGGATTATACTCCACGAATCCGGCGCCCACGGGTCCGGGCACCTATGCCCATTGGGTCCACCCCATGGCCGTGGGAGGCCCTTTGAAGGCACACTCATCCCTTGGAAGAGGCTTGCGGTGCCATCCGGAGACCCTTCTTAAGCTAAGTGAGGCATGTGCCATGCGAGCCGAGGGAAGGCAAAAGAGGACAGGGAAGAAAGGTGTGAGGCACCGAGGGGCATCCTCAGGCACCCAGGGGACCCTAGCAAGGTTCAGGACGAAAAAAGTCGCGACCCCGAGAAGTAAAAAAATGGCTCGAAAACTTTATAAAACTTGGATTATATTCCACCACCCCAGACACCCGCGGGCACCAACACCGACACCCATGAGGTGCACTAGAGGGCCGTGGGAGGTCATGCCTTGGAATGGGCATGCATCTGTGGTTTTGCCAAGCGAGCCAAAGGAAGGCAAAAGTTGGCAGGGAAGGAAGATCTGAGACACCCGGGGGCATTCTCAGGCACCTCGGGGGCCCTACGAAGGTCAAAAGATAGTTCGCCGGGCACCGAAAAGTCAAAAAGATAGTTCGTGGATTGTAGTCCACTAATCCACTGCCAGAAGGGGGCCGGGAACCGGTGGCTATGGGATGCACCCTAGGGCCGTGGGAGGCCCTTCGAAGGCACAACTGTCCTTCGAAGGAGCATGCGGTGTCATCTGGAGGCCCTCCTAGGCCAAGCGAGCCCAGGGAAGGCAAAAGTGGGCAGGGAAAGAAGGTCCGAGGCACCCAGGGGCATCTTGAGGCACCCCTAGGGGCCCAAGGAATGTCATGGACGAAAAAAGTCGTTGGTCCCCGAGCAGTCGAAAAATGGTCCGAAAACTGGAAAAAGCGTGGATTATAGTGCACGACCCCAGGCGCCCCCAGGGTACGGGCACCGGTGCACATGGGGTGCACCCCAGGGCCGTGGGAGGCCCTTCGAAGGCACAATCGTGCCTTGGAATGGGCATGCAAGGCAATTTGGAGGCCGTCCTAGGCCAAGCGAGGGTTGTGCCATGCGAGCCAAGGAAATGCAAAAGTGGGCAGGGAAGGAAGGTTTGAGGCACCCGGGGGCATCCTCAGGCACCCCGGCGACCCTAGGAAGGTCCAAGATGAAAAAAGTCGTCGGGCATTGGGAAGTCGAAAAATGGCCCGAAAACTGTAAAAAAGTGTGGATTATACTCCACGAATCCGGGGGCCCGTGGGGTCCGGGCACCGGTTCCCATGGGTCCATTCCATGGCCGTGGGAGTCCCTTTGAAGGCACACTCTGTTGGAACATTTATAGTAAAATGGGCATTAGATCATATGGAATAGTTTTTACGAAGGTTGGAGTACTAAAGGAAACGCGAGCCAAGATCAGAAGCATGGGCATTTTGCCCAGGTCGCGAGGTACGATTAATGTCGCGAGGTACCATCTGTATCGCACCATGCGATTTGCTACTGTTTCTTTTTGCTGAGGGTTTTGATTTTGACGGTTATGACCGTTGTTTTGTGATGGTTGGGTATTCTCCGGTTTTAAGTGAATGAATAGGTTTATTTTCATTCACTTAGGATAAAGACACATCATTAATAACCTATCTAAGTTGATCTATAAAAGGATAACTTTTTTTCCAAATGGTATGTTATGGAAAATCAGTTTTTTCATTCATACAAAAGAAACTTGCTTGCTTACAAGAAAATTCTGCAGTATTTTCTTTAAGTGTTTTATATAAATTTCCCACAAAGTCTCTTATTTGAAGATCTACTTTGAAGATCATCAAAGTAAATTGTTCTCTCCATTGTATCTCATTGGTTATTTCGTGTTAACCCATTGATCCTAGAGAGACGAAATTAAACTAATAAGAAAGCGTAGTTTCCGTGCCTTAGAGTGGTATATCCGGTTCCCTTGTTGATCACACTTTTAACAATCTATTAGTTTAATTTTATTTTTATCATTTTCAGATATGGCTCAATCACTTTAAACACACTCGTCCCTTGGAAGAGGCTTGTGGTGCCATCCGAAAACCATCCTAGGCCAAGCGAGGCCTGTGCCAAGCGAGCCAAGGGAAGGCAAAAGAGGGCAGGGAAGGAAGGTGTGAGGCACCCGGGGCGAGCCAAGGGAAGGCAAAAGAGGGAAGGGAAGGAAGGTGTGAGGCACCCGGGGGAATTCTCAGGCACCCAGGGGAGCCTAGGAAGGTTCAGGACGAAAAAAGTCGTTAATCCACAAGAAGTCGAAAAATGGCCCGAAAACTTGAAAAAGCTTGGATTATAGTCCACGACCCCAGGCGCCCGTGGGGCACGAGCACCGATGCCCATGTGGTGCACCCCAAGGCCGTAGGAGGCGTTTGAAGGCACACTCGTAGGCCAAACGAGGGTTGTGCCATGCGAGCCAAGGGAAGCCAAAAGTGGGCATGGAAGGAAGATACGAGGCACCCGGGGCATCCTCAGGCAACTCGGGGGACCCTAGGAAGGTCAAAAAATATATCGTCGGGCACCGAAAAGTCGACTGAAAACCGAAAATAGCATGGATTATAGTCCACGAATCCAGGCGCTATAGGGGGCCGGGCTCCGCTGCCTATGGGATGCACCCCAGGGCCGTGGGAGGCCCCTTGAAGGCACACTCGTGCCTTGGAAGGAGCATGCGGTGCCATGTGGAGGCCCTCCTTGGCCAAGCGAGGCAAGGGAAGGCAAAAGTGGGCAAGGAAGGAAGGTCCAAGGCACCCGGGGGCATCCTCTGGCACCCCAAGGGCCATAGGAAGGTCCGAGACAAAAAAAATGTCAACGAGTCCGTGCGCCCATGGGGCCTGGGCACCCATTCTCATGGGGTGCACTTCAGGGCCGTGGGAGGCTCTTTGAAGGCACACTTGTGCCTTGGAAGGGCAAGCGGTGCCATCTGGAGGCTCTCCTAGGCCTAGCGAAGGTTGTGCCAAGGGAAAGCAAAAGTGGGCAGGGAAGGAATGTCCGAGGCACCCGGGGGTATCCTCAGGCACCCCAGGGTCCCAAGGAAGGTCTGGGATGAAAAAACTCGTCGGGCCCGGGAAGTCGAAAAATAACCCAAAAATTGGAAAGAGCTTAAATTATACTCCCAAATCCGGGCGCTTGCGGTGTATGGGAACTGGTTCCCATGGGGTGAATGCAATGCCATCCGGAGGTCCTCATAGGCTAAGAGAGGCCTGTGCCAAGAGAGCCAAGGGAAGACAAAAGTTGGCAGGCAAGAAAGGTCACAGGCACCCGGGGGCATCCTCAGGCACCAAAAGTTGGCAGGCAAGAAAGGTCATAGGCACCCGGGGGCATTCTCAGGCACCTAAGGAACCCTAGAAAGGTTCCGGACGAAAAAAGTTGTTGGTCCCCGAGAAGTCGAAAAATGGCCCGAAAACTTGAATAAGCGTGGATTATAGTCCACGACCACGGGCAACGATGCCCATGGGGTGCACCCTAGGGTTGTGGCCTGTGGGAGGCCCTTTGAAAGCACACTAGTGTTTTGGAAGGGCATGCGGTGCCATCTGGAGGCCCTCTTAGACCTAGCGAGGGTTGTGCCAAACGCGCCAAGGGAAGTCAAGAGTGGGCAGGGAAGGAAGGTTCGAGGCACCCGAGGGAATCCTCTGGCACCCTAGGGGCCGTAGGAAGGTCCGGGACAAAAAAAAGTAGCCGAGCACCTAGAAGTCGAAAAATGGCCCGATAACTGGAAAATGTGTGGATTATTGTCAACGACTTTGGGCACCCGCAGGATCCGGGCACCGGTTCCTATTAGGTGAACCCTAGGGCCGTGGGAGACCCTTTGAAGCCACTCCTAAGCCAAGCGAGGGTCGTGCCAAGCGAGCCAAGGGAAGGTACAAGTGGGAATGGAAGGAAGGTCTGAGGCATCCAGAGGCATCCTCAAGCACCCAGGGGACCCTAGGAAGGTCTGAGAAGACATATGTCGTTGGAACCCAAGAAGTCGAAAAATGGCCTGAAAATTGGAAAAAGCGTGGATAAAGTCCACGAATCTTGGCTCCAACGGGGTAAACCGCAGGGCCATAGGAGGCCCATAGGGTGCACCCCAGGGCCGTAGGAGGCCCTTTGAAGGCACACTCGTGCCTTGGAAGGAGCATGCGAAAACTAGGAAAAGCGTAGATTGTAGTCCACGAATCCGGGCGCGAGCGAGGGGCTGGGCACCGGTACCCATGGGGTGCACCCTAGGGTCATGGGAGTCCCTTTGAAGGCACACACGTGCCTTGGAAAGAGCATGCAGTGAAATCCGAAAGCCCTCCCTTGCCAAGCGTGGGTTGTGCTAAGCGAGCCAAGGCAAGGCACAAGTGGGAAGGAAAGGAAGAGCTGAGGTACGCGGGGGCATCCTCAGGCACCTCGGGGGCCCTCAGAAGTTCCGGGCCTAAAATCGCTAAGCACCGAAAAGTCGAAAAAGGGCCCCAAATTTGGAAAAAGCGTGAATTATAGTCCACGAATCCGGACTCCTGTGGGGGCCGGGCACCGGTCCCATGGGGTGTACCCAAGGGCCATGGGAGGCCCTATGAAGGCACACTTGTGCCTTGGAAGGAGCATGATGTGCCATCCGACGACAATCCTTGGCCAAGCGAGGGTTGTGCCAAGTGAGCCAAGGGAAGGCAACAGTGGGAATGGAAGGAAGATCTGATGCACCCAGGGCATCCTCCGGTACCCCAGAGCCCTAGCAAGGTCCAGGACGAAAAAAGTTGGCAGGCAACGGGAAGTCGAAAAATGGCCCGAAAAATGGAAAAAGCGTGTATTATAGTACAGAATCCGGGAGCCCGCGGGGGATCGGTTCGCATGGGGTGCACCCTAGGGCCATGAAAGTCCCTTTGAAGGCAAACTCGTGCCTTGGAAGGGCATGAGATGCAATCTGAAAAATGGCCCAAAAACTAGAAAAAGTCACAGGTTACTTGGAATTCGAAAAATGGCCCAAAAACTAGAAAAAGCATAGATTATAGTCCACAAATCCGGGCGCCCGCGGGGAACAATCACTCATGTCCAATGGGTGTACTTGAGGGTCGTGGGAGGCTCTTTGAAGGGATACTCGTGTCTGGGAAGGGAATGGAGTGCCATCCGGAGGCCCTTCTTAACCCTAACGAGGGTTGTGCCAAGCGAACCAAAGGATTGCGAAAATGGACAGGGAAGGAAGGTCCGAGGCATGGGGCGCATTTTTAGGCACCAAGGTTGCCCTAGGTAGGCCCAGGACGAAAAAAAGTCGTCAGGCCTCCGAAAGTCAAAAATAGGCCGAAAATAAGAAAAAGTGTGGATTGTTGTCCACGAATTCGGGCGCCAGCGAAGGCTGGGAATCGGTGCCCATGGGGTACACCCCAGGGTTATGGGAGGCCCTTTGAAGGCACACTCGTGCCTTGGAATGAGCATGCGGTGCAATCCAAAGGCCCTCCGTAAGCAAACGAGAGTTGTGCCAAGCGAGCCATCGGATGGCAAAACTGGAAAGGGAAGAAAGGTCCGACGCACCCGGGGGAATCCTCAGGCACCCTGGGAGCCCAAGGAAGGTCTGAGACGAAAAAAAGTCACCGGGCACCAGGAAGTCGAAAAATGGTCCGAGAACTGGAAAAAGCGTGGATATAGTCCACGAATCTAGGCGCTCGTGGGGCACGGGCACCGGTGCCTATTGGGTGCACCCTAGCGACGTGAAAGACCCTTTGAAGGAACACTCGTGCCGAGGAAGGGCATACAGTGCCATCTAGAGGCCCTCCTAGGTCTAGCGACGGCTGTGCGAAGTGAGCCAAGGGAAGGCAAAAGTTGGCAGGGAAGAAAGGTCCGAGGCACCCGGGGGCATCCTTAGGCACCACGGAGGCCCTAGGAAGGTCCTGGACGAAAAAAGTCGTCAGGCCCCGGGAAGTTGAAAAATGGCCTGAAAATTGGAAAAAACGTGGATTATAATACTCCACGAATCCGGGCGCCCACATGGACTCGGCACCGGTTGCTATGGGGTGCATCCCAGGGTCAGGGGATGCCCTTTGAATGCACACTCGTGCCTAGGAAGGGCATGCAGTGCCATCCGGAGGCCCTCCTTGGCCAAGCGAGCCAAGGGATGGCAAAAGTTGGCAGGGAAGAAAGGTCCGAGGCACTCGGGGTATCCTCAGGCACCCCGGGGGCTCTAGGAAGGTCAGGGACGAAAAAAATCGTCGGCCCCGGGAAGTAGAAAAATGGCATGAAAATTGGAAAAAACGTGGATTATATAATACTCCACAAATCCGGGCGCCCGCAAGGCCTTGGCACCGGTTCCTATGGGGTGCACTCCAGGGTCAGGGGATTACCTTTGAATGCACACTCGTGCCTTGGAATGGCACGCGGTGCAATCCGGAGGCCCTCCTAAGCCTAGCGAGGGTTGTGCTAAGTGACCCAAGCTTGAGAAGGCAAAACTAGGTAGGAAAGGAAGGTATGAGGAACCTGGGGCATCCTCAGGCACCCCGGGTCCTCATGAAGGTCCGGGATGAATAAAGTCGTCGGGCATCGGGAAATCGAAAAATGGCCCGAAAACTGGAAAAACTGTGGATATAATCAACGAATCCAGAGGCCATTTGCAGGCACACTCATGCCCGCGAAGGGCATGGGGTGCCAGTCGGAGGCCCTCGTTGGCCTAGCGAGGGTTGTGCCAAGCGAAGCAAGGGAAGGCAAAAGGAGACAGGGAAGGAAGGTCCTAGGCGAAAAAAATCGTCGGGCCCCGGGAAGTCGAAAAATGGCCCGAAATCTATTAAAAGCATGGATTATGGCCCACGAATCCGAGAGCGTGCGGGGGGCCGGGCACCGGTGCCCATGGGGTGCACCCCAGGGTCGTAGGAGTCCCTTTGAAGGCACACTCGTGCCTTGGGAGGAGCATGTGGTGCCATCCGAAGGCCCTCCTTGGCCAAGCGACGGTTGTGCCAAGCGAGCCAAGGGAAGACAAAAGTGGGCAGGGAAGGAAGATGCAAGGCACCCAGTGGCATCCTCAAGCACCCCTGGGGCCCTAGGAAGATCCGACACGAAAAAATTCGTCGGGCATCGGGAAGTCGAAAAATGGCTCGAAAGCTGGAAAAAGCAGGGCACGAGCACCTGTACCCATGGGTGTACCCCAGGGCCGTGGGAAGCCCGTCTAAGGCACACTCGTGCCTGGGAGGGCATGTAGTACCATCAAGAGTCTCTCCTAGGCCTAGCGAGGGTTGTGCCAATTGAGCCAATGTAAGGCAAAAGTGGGCATAGAAGGAACGTCCGAGGGACCAAGAGGCATCCTAAGGAACCCGGGGTCCCTAAGAAAGTCTGGGACGAAAAAATGTCCCGAAAACTAGAAAACGCGTGGATTATAGTCCATGAATCCAGGGGCCTCGCACCGGTTCCCATGAGGTGCACCCCAGGTTTGTGGGTGGCCCTTTGAAAGCACACTCGTGCCTTAGAAGGAGCATCCAGTGCAATCCGGAGGCCCTCCTAGGTCTAGCGAGGGTTATGCCAAGCGAGCAAATTAAAGGCAAAAGTGGGCAACGAAGGAAGGTTCGGGGCATCCTCAAGCATCCCTTGGTACCTAGGAAGGCCCAGGACGAAAAAAGTCATCGAGCCTTAGGAAGTCGAAAAAATGGCCCAAAAACTGGAAAACGCGTGGATTATAGTCCACGAATCCGGGAGCTAACGGGGGTCGGGCACCGAGCCAAGGGAAGGCAAAAGTGGGTAGGGAAAGAAGGTCTGAGGCACCCAGGGAAATCCTCAAGCACCCCGAGGGATCTAGGAAGGTCTTTGACGAAAAAAGTCGTCGGGCATTAGGTTGTCGAAAGATGGGCCGGAAACTGGAAAAAGCGGGCATTATAGTCCACGAAACTCGTGATTGGGAAGGGCATTCGATGCCATCCGGAGGCCCTCCTAGGTCTTGCGAGGTTTGTGCCATGCGAGCCAAGGGAAGGCAAAAGTGGAGGCACCCGGGGGCACTAGGAAGGTCAGGGACGAAAAAAGTCGGCGGGCCCAGGGAAGCCGAAAAATGGCTCAAAAACTAGAAAACACATGGATTATAGTCCGGGAATCCGGGCGCCGCAGGGGGTCGGGAACCCGTGCCCATTGGATGCACCCTAAGGCAAGTTGGGAGGCCCTTTTAAGGCACACTCTTGCCTTGGAAGGAGCATACACGCCATCCTGAGGCCCTCCTTGGCCAAGCGATGGATGTGCCAAGCAAGCCAAGGGAAGCCAAAAGTGGGTAGGGAAAAAAGGTTCGAAGCACCTAGGGGCATCCTTAGGCACCCCGGAGGCCTAGGTAGATCCGGGAAGTCGAAAAATGGCCCAAAAACTGAAAAAATCGAGGATATAGTTAAATGTACAAACACTATTTTGATATTTAAGTTATTAGTTTGATATCGAAAATATGTGCAACATTCAGTAAAGCAGAAACCATCATGTACTTTGACGTATAACATAAAAAATTTATGACCATCATGTATTTTAAATTTTGCGTAAAATATGGGGTTCACAATGAAGTTGAAATTTAAATTCAGAATAATTCAAAATTTTCATTTAAATTTAATATTTGTTTCCATTATATGTATTCAACTTTCAAAGTTTTCAAAAAATTGGATCGCATCTCGATTTCCAAATCTAGAAAATAGTGTGGTCCAAATCCGATTCGAATTATATCCACAAATTTATATCTAATATCCTAGTGCAATATACTAAAATAGAACACTAAATAACAAAAAAGGGCTCGAAAGGAACCTCGAATGCCTTGAAGGCTAAGCGAAGTGTTGATACTTCTTTTTTACAAGGAAAGGATACTACTACCTAGGCTTAGTATGGGTAAGTACGCTCGTAAGGCAAAGCGAGGCAACAACACATATACGAAATGACAAAGTTGTGAAAAGCGATTCGAACCAAGGCAACAAAAGGCATATAGAAGCAACGGAGGCGGTTCAAAGCACTCAAAGCCATCATAAGGCATCTTAATGACCTTAGGAATGTTCTGGATGAAGAACGCCATCAGGCCCTGAGAAGTTCGAAAACAGCCCCCAAAACGAGCAAATATTGAAGGTTATAATCTAAGACTTGCAATATTCATGGTGCTCGGCGAATAGAGCCCGTGGGATGAATCCCGTGGACATGGAAGGACATTTGAAAGTACCCCATGCCTTGATACAAGTTTACAATGGCATACGATGGTCTTTGGGTGGAGTGTGTATGGCGCGATGCAAGTCAACAGAAGTATTCAAAGGAAACGAAAGTGGTTTAAAGCACCCCAGGGGCCATCAGAAGCCATCCCGGACCCCTTCGAAAGGTTATGGATATAAAAGATTGTTGAGCCTGCAGAAGTCTAAGAATGGCCCCGCAAAACAAGCAAAATTGAAGGTTGTAAACTTGTAATCGACACTTAATTTCATACATTCATGAGGCCTAGGCAAGGGAGTTCATGGGATGCATCCCGGACATGGGAGTACATTTAAAGTCATTCCAATGCCGTTGAACAGGTCGATGATAACCTCCAAAAAGCCATTTAATGTTAGAGTAAGGGCGGTGCAATATAAGCTAGGCATACAGAGGCAACGAAGGTTGTCTGAAGCAGTTATCGGTCCTCTTAACGCATTCTAGGCCCCATTAGGAAGTTCATAGATATAAAAAAACATGGGATTCAAGATGTCTGAAAATGCCTAAAATAGACAAAATTGAAGGTTATAATCCATGTTGGCGGACATTCCCAATGCTAAAGAAACGGAACCCGTGGGATGCATCCCAGAGCCGTAGGAGATCATTGAAAGATGCTCACATGCCTTGCAAGGAGAATATGATGGCCTCCGGAGCTACTTCAGGGTGGAGCGGGTTTGATGCAAAGCAAGCCCACAAAAGGCATGGCAACGAAGGGGATCCGAAGCACCAAGGGGATGATCTAAGGAATCTGAATGCCGTTAGAAAGGTCATAGATGAGAAATGTTGTCGGTCCCGGATAAGTCCTACAAACAGCCAAAAAGGACAAAATTAAAGGCTGAGTAACAAAGCCCCGAGGACATTCGAATGCAATTGCCTTTAGAGCGGGGATGGAGCAAACCGAGCTAACAGAAGGCATGTAGAGACAAAAAGAGGGTTAGAAGCATCCCGGGGCCACCCTAAGGCATCCAGATCCCGTTATAAAGGTCACATGTGAAAAACGTCATTGCGCCAGAAAAAGTTTGGAAATGGTCCCAAAATGGGCAAGTTGAAGACTATAATCCACGCTTTTGGTCATTTTCGGGGCACAAGCAACAACTCCCTAGGAATACATCCTAGGGCCATGAAGAACACTTTCGAGCACTACCATGGCTTGTTACTGACCTACTTGGCCTCCAGATCCATTTCACCATGGAACGAAAGTGGTGCAAAGCAAACTAGCAGCAGGCGTACAGAGGTAACGAAGGGGGTCCAAAGAAAATGTTGTGGGTCTGGATAAGTCTAAAAATGGCCCTGACAGGGAAAATTTGAAGGTTGTAATCCATGCTTGCAGACATTCCCTAAGACCCGAGAAACAAAACTCGTGGAATGCATCCCATGGACATGGGAGGACATTTTAAGCTACTCTCATGCCATAGAATACGATGGACTCCGTACTCATTTTAGGGTGAAACGGGGCCGATGTAATCCAAGCCAACAAAAGGCTTACGGGGGAGTTGACTGAGTTTTGAACCATCAAGAGGCCAACCTAATGTATCCCGAACCCGCTAGGATGGTTCTGTACGAAAAACGTCATCCCTTAGAGAAGTTCGTAAAAGACTAAAAAACGGGTAAAATATAAGTACATAATCATTGCTTTCGGACAATTTCAGGGCCTAGGCAACGGAGCCCTCTGAATGCATCCATGGTCCAAGGGTGGACATTTGAAGACACTCACATTCCTTGTAACAAGCATACAATAGTCTCTAGAACCATTTGGGGTGGAGCACCTGGCGGTGCAATACAAGCTAATGGAAGGCATACAGAGGCAACAAAAGGGGTTCGAAATACTCGGAGGCTATCCTAAGGCATCCTAGTGCCCTTAGGAAGGTCACAGATGAGAAATGTTGTTGGGCCCGAGGAATCCTAAAATGACCCCAAAATGGGAAAATATGAAAGTTATGATCCATGCTTTCAGACATTTTCAGGGCCTGGGCAAGGATACCAGTTGGATGCATCCCAGGATTATTAGAGGACATTAAAAAGGCACTCTCATTCTCTGAAACGGGCCTACGATGGCATACGATAGCCTTACATGAAACTACATAACTCGCATGAAACTAGACTCGAGTAAAAACATAAAATGATCTTACGTTAGATCAACACAATTAAACAAGAGGATATATTTACATTTTGCTAAGTTGGCAGTTTTAAAAATTAATAGATTATGTAAGATATAAAATGAAAAATAGTGGTCATTCACTTTGTTTGTTTGGGCTTCGGACCGCTTTAGCATGCGCAGTGAAGACTGAAAAGTCTAAGCAAAGCGTTTGTAACCATATTGGCGGGGGTATCAGCTTGCTAGTAAGTGCAACCAAAAGTTATACATGCTATGAATTATTTATGTGCAGTACTTATTTTGATAAAGATTGTTTATTTTTTTGTATCATATAATTGTGTTTAATACCAAAGAAAGGTTCAACTTTATCTCAAATGTTCTCGACGAATTTTGGTTAGTAGTATGGGTGGCAATGATGCGAGTCGAGCTCGAGTTTGAGCTAGCTCGATTCGACTCGTTAGTATTTCAAGTCGAGTTTGGGTTGAGTCGAGTTCACTCGAGTCGAGCTTTGACCGAGTCGAGTTCACTCGAGTCGAGCTTTGACCGAGTCGAGCTTTGACATAGTAGATTTCGAGTAGCTTGCAAGTGTCTCATGTTAAAAGCAACAATAAGGTAGAAAAATGTTAAATTTAGGTATTTTGCTATTGATAATTGGGTATTCGAGCTTCTCACGAGTTTTCTAGTCGAGTGTCGAGTTGCTCAACTCGACTCACCAACATCTAGAGTCGAGCTCGAGTTCGATTCGAGCTCACTCGAGTCGAGCTTTGACCGAGTCGATCTCGAGTAGCTCGCGAGTTGTCTCGTCTCATTGCCACCCCTAGATTTAGTAATTATCAATTCATTACAAGATTTGGGCAATTTTCGGTTGAATTCCGACGAAACCTACACCAACAAGAAACAGTTACGATAAGTACTTGAAATGAAGCTCCTTTAGAAATTTGTTGTGAAAATTATTACAAAATTAGTTCCTTTTCTATGCAGGGTAACCACAAAGCTCACAATTTGTAGGTCCAACGACTAGTTCTCTTCCTTCGGCAGTAGACCACAAAGTTTCGACGACAAGTTTTTCCTTAACTAGCATACCACACGTTTTTAGCGGCAACTTTTCTTAACTTTCTTCACCAGTAGATCACCATCGTTTATGGGTAGAATTTTCCGACGGCAATTTTTCTTAACTCCTTCGCCAATAGACCAGTTTATTGGTTATGTTCAGGCGAGAAAATTCTGGTTAAGTTTATTGGGAAAAAATAAGTATAAATATTCATTTTTTAATGTAAAATTAATTCATTAATAAAAGAGTCATACGACATCTACAATAAAAATCAAAATACACTAATACATAACAATTTTGATCAACTAAAATTCTAAATTGGCAAAACGACGATCATTGTAGATGAGATATCACGATTCTGTAATTCCTCTTTCATCACATCGCTATTTGATACAACCTTCTACGATGGGGTCTTTCGATCTATTGTAGTTTGAAATAGAACTAAATTTGATCCAATTGATTTTAGATGTAGAATTGGTATCTACCACGACATCGCACAAATCTTCATCAACAGATTAAATTTTCTATGAAATTAAGAACATAATCCCAAACTCTCATAAAGCGAGAGATAAAACCCAATAGATGGGTAGAAATAACCCGATAATTGGGTAGTACAATTCCCCAATATAGAGAGAATGAAGATTTATTAGTGACATGAAACAAAAACTCCAAAAAAAACACAAGAGAATTGGGGCTTACCACCAATCAAAAGGTTGATGGTAGTTCTAGACCGATAAAAAAACTAGGGTTTTGATGGAGGAAAAGAGAGAGAAGTGAAACTAGGGTTATAAATATTCATTTAATGCAACATATATAAGTTTCACAACAAAAATTGGATTTTGTATCTAAAGATGTCCGAAATTTCCATTTGAATTCAAATGAAATTTCAGAATTAATGCATTTAAACTCTATTTCAATTGACCAATAAAAGACTTGGTGTATGTAAAGCCCATATACATTGTGTGTATGTGTAATTGTGTATAGCTTATTATTTTCGCAAGCACCTGTTGAACTCCTTCTAGGCATACTGATGTGCTAGTATTTTATTAGTTATTTATGAATACTTAATCCAAAAAAACCAAGTGCTTGTTTAATTTCTTTTTGAAAGGTAAGATGAATATCAAGTGGGGGGAAATTTAGGGATTTCACTTTCTAATGGGTAAGAATCAAACCCTTGTCACAAGGGTGGAAGGAGGGTCTTCAACCAACTATGCCAAACTTAATTCTTAAAATACAAATATGAGAAGTGTGTAATTCATAGGAAGAAAAAAAAAAGTGTAGATTCATTTAGTTGACAGCCCGAGGAAGAGGTGGTAGCTCGGTGGAATAGCCCACGGTTCAAATCCTCATCCCAACAATATGTTGGGGTATTTACTTCTAGGCTGTTTAGTCTTGTACCCAACCTCTAAGTTGGTGTGCGCTGCAGGCTAGTAGCCTAGCAGGGGTTGGTCTTCGGACCAATTATCTTTCCTAACCAAAAAAAAATTATTGGTTGACAGCCCAAGATGTGGAACATCTTGTGGGATGTTTAACTACCTAGTACCCACATTAAACTACTGTGGGAAGTTTATATCGCCAACCATTGGCCTTAAATCCCTAAGGTAGTGTTTTCATTTCAAATAATGAAATTGAAATCTTGAATTTAAAGTTTGTATTTCAATTCCTAATCACTGTTTTGTAAAGGGGGTTTGATAGAGGAGAGAGAAATAGGAGTTTGATGGAGGAGAGAGAAAAAGTATGGGTTTAGTAAGGAGAGAAAAATAAATATTAGAAAGAGAATGAGTGAAGTTGGGATATGTATAAGGAGATAATTTCAAATGACAAGGTAATAGCTTGAATTTCAAATTCTACTAATATAGGCTTTTGATAAGAATTTGGACAAATTCCATAATTTCAAATTCCATGCCATCCAAACAATAGATTTCATCCAAATCCACAATTTGAAATGAAATCTTGCTATCCAAACATAGCATAAGAGCATTTATGCATATCTAGGAGACCCTTGGGCCTTGATAAACAACTTCCTCCATTTTCTTAGAAGTTGAAATTCCTAATAAGTTCTATACTTCTACTTCCATTCTTTGGCCATTTTATTGTTAATCAAATGTCTTACACATTTTTCAGTTCCTAATAACTTCTACATTTTATGTTTTCTCAGGTCAATCAAAAAACCAGAATATAAATATTTTTTTTTTTTGAGGGGACAGAATATAAATATAACTTCCCTGAATATACGACTTCTTATATTCAACCAAATAATTACAGAAGATATGCATATAATTATGTAACACCTCAATATTCTAGAAGGAGGATAGCAAACATTCTTATTGACGCCATGATGACTTAATAAACACCTAATCAACCACGTGAATATGAGAGTCGTGATTAGTTAAGTTAATCACATAGACATAGTGCGAACGACTGAGCATACGCCTTTCATTATGCACACGATCAATACTCTGCATCGCACTCGATGTTCCTTGTAAGTGGATGTGCCTCCATGCCTTGTAACAAAATGATGGTAGGAAATACATCTTTTCCACAATTTTATTGACTTTGCCATTCCATGAACTAATCCTAGCTTCTCATGGCCACATAAAATGCAAAAAAGTAAAAATAATAATAATTTTAAAAATAATCCAACTCTTATGAATAAGTGCACTCAATTGAGTAATGAGATTGTAGCCGATACATTTTTTTTTGGTACATGAGAGAAGTTAGGGCACCCTTCTCTCTCAAGGAGAGCCGACACAATATGTAATGGTAAGAAATTATATATTAATTTTTTTGTCATGAAGGACCTAATAAAATACAAGTTTTGTAGGGAATGACCTAATAAATTTTTTTTTGTCTAAAAGGACCTATTAAAATACTTACAATTGTTAATAGGAACCAGTTTATGAATTTCAGGCCAAAAAACTCTAATTTTTTTTCAGAAATTGAAGGAAAATGTCTGTGAAATCATGTTCAAGCAATAAATTTCCTGTCAAATGTAGTTGTGGTGTCCCGATTGCAAAAAGTCAACGCCGAAATATGGTAATTTTGGCCTGAAATTCATGAACTGGTTCCTATTAACAATAGGAAGTATTTTAATAGGTTCTTTTAGACAAAATTTATTTTATTAGGTCCTTCCCTACAAAACTTGTATTTTATTAGGTCCTTTCTGACAAAAAAAACCCATAAGTACAAGTAGATATGAGGTGGTCATAGTAAAGTATAAGATCATTAGCACTCAAAAAGTAGCAAAGTATAAGATTATCCTAAAAAGGTTCTGGAAATTCGAATAAACTTTAAGAATACATACAGATAGCTAGTCAACCTGTAAAATACACTAGAAAAGTAAAGTCTTAACACTAATTCTTGTACTCATTGATGTAGTTCTTGAAAACCTAACGCACTGTATAATAAAGACCCTTTAAAAGAAAAGAAAAGAAAACGGCTGGATAATTGTCATATACTCCTAGTGCTTAAGGACCATATTATAATGATTGCCATATTGATATTTGATCAACTTATTCTTCTTTGCAGCAGTTAAAAGCTTCTAACTCTGAATGCTCAAAACTCTATTACAATCTATTTTCAGAGCACAAGAAGTATTATATCCAACAACAGAAAATGAGATTCTCTGGTGAAGCAGAAATTCCGATCTTTAAGATCATTCTACTGCTAACAGCATGTTTTGGGTTAGAGTTAGTAACAGGGGAAACCACGCAGAGGCTTCGCCTTTCAGATAACGCAACCAATAGTAAAAGCTTCTGGCCATGGTATCACAGCAATTACTGCTTCCCATATTGGCCATTTAGTCATTGTGATCAACAGGATGCACCACTACCCAACCCTGTACTTCCTCCTGTTCCTGTAGTATCTACTCCACCGCCATCATCATTGCTGCCAGTTCCACCATTACCATCTATTCCGAGCCTGCTGGCTTTCGCAGACCAAAGGCTCGCGGTGGTTTATCCTATCATCCAAAATTTCAAAAACATAATCACTTCAGACCCATTTGGGATCACCAAAACATGGGTAGGCTCTGACATTTGTAGTTATAAAGGTTTCTTCTGTGATATTCCACCAAATAATGCAAGTGCCATCGCAGTCGCTTCCATAGACCTTAATGGTTATGGGCTCAGCGCCCCAACACTCGATGGATTCATTGATCAGCTCCCTGATTTAGCTCTTTTCCATGCCAACTCAAACAACTTTACTGGCACCCTGTCATCAAATATAGCTAAACTTCCTTACCTTTATGAGCTAGACATAAGCAATAACAAGTTCACAGGTCCATTTCCACTTGCTGTAGTGGGCATGGACAGCCTCATTTTCTTGGATATCAGGTTCAACCTCTTCTCTGGATCAATTCCTCCCGCGATTTTCACCCAAAATCTTGACGTTCTCTTCCTAAACGACAACAACTTTGTTTCATCGTTGCCTCAATCTCTTGGAAATACCCACATATTGTACCTCACCTTAGCTGACAATAAAATCACAGGTCCACTCCCAAGTGATATTGCGAAAGCGTTGTCAGCTTTAACTGAAGTTTTGCTAATGAACAACCAGTTAACTGGTTGCTTACCTTACGAACTAGGCTTCCTTAATCAGGTGACAGTGTTCGATATCAGCCGCAATCAGCTCACTGGCCCTCTGCCATTTTCACTAGCTTGCTTGGAAAGAGTGGCTCTCCTTGATGTATCAGAGAATTTGCTGTATGGCATGGTTCCAGACATGCTTTGTCAGCTACCAAATTTGGGTAAATTAGATCTGTCTGATAATTATTTCACACAGGTTGGTCCAGCTTGTAGAAACTTGATAAGTCGAGGAATTTTGGATGTCAAAAACAATTGTGTTCCTGATCTACCTTCTCAACGATCAGTGTTTGAGTGTGCATCCTTCTTTGCAGTGCCAAAGAATTGCCCTTACATGGATACCTTTAAAATCATTCCTTGTAAGCCTTATTTCCATTAATGAGCAATTATTTATCAGCCAAAAAATTCTGTTTTTTTTTGGGTGTATATGTGTTCGTTTCTCTGTTTTCTTGTATTTTTTTCATCATTTTGCTCTATGTAGAAACTGTCTACTTTCACTTTTAGTTGTTCTTGTCGTGGCGGGAGGCATGGTTTAGTTGTTATATAGGTTAATGGAAATTTCAAATTCGACATGGAGTTGGAAACCTTGGTAGAAGTTTCTTATGTTTATGTTTGAAGCTAGGACATTAACTTCCTAATGATCTTAGTTAAGGTAAGGTGAATTCATAAATCTTGATTAGAAAGTTAAATTTTGTAAAGTATTATTTCAGTTTTTAGTAGTTAAGCTAATTTGAATTAGAATTGGGATTTGAGTTCGATATAAGTTAGTGAGTGTTATGATTAGAGATGGCCACTGGTGCGGGCTGGGTGGGCTGGTCCGCGGGCCCTAGTGGGTCGGGCTGAGATTTCACGGCCCAGGACCGGACCGTGAAATTCACGGTTTGGGCGTTGGCTGGTCCACGGGCTGAAAAATCTTGGCCCACACCGGTCAGTTACCGGTTTTCACGGTTCGAACAGCGGTTTTGGCGGTTCGTGGGCCTATTGGGCTTGCGGGCCGGCGTGAGGATTTTTTTTTTCATAATTATTTAATCATTAGAATCATTTATTATTGTTACATAAAACCTTTAAAATTAATTAAAATATATACAATTATTAATATTAATGAATAATTTCATTATTTTTGAATTTGATTGAATTATAATATATGAAATTTGATTAAAATATATACAATTTGATTAAAATATACACAATTTGGTTGAATAATTACTTGGGCTAGGCTGGTCCGGTTCATGGGCCGGGCTGGACCGATTTCGTGGACCGGGCTGGGCGGTTTTAGTAGCGGGCTTTCGTGGGTTGGGCTCAAAAAATCTGGCCCACGGCCCACCCACCAATTTCACGGTTCTAGCTGGGCTGGACCGGGCTTACCCCACACGACCCAAGAGGCGGGCTGGGCTGGATGGGCTGGATTGGCCCGCACTGTTGACCATCTCTAGTTATGATAATAGTTTGAATGAGCTCGGTTAGAGCGTTTCCCTTGTGCATTGTGTGTTTCAGACTTTAGGATCTGTTTGGGAACCATCATTATATTTGACAATTGACATGATGGAATTGGCCCAATTCACTTGTTTGGGTACTCAATGGAATTAGATTTGGAATTGGGTCTATTTCCATTACAATTTCAAAAGTTAAAAACACATTATTTAAATCCCTCCTCATGTCATTTCAATTTCTCTCCCATGCTATTTTTTCTCTCCTTAGTTCCTTATTATGTCTACCCCTCCCTCCCCCTCCGCCGACGACCCCAAGCCTACGTGCGAATCGGAATTCAATTCCCATGTTTTTCAAATGAGTTTGAGGAATTGGAATTGGAATTGGAATTTAATTCCCATATTTCCTAAACGAGTTTGAGGAATTGGAATTGGAATTCAAATCTTGAATTGAAATGAAATTCGAGTTCTCAAACGCTCCCAAAGTTTATTCCCTATTGTAGGGTTGACATAAATATTTTTAGATCTAGTTGAGTTTATCATAAATATTTTTAGATCTAAGTGCAAGGGGTTAATTAGATCTAAGTGCCAAAATCGACAATTTCTATCTGAGTAGGAGTATATGATAAACTCAACCTACTTTAGTCCCACGTAGCAATCATAGACCTAGCCATGTTGACTTATAGCAACTTAATTTGAAATATCCCCTCAAAAACAAAAGTTAATTTGAAATATACAATTTAAAACTGGACAATGTCAAAGTTAGGTAGCTTAATTCTTACCTGGATCAAAATTGGTCGAATACAAATCAATATGATTAGACTTCATACATCAATCATATTGGCTTATTTTTCTTTAAATACAAAAGTGAAATACTATATAATGCAAAGACAAAAATAATTTTTTTTTCTTGAGGAAAAATGACTCCGTTCTTTTCGACATAAAACAACTGAACGGAACTGAACTGAACTGAACTGAATGGAACTGAACTGAATTAAATTATAACTAATAGTAATGATAATAATTTAGGAACTGAACTGAACTGAACTGAACTGAAAATAAGTTGAGGAGAACAGGCCCTAAAAGTAAGATGAATCACATTAAAGTTAAAATACTTTATCTTCCGAAAAATAACTCAATTTCACTAACTTCATACATGAATCATATTGGCTTATTTTTCTTTAAATACAAAAGTGAAATACTATTTAATGCAAAGACAAAAATAATTTTTTTTTGCTTGAGGAAAAAATGACAAAAAGTAATTTGAATCACATTTAAGTTAAATATTTATCTTTTGAAAATAACTCAATTTCACTTGTTCCAGTCAAATATATTAACTGACTGATTTTTCACTTCAAAAAGAGTAATTTACATCAGTATTTATAAGATTCATCATTAGAAACTACAAACTAGAAGTTAAGGGCTTGTTCGTTACCCTTTTTTGTTTCTAATTTTTAGTTTTTTTTATAAAATCAAAACAAATATATGGAAACCAGAAAAAAGTAGTTTCCATTTTTCTGTTGTCAAATTTCAAAATATGTTTGGTATAACTATGACTAATTTTAAGTTTATTATACCCCTTATGTCATATGAATTTTATATTCATTAAACCAAAAACTAGAGCTATCAAAGGTAGTCCGGCTCGAAAAAATGATCAGGCTTGGGTAGATTTTTTGGACCCGGCCCGATTTTTTTTGGGTTTGGAACGGGCTTTGGACAAGCCAAAAATGGCTTTTAAGTCTAAATTTTGGTCCGGTTCGATTTTGGCCCGAAAAAACGGGCTTTGGGCAATAAAAATCGACCCGAAATTTGGTTTGACCCGTTGTGAGACCGATTTTAAATAGTGGTTGCCCGGTTCGAACCCTTCAGCAAGTTCATCAAATCAATATCTCTTGGACCATTCAACAAATTAGGGATGTAGTTAGGAATTATGTGGTGTTTTTTTTACTAAAAGTGAATCCCTAACAAGTTCAACAAGCACATGATATGGCTAAGCAAGGTGCTAAAACTTGTTTGGGAATTCACTACTTTCTTGTAATTTCATTATGCTTATGTTAAAAAAAAACAAGAGGTATGTATGTGATGCGTTTTGTGGGTTTTTGCAAGAAATTGGTGGAGGGATAGCATTACATGTGTAGTTTGACTAAAAAATGATGAGGACATAGGCCCTATTTGGTAAATAGAGTTTAGAGTTTAGCTGTTAGAGTTTAGAGTTTGTTGTTAGAGTTTTAACTTTTTGTTCAGTATATTTGACTGCTTATTTGACAACTTTTTTTATAAATGTGTTTGGTAACAATTAACTGATTGTTAAAAGCTTATTGCCATTTGTTTGTGTAAAATGACATTTATAGACATTTTAATACATATGTGTAGTATTATTATTAGAGGCAAAAAAAAGTCATTGAACATGTTTTTACCTAATCCTCTAAAGAAAAAGCTCCTATTATGAGCTTTTTCATTTTGAGAGTTTTTATTCCAAAACTCTCTTTTACCAAACACCCCTTTTAAAGTTTTGACTAGTTAAAATTCTAAAAGTGATCCAAAACTCTTGTTTTGCTCCAAAACTCTAATTGGCAAATACCCTCATAGTGTTGTAGGAAAAATTTAAGGGAAGGGTGGAGATGTGGTATTGAAAGTAGGAAGGTCAAAACTTAAAGAAAATTTCTTAAACTAGAATTGAAGTAAAAGTGAGTAGAATAAAGAGAACTCCAAAAAGTGAAAAGTGTAAGAAAATGAACGGGGTGAGTAAATGCGAATGAGATTTTGGCATTTGGAAATTAGAGAGTGTAATGGACAATGAGTTCTCTTATTTGAAAATTAGAGCACTTTTTGATGATTCAAACTAGTATTTTGACCCGGACAATGCCTCGGGTCAATTACAATAAACAAATATGTTATTATTCATAAATTTCAAAATTCATTTGTTACTTTTCGTATTTTTTTATCCAGTGAGAAATTGAAAAATTGACGTCATGACCTGATAAGTAAAAAAAACCTTAGAGGTTTCGTTTTCAAAATAATAGCTTACAAGAAATTGGGGCAGGACAATATGTCATCAATAGTCTCTTGGTCGTCGTACTACCATAATAAGAGTTTTAGAGATCTAAATACTTGATTAAATCCTTTTAGTTAAATATAATTATTATAAGACTTTATCATATTTTATTTGAAACATTAGACAATAAAGTGATAGTGTATTGATGGTTCAGCTCTCACTTTTCATTTCAAAGGTCACGTGTTCGATACCTTGCAGTTATACAATATTTATATTTTTTAATTGAGGAGTTCACATGGACATAAGACATTTGCATTTGATGCTTGAGGAGAGTGCCACGTGGCACATAGGCTTTCTTAGGAACGCCTTTTAATATATTTGTATAGATAAATCATTTTGACCACATTTATTAGATATGCTAGTTCTTCCACCAGTGCATAATGCACGGGAAGTTTTAATGTTCTAATGTTTGAAACTGTTATTAAATACATCAAGTTACATAAATTGTAAAGGTCTAAAATACGCGAATGCATAGAATTAAAATACCAATACACCCTCATTATAAGTATAGTCAACATTAACATTCTTATACGTAATTAAATAATTGTAAAACTCAAAACATAGATCACAACATGGAAAATGATTACACGTTCTGAAACACTTCCTTGTACACTACATTAGTTGTTGTATTTTGACGTTCCTGTATCTTTATCACAAACTAATATTTTCAGTCCCTTTATACTTGTAACTCTTGATATTGCCACATAAAATTGTCCATTGCTAAAAACTGGTCGAGGCAGGTACAACCCTACATGAGATAGAGATTGTCCTTGACTTTTGTTTATTGTCATTGCAAAACACACAACCAAAGGGAATTGCCTTCTTTGGAATTTGATTGGAAATCTTGTTGAATCTGATGGGGTGAGTGTCATCCGCGGAATAAAAACTTTGTGACCCACATTATTTCAAGATACGGCCTCAGCTTCAACGATGCGATTGCCTAGGTGCTTAACAACCAACCTTGTACCATTGCACAAACCGCATGTTTGGTCAATGTTCCTTAGAAGCATAACGGGTGCACCGACCTTTAATCTTATACTATGGTTCGGTAATCTGGAGCATGTAATGGTATTTAAGAATTCAGTAGAATAAAGCTCATGGATGCCAAAGTTGGCTTCATCATTTGAAATTGCATCGGAACTCAAGTATGTTCTTTCTTCACCTGGCAATTGGGACAGGATATGGTCATTAACTGTATCCACAATATCATTTGTCGGTGTAAGAATAACTCTTTCTTGAAAATAAGCTGCTTTCCATAGATGATCCTTAAGGTCATGATACGAGCTATCAACAATAGCAGCAATTGGATCATCACCTCCTTCAACTAAACTTTTATCTGGAATTTCTACAACGGCGTCCCCATCATTTGGTTCTCCCTCTTTGCCATCTCCAATATTCAATATCCATTTAGAAAAATTTCTAACCTCATCCAAATCTGAAGTAGAAGATCCTCTGGTGAGCCGCATATTTTGCATAAGTTGAAGCACATGACAGAAGTCCCACATGTAAGAACTATTGATCGCAGCGAATACAATATCTTGTCTGCTTCCTTTTAGAATAACCGGCAATATTTGTCTTAAATCACTAGCGAATACCATAACCTTCCCACCAAAAGGTATATGCAAGTTGGCAGGATTAATGTGCTGCAATATTGTGATTCAAGTTATCCAAAAGAAGAAACCCCAAAATCCTAAATTAGTTGATTGATTATCGTTCCAATTAATTGAAGTAACAAAATCCTTGCTTGATTTCTAATGAAGTCTCAAGTTTTCTCACCACGTCTGAAGAGTTAATAAAACAATCAGATTAGATGACATAATTTTGAAAAATTTGGATATTGAATTGTGATCTTATATAAAGGAAAATGACATTGTCATGGAAAAAGGGCTATATTGGTAATAGCTTAATGTCCAAAATATTGCCCATATATCCGCTGTGTCACGTAGCAATACAAACCTCTCAACCTTGGAAAAATTAGGATCAGAGCTATGGAGGTTTATGAAAAAGAAAGATAGCTTTCAAAATATTTTAATTGGTTGGAAAGTATATAGTTGTACCATGTATGATTTATAATGTTACAACTTACTGGGTTATTTCCTATCATTTAACATATCTAGTTGGTGCTGATCCCATATTGGCGATACAACAAACTCCTTATATCTTAGGTGTATGAGTCCATCAACAATATCCCTATTATATAACCTTATTACCTATTAATTAATTTTACTAAAGCTTATTGGTAATTCCATATAGGAATTGTAAGTATTTGTTATCACACCATTTAATAACGGTGACACAAAATTTCGCAAATATGGAAAGTATAAAATTTGAGCAAAACATGAAGTTTGTTTAGCTGATCTGGTATAGGGAGTTGAAGTTGTAAGTTGTGAAGAAGATGAAGGAAGATAATTATATTATTGATGTATAGAGACGTTTATATAGTACAGCAGTAATAGAGATACAAGCTATGAGGTTGTTACACAAGATAGAAAGAATAAAGAATAGTATCTACATTTTAGGAATATTCTACTAACTAATAAGGAGGAGATAATAAGCAGTAGAAGATAAATAACAAACGTATAATATCTATCTTAGCTAAGTAGTTACAAGAGGATAGAGGTGAGTATATTCAACTCTTATCTTCAACATGCCCCATGAGTTGGACGGCCGAGGGAAAGGCCAATCTTGGACAACAACATGGTAAGACGACGGCGTGCAAGAGGCTTTCACTAGTGGAAAAAAACGCAAGGGGCGGTGCAGGGGGCTGCGGTTTTATTGCAAAACGCAACCCTTAATAGTGAAGAGGCTGCGGTTAGCCCAAAAACCGCAGATCCTTTATAAATTAAGGGCTGCGGTTTTTGGGTTGACCGCAGACCCTTTAATAAAGGGTGCGGCTTTTAGGCTAACCGCCCCCTAATGGGCCTAGTTAGGATTTTTGGGCTAATGGCGGGTTCAAGCACTTGGACGAAATTCTCCCGCAAGGCCGCATACACGCATAGACATCCCAAAACAAAACCCTAACTTTTCTCTCTCCCTTCCCTGTCCCCGATTTTCCCTCTCACCTCATTAAACCCCTCCCCCTCTCTCTCTTTCTCTCTTCGTATCACTCCTCGCCGGAGCTGTCGTTCACTCGCCGGAGCTTCTCTCTCACTTGTCGTCGCGTGTTTCCATCGCTGATTTTGTTCTGCTGGCATCTCATTCTACAAAGGTTATTCGTCTTCTTCTTCGTCCTCCGCTGCCGAATCTTCGGGTAATTTTACTTCTTTTTTTTTTTTACTTTTTCGAAATTTTTGTGTCATTTTGATGATTGTTTGAGCATTAATGGAAACGGAGGTAAGAATGGGGAATTTTTTGTTCTTGTTTATATCGTTTGTGCGTTTTTTCCCGGGAAATCTAATTTATTGTTGTCTAAATTCTCCTTTATTTTTCATTTCTTCAGATCTAACTTTTAGCAATTTTTATCGAGTTTTTAGTGCGATTTGAAATCTGTCGGCAATCGTTTCATGTTAGTCTCTCTCTTTTATTTTCAGTTGTTTTTTTTTGTTTGATTATACATCTTATTTGAGTTGGGTTTTTGTTTAATTCACTTTTTATTGTTTCATGTTTGATTATACTTTTTATTTGATTTGATTTTAGTTCTCTGCTTGTTATTAAGAGCTGACAAAATTAGGGTTTTAAGTTTGTCATAATTATGAAATCTAAGTTTTTTTCTTGTTTCATCTTTATTCTACTTGATTGATTTGGACTTCGATAACTTGAATGAAATGATCTGTTTACAGTCTGTAATTAGGGTTTTAGTTGATGTTTTCACATTGGAAATTTTTAGGGTTTAAGGTGATTGATTTAGCTGTTTTGCTTGAAAAATTTATAGATTTACTGCTCGTGATGGAAAACAGAAGCTAAAGGGTATTCTGCAATCAAGTTTTTTCAGAATTTGGGTCTTATTCGCATACTCAATTACACACTCAACGACATCCCTAACAAACTAGAGAAGTAAAACATTTATCTCATTTGCATAATTTGACCTCTTATGTGATTGTTTAGATTGGTTATTGATTCAAAATCTGAATTGTTGATAGGTATCTGCTCGTAATGAAGTGTGAGTCTGTGTCGCCTGCCCCCGAGGCCGAGATTAGGACTGAGGTGAAAAATGAGGATTGTGGTGTTGTCTTAAAATCAAAGCAGGAGGTTAATGGGGAAGCTGAAGTTAAGAAGGAAGAACCGGGTATTATGTTTAAGCCTAGGCAGGATGTGGTTGCAAAATCGACTGCTCGGATCATAAATGAGCAACGGGGAAAGTAAGTTCCACTGTTTCTTTTATATTGTTGCTCTCCTCTCCCTGCTCTACGTACATCTCCTCTGCTTTGTGCTGCAGCAATTGTTGCCGTACCATTAGACTAGCACCGCGCCACCACCCTGCTACCTAGCAACATCAGCGCACACCGCCACTCGCTAGAATTCCGACATGATCATTTTAGAGATAAAGTTTCCACCTACATGATTGAGGGTGACTTGGTAATTTCTTCTTCCTTTTCTTTCAATTTAGAGATAAACTGCTACTTATTTTCTGTAATTTCAGAAATGTAGAATCATTTTAGGGAGAGTTCAAATGTAGAAGAGAGGAAATGAAATGTTTATTATGATTAACCTCATAGAATTACAGCATGATTGATATATATATACAAGAGCTAGAAAGGGAGGAATGTAAGAATTACAATAGAGACTTCTATAGAGACTTCTAGAGGAAGTTAGTTTACTAACTAACTGATTTGTAACAAATTTGTATAACTTAATAAGCTCTAGTTGCTGAGGTGGCAGGAAGAACTTGAGCTTGAGTATCTTGAGACTTCAATAATTTTGGTGTTTTTCTTGCTCAATTACCAAATTCTATTATCCATGTCTATCACTTGTCTTGTAATGTTGAGACTCCATGGCTTGTAATGTTCTACTATAGGTATAGAGACTTGTCTGACACTCTGACTCCTTGGTTAATTCATCTATTGCGGTTTGATGCTGCTTTCTGCAACATACTCTTGCTTTTGGTATTTGTTTGGTTCTTTGTGTAACTCCTAGTTCACCTCGTCTCAGATTTTGGAACCCTTTGAAATATTATGTGTAAATTTGATGTCTTCGTATGTTCTCAAGCTAGTGTATTCAGGAGATCTGCAATTGTAATAAGTCTTACCGTATTGTTTAGCTACCTTAATTTTTTCTTTGAAGATGATGCATTTTGTCGTGTGTGTATAAAGAACAGTATAGCTTTGATTCATTGTGATCCTCATTTAGTTCTTTCCTTCTGCTCGGTTTTGCAGCTTTATTGGTTGAGAATGGGAAGTTTCTTCTTTACGCGAGCGGACCAGGGAGAACCACTTGTACAGAGTACGTCATCAGTATGGATGCAGATTATGTTTTGCTAGGCTGACCATATTTTCTTATTGGATCAGTTTATTGTAAGTTCCTCATCTAGTCATCCTGGATTAGTTCCTTCTCTGAAGTTAAAACACAATACCAGGCAATATCATTTGTCAACGTGATGTGATAGGAAATGAATTCTTTCATCTTATATTTGTTGATAAACTCTTTTTAGGTTGTGCACTGTAAGATATCAGGAGTTTCTGATTATTTTGCTGAAGGTATTGTGCTGTTGTAGCATCTTTTTTGGTTTATTTCACAAGTGTTGTTTGATCAATGATATCTTTACTTCTTTCTCTTGGTAGTTTCATGACACTTTTCTTCAACTAGCATTCTTGCTAAACTAATGTCATGACATTTGTCGAAGTCTTATTGCTCTTAAAACACCTGTACTTGCTTGTAGAGAGTATAAGCCATTGCTGAATTTGTTAATATTGCTTTCCCATCTGGCTGGTTTGTACCACTTTTTTGAATTTGTTTTAGTCGCAATATAAGAGGTTAATACAAAGCCTGTTTGATTCAAATTTTTGTGATTACGAGCTGCTTACTGTATTATATGTTTGCTGCGAACTGTTGAAGATGAATTGGGTTTTTGCCAATGTGGTTTGTGGCTGATGAAGGTTGCTGTGTTAACTCATTTTTTAAGCTGAAAGTTGCAATGTAGATCTTTATGACTTCACTATTTGTTTTTCTTCTCTGTTTATTGGTGAAAATTAATTAGTGTGTATATCTATGATTAAGTTAACTAGTATATGACTTAGTGTGTATATCTATGATTAAGTTAACTAGTATATGACTTATAATGTAAACATGAAATTTCGGATTCGAAAACTAAAAATTGACCGTGTGCTTTCTGTAGTGATTGAATATTGGGGTTGGTTACGATGTAGGCGTTGTTCGGCGTTACATATTAACTTGTAATGTATATTTGGAGTATGAGAAAAGGTATGTCTTATTCTCACTCTTTTTTTTTGCTTTTTATTGAGTGATGTTTTAGAAATTAGAACCCTATTATCCGAAGTTGATTGTTCGAGGATGAACCTTATTTATCTCCTTTTCCCCCTTAGTTGAAGATGATTGTTCGAGGAATTAGCATGGGCATTGTATCCCCTTTTGGGATCATGGTGCTGGTTTTGTTCAATTATTTTTGGCCGTTATTGCTTGCTTCATGCTTAAAGTTGGTGAATTTAGTTAGTTATTAATATTTGTGGGATTTCTTGGCCTAATATGCATCTAAGTGATTGTTTTAGGGCTTTAATTGTTTGATCCATGATTAAGTGGTTGTTTTTTAGACTTTAAAAATATTAGCTGCATATTAATATATTTTTTACACATTACATTTCTCCATCATTCTTCAGTAATCGTCATTATTTTTTTCTTCTTTTGCCTATTACTTTATAGGTTGAATTTTTATAAGTTTAGACATACATTGAAATGAATTTGTTGTTTTAGCTACACTTTACTTGTTGAATACCAAAGTATTACAATTATTATCTGATATTGACAAATTGACATCATGACCTTTAGTCTATTCTTTCTCTTCTTTTCTTTTTCTGTGTACTTTTTGTGTATCAAAAGTTTCATGCTACAACACTCACGCTATTCGTTTTAAGCCAAATATCTAGCATTTAGTCATCGTTTTAAGCCCCGCCCCCTTTGCTACACCCCCACCCCCACCCACCCCCGCCGCCCGCACCCCGCCACCTGCTACACCCCGGCCCCCTACGCCCGCCTGCGCCCCCCACCCGGCACCCCCGCGCCCGCACCCCCTGCCCCCTGCCCCACCCCCCGCCCCCGCCCCCGGCCCCCTGCTACCCCCCTCACCACCTCACCCCACCCGACCCCATGCTGCCCGCCCCCGCTACACCCCCAGCTCCCCAACCGCGCCAGACGACCCCCCCAGGTTCACCTCCAAATTATAGCGATTTTGGTTTTATTTGCCAGGTTCTATCATCTCCAAAGAAGTTGCTTTCGAGGGATCCGGATGCTAGTCTTGGTGGAGTTGTTGTAATGCTAGTTTGTGTTTGTGATCCAGCTCATATATTGCAATTTGAACACTCGAGGGCAACCTCAAACTAATGTAATTCAGTTATTGTTTTCTCTATATTTGTGTAAAAAAACATAATTAATGATACTAATATATATATAACTGTTTGGGAACATTTAGGACAAGAAAATGCAAAAAAAAATTATTTTTTATTTTTTTGGGTCACAAGGGTCGCGGTTTTGGCAAAAGCTGCACCCTTGGTGGGTTAGAGGCAACAAAGGGCTGCGGTTAAGGGCCAAAACCGCAGACCCTTAACCCACCAAGGGCGGTTTTTGCCTTGGCCTTAACCGCAGCTCCTTAACCCATCAAGGGCTGCGGTTTTTGCCCTTAACCGCAACCCTTCCTAAATGCCAAGGGCTGCTAGTCCAATGGCTGTGGTCAAAAAACGCAGCCCTTGGGCCCCTTTTGACCGCAGCCCTTGGACTTTTTTCCTCTAGTGTTTGTCAAGGCATCAGCTAGCTGATCATCATTGACAACGCGAGTAACACGAAGAGAGCCTGATTGGACCTTCTCGCGAATAATATAAAAATCAATACCAAGATGTTTCATGCGAGAGTGGAAAACGGGGTTGGCTGCTAGATGAGTAGCGCCAATATTGTCACAGAATATTGTTGGAGGAAAACTAGGAGAGAGACCAAGTTCCTTTAGGACATTAGTGAGCCATGTGAATTCAGCGGCAGTTTGGGCGACAGAGCGATACTCGGCTTCCGTGGAGGACCGAGCAACGGAACGTTGCTTTTTGGAGCTCCAGGAGATTGGACTGCAGCCAAGATAAACCATATATGCACCAGTACTAATGAAATCATCCTTGTCTCCAGCCCAATCAGAGTCCGAAAAGGCATGGAGCGTATGCGGAAAATGATGAGAAATATTGATACCATAAGTAAGAGTACCACATAAATACCGTAGGAGTCGTTTTAGAGCCTGCCAATGAGTTGTTGTAGGACAGTGCATAAATTGGGATAATTTATTTACGGCAAAGGCAACATCAGGTCTCGTGAGACCAAGGTATTGTAGACTTCCAACCAAAGTACGGTATTCTGTTGGGTTGTCATGAGGGGGTCCATCATGGAGGGTGAGTGAGGAGTTGGGATCCATGGGAGTAGTAACAGGTTTGGCGTCACTCATATGTGCGCGAGTAAGGAGGTCCATGATATATTTTCGTTGGCTAAGAAAAATGCCACGGGTTGTAGGTTGGACCTCCACACCAAGAAAATAGGATAGGGAGCCCAAGTCCTTGAGGGAGAACCTGTCACCAAGATCAGTTATAAAATTTGAGACCAAGGTGGGACAAGCCCCAGTAACAATTATATCGTCGACGTAGACGAGAACATAGATTGGTTGGGGACCTTTGGTAAAGAACAATGAGGTGTCGGAAAGGCAGTTTATAAACCCAACTTGGAGAAGATAAGACTTGAGCTCAGTGTACCATGCGCGAGGCGCTTGCTTGAGCCCATAGATGGCCTTACGTAAGCGACATACATGAGTTGGGTTGTTTGGGTCAACAAACCCAGGGGGCTGAGCCATGAACACATTTTCTTGGAGTGTGTCATGTAAGAAGGCGTCATTTATATCGAGTTGGCGGAGAGGCCAACTATTAGTGGTGGTAATGCTTAGGATAAGGCGCACGGTAGCGGGTTTAATAACAGGAGAGAAGGTCTCAGTGTAGTCGAGACCCGGGCGTTGATGAAACCCTTTAGCCACAAGCCGTGCTTTATATTTTTGTAGAGAGCCATCGGGGTTGTACTTGGTGCGAAAGACTCATTTGCACCCAACAATGTTTTGAGAGGGCTCGTGTAACACCCCGACCCATACGGAGTCGAGTATATTGTCACCAATGCGCATCCAGGGCCAACAACTGTCCTCAATAACCAACACAAGTTCTTCCGGCGCATTTTGTCCTCACTCATGCGCACCCTGAGAAACTTCCCAGGAGGTCACCCATCCCTAGACTACTCCCAGTCAAGCACGCTTAACTGTGGAGTAACTAAGGAATTAAGCTCCCTAAAAGAAAGATGCATCTTGTTGGAATGAGTAGCCTGCTAAATCCCTTTAAAGCAATCATGAGGGGTATTACAGCTCGGGTGGTACAAGTTCCCACGTACCATTTTGTATAAGGGCAGTGTATTGCACATCCCTGGCTTGTTTCCAGTTTGGGTTGGCGAGGGCTTGGTAGATGCGTGATGAGAGGCGCCGCTATCGAGTAACCATGAGGAGGAAGGTAAGGGTGGTGCGTGAACTGTGGCAGTGTTTGCTTGTGGGGTGGCTTCGGGAGAGCGAGAGGGGCGTGGAGGTGGGTGAATGGAGGGGTGAAGGGCCTTGATGGTGGGGCAGTAAGTGAATGTATGTCCTTGGACATTACACCACTGGCAGCGTCCTTTAAAGGGATTGCGTGGGTTCTGGTTTGGCGCGGGGAAGGCAGCGGGTTTGGAGGAAGATGAGGGGGTGGTGTGGCGAGTGTAGGTGGGGCGGGTGTTGGTGGGGTTGGCTATGGGAGGAAAGGAGGCGTTTTGGGCAGCCTGTTTTTCGAGTTTGAGCTCGCGACGAA
The DNA here is from genome assembly GCA_947648045.1 of Beta corolliflora. NCBI lineage: Eukaryota > Viridiplantae > Streptophyta > Magnoliopsida > Caryophyllales > Amaranthaceae > Beta > Beta corolliflora. Next base: position 38,960 of record CANSZD010002801.1, on the reverse strand, counting down.
TAAGTTTCTCGTTGAGCTCATCGAAGGAAATAGGGGCGTCACGATTTTGGACGGCTTCAACAATGGGTTTGTAGTCTTCAGGGAGACCATCTAGAATGTGTTCGGTGATATCTTCCGGGTCAAGGGGAGCACCAAGGAGTGCAAGTTCATCAACAATGCGTCGAATGTTGTGCATATAGTCCTCAATGGAACTAGGGCCTTTGGTGAGGTTTTTGATTTGTGATTTAAGTTGTTGGATATGACCACGGGAAGGTTTAGCATAGGTATGGGCAAGAATGTCCCAAGCTTCTTTAGAGGTGTTGGCACGGGAGATGAGGGGGCCAAGAGATGGAGAGAGAGTGGCAGCAAGAGCACCAAAAAGGAGTTTGTCTTGGCGAACCCATGTAACATGGGCGGGGTTTAGGATGGATTTACCATCGTCGGTGGTGGTTTTGGTAGGGGGAGGGTTAGAGGAGCCATCAATAAATTGATGGAGATCATAACCGATAAGAAGAGCCTCAAGTTGAGCCTTCCAAATGATATAGTTGGAGGAGGTAAGCTTTTGAACGGAGTGAGCGTTCATAACTGTGAGGGGTTTGGAAGGTTCAGTGGAGTTAGAGAGGGAGTGTGAGTCGTGTGCCATGTTGAAAAAAAAATGTTAGAGCATGGATCTTTGTTGTGATACCATGTAGAAGATGAAGGAAGATAATTATATTATTGATGTACAGAGACGTTTATATAGTACAATAGTAATAGAGATACAAGCTATGAGGTTGTTACAAAAGATAGAAAGAATAAAGAATAGTATCTACACTTTAGGAATATTCTACTAACTAATAAGGAGGAGATAATAAGCAGTAGAAGATAAATAACAAACGTATAATATCTATCTTAGCTAAGTAGTTACAAGAGGATAGAGGTGAGTATATTCAACTCTTATCTTCAACAAGTTGGAACCTGAATTCGACTAAAGGATAAAGATTATTCAAATTTGAGATAAAAAAGTTTGATAAAAAAAAATTATCGTTGCAACAAAAATATTGATAACATAGATTAGCTTAGTACCAAAAATTGAAAGACGGCTATATTTGCTTATCAATTTGGGTAGAAAATTTTATACAAAATCCGGTTGTCATGTAAAATGAGGTTGATTGAGTAGAAAATTATACTTTCCATAAGTAACGTATATATTACCAATCAAATAAATCTAAATTGACAATGATCTAGGATTGATTAGATACACATAGATTTGGTGATATTAATTGTCCAATCACTTCCTATAATCATGGCAATTACCCTTAATTTTGGCAAGGCCGATTTTTTTTAACTTTTCCCAATTCAAGAGGTAGTTTACCACCAACTTTGTTGGAATCCAATCCATCTGATGAATCTAGGTCGAAAAGTGGTTCCTCTCAGCAATTTACAGACATCCAATTTAATTACTATGCTGTCTTAGCTGCTAACCCATAATAAAGTGCAGTAAAAGGAACTCCTTCAAACAGGGAGGAAAAATGCAGTTAAAGAAGAAAAGAAATTAAGAGAAGCAAAGAACACTTACGTCATCCAAATATACAAGTAATACAACATACCCAAAAAAAATTTACACAACTCCTCAATTCACTTCCACTAATCATGTTTTATGAGACTAAAATACACAACTTTTATTCAAACAAAGCAAAAACAGAGTATTTTAATTGATCCATGGATAGTATTCCCACCATTTCTAAAGGCCTCATTTCCAATCTACTACATCCTCAAAATAATGAATTACTTTCTAAATTTAGTATGTTAACTTTTAACTTGTTTATATCACCCTACATGACATCGTCAACTTGAAACTATAATGAACACTTCTTGTGACCTGGCAAATTTGTAAAAACCTGAATTATGTGAATATAAAGAAACATAGAGAAGAAGAAGTTGTTGTAAACAAATGGATCATATTGCATTATTATATATTAATCGAAATTTAAAATTACATCAATCACTTAAGGAATTTATGATTTTCCATGCATCATAAAACGTTGGACCATTCTATTAGAACTTGTAGGACAATCTTGATCAATTTCAGGAAACTTAATATTAGCCCTTGTAAGACTATCTCGACCAATCAATCTATGCAAGTCCAACTTCATCAATGTCTTGATTCATAGGTGTTTTGTAATATCTTTTGAGGGAGATGATTTTTCTTTTGAGGGGATGATGTTTCCATGACGATATTGTATTGATAAGAAAAAAAAAACATCAAAAATTATAGATTGAGGCCCTGTTCTTTTGGATTTATTTTCAGCAAAAATAAGTAAAACTAATATCAGTTCAGCAAAAATAAGTTCAGTTCAGCAAAAATAAGTAAAAATAAGTCCAGTTTAGCAAAAATAAGTTCAGTCTTGGCTAATGTTGTAATTATTATTTTTGTTTTCAATATTACTATTAATATTGTTATAATTATTAATATTATAATTATAATAACGATGAATTTGTTTTTTCATTTATTTATTTATTATTTTTTTATTTTTTTATTTAATATTTAATATTTATTATTAATAATTTATAATTTAGTAATTATTATTTATTAAATATTATTGTTATTATTATTGTTATTATTATTATTATTATTATTATTATTTATTATTATTTATTATTTATTATTTATTATTTAATATTTAATATTTATTATTTATTATTATTATTATTATTATTTATTATTTATTATTTTTAATATTATTATTATTTATTATTATTATATATTATTTATTATTATTTATTTTTTATTATTATTTTTTTTATTTTTTATTTTTTATTTTTTATTTTTTATTTATTATTTTTTATTTATTATTTTTTATTTACTATTTACTATTTATTATTTATTATTTATTATTTATTATTTATTATTTATTATTTATTATTTATTATTTATTATTTATTATTTAATATTTATTATTTTTTTATTTTTATTTATTTTTTATTTTTATTTATTATTTTTTATTTATTATTTTTTATTTATTATTTTTTATTTATTATTTATTATTTTTATTATTTATTATTTATTATTTATTATTATTATTATTATTTGTTATTATTATTTATTATTTACTTATTATTATTTATTTTTTATTATTTATTATTTATTTTTTATTATTTATTATTTATTATTATTATTTATTTATTATTATTATTATTATTATTATTATTATTATTATTTATTATTATTATTATTTATTATTATTATTATTTATTATTATTTATTTATTATTATTTATTATTTATTATTTATTATTTATTATTTATTATTTATTATTTATTATTTATTATTTATTATTTATTATTTATTATTTATTATTTATTATTTATTATTTATTATTTATTATTTATTATTTATTATTTATTATTTATTATTATTATTATTATTATTATTATTAATTATTATTATTTATTATTTATTATTATTATTATTATTATTATTATTATTATTATTATTATTATTATTATTTATTATTATTATTTATTATTTATTATTTATTATTTATTATATATTATTATAAAATAATAATAATAAGTATTGATAATATTATGTTAATATTTATTGATTATTATAATAATAAGTATTGATAATATTATGTTAATACAGTTTAGTTCAGTATAAATAAGTTCAGCTTAGCAAAAATAAGTAAAAATAAGTTCAGTTCAGCAAAAATAAAATAAGTTCAGTTCAGTTTAGCTAAAATAAGTTTAAAAGAACAGGGCCTGAATGTATTTGGACGGTTCAATGAGTAATGCTAAGCTATTGTACAATGTCTATTTATACTGGCAATATTGTACATAGCAATCCCCTTTTAAAAATTCGGTTGTCATTTTTAAAAATGAGGTTGATTGAGAATTTAAATATACTTTCCATAAGTAATGTATATAATATCAATCAAATTAATCTAAATTGGCAATGATTTAGGATTAATTAGATACATAGAGATTTAATTTTTTTTAAAATCCGAAAATATGTATGATTGACAATTAAGATTCCCAAAATTAAGAATTTCAAATCCTTACCATAAGTTACGTTTTTCATACTTCCTCCGTTCCATAATAAGTGAAACATAGGGATTGGGCACGAGATTTAATAAACATCACTTTCAAAAGCCAAAAAGTCATAAAATATCCTTTTCATTATCAAAAGGAGGAGAGAGAAAAGCAAACCACACAAGTTTGTCATGGGTACTCTTGTTATTTTGTCACTTTTTTTTTCCATTTAAGGTATGTTTCACTTATTTTGAAACGTTCTAAAATAGTAAGTGTTTCACTTATTATGGAACGGAGGAAGTATCAATCAAAAAATAAAAAGGGCAATTATTTAGAATTGATTATGTACATAAAGATTTGAGGGTACTTAGTGTCTAATTAGAACCATAAATCATGGCATTAACCATAATCTTGGCCGATTTTGTGCAAATTTCTCCTAATTCGAAATACTTAGTGCCACATGTCCATTACTTAGGCCTTGTATACTTGGCAAAAAAAAATCTTGTTTAATTGACACGTTGGACTTCATGGCCTGCCTATATGACACCTAAGCAAATTTTTCTAACTTTATATAATAGAATGATGATGATTGGAATCAAAATAAAGATAGCTAGCTAGTTTTATGCACTATTCGATTTTAATTTGAACCAAAAGCTTGTTAGTATTTGGCTCGTACAAATTAGTCCTGCCAACTCTAGTCTAGTCGTTGTCGACAATTTGAAAATTGCAAACTCAATTTGTGACTATAAAATATGTAGTAATTTAATGAATTAAAGTCAAATATTTGCATGATGGGAAAAACTTAGATCAATCAATTATTCGCCAAGAAAACATCAATCATGCATGTACCTTATTATATGGTTCTACATATTGATTAAATTACAACTTATTACTTGTACTAATTACTAAGAAATTCTATGTGCCACGTGGCACCTCCTCTAAGGTGCTAATGCCAGTGCTCCATTTCCATGTCAAACCTCTCAATTAAAAAAAATAACATTTTGTAGTTAGAAGGTATCGAACACATGACCTTTGAAATGAAAAGTGAGAGTTTAACCATGAATCCAACATTACATCATTGTTTACTATATATTTCAAAATAAATTATAATAAGGTCTTATATTTATGTCTCATTAAAAGACTTCTACAAGTAGTTAGATCTCTAACACTTTAACTCATTTGCTAAATGCCGCCCTTTTTTCACATTAACGCCCTGTATACATACTTCTTATGTATTTATACTCATATACATTCCCTCACTCTATCTCATTCTCCCACTCTCATACATCCTCACTCTCTCTCACTCTCCCACTCTCATACTTCATCACACTCTCTCATCATCCAAGGACTTCTCCGACCACTTTTCCGGCCACTTTTCCGTTCCGGTCACTCTCTCTCATCACATATTGAAGAAGGTTAAATAGCATCATCACACCGCCACTCCTCCGACAACCTTTCCGTTTACATTACGTGTAACTTTTCCGGCCACATTATTGAATTATTAATATTAATGAAATTTCATAATTCATTTAGTAAAAAAAATTGGACTATAATGACTTGAAAATGCCGAAAAAGTGCCCAGGCGCCTAAAATAGGATGCCAAACCTGTGGTCAGGCGCCTAAAATAGGTGCCCAACCGCAGGTACAGGCGCCTAAAATAGGCGTAGGCGCCCATACCTGTGGTTGGGCGTCTATTTTAGGCACCTGTACCTGTGGTTGGGCGCTTATTTTAGGCGTCTGACCACAGGTTTGGGCGCCTATTTTAGGCGCCTGAGCACTTTTTCGGTATTTTCAAGTCAATTTCTGGTAAATTTTACTCTACTTTGAGATGTTCTAATAAAACTACATAAAATCGGCCAAAATAGGGACTGAAACACTAAATAAGACCCCCGTGTTAAGTTTTTCGAAGCGCCAGGTTCAAGACATTCTATCAGTTTTATTCGAATTTTTTTTACATTAGCGTTTCCCCGTAATATAACGAGATGGTAAAAAAACTTGAAGTCGTTGGAAAATGTGAACTTGTCGGAAAATTTTGAAATCTTATAGTCCTTCAATGGAGGAAATGGAAGGGATGAGGGAGAGAGAGTGAAAGATGAGAGGGAATGGAAGAGGTGAGGAGGAATGGAGGGGGATGGAAGGGGAATGAGTGAGGGAATGGGGAATGGAGGGGAAAGAGAAGGAAAGACCTCGTATTTTTATACAAAATTACAGGGCGTTAGTAGGAAAAAATAGGACGGCATTTAGCAAAACCTCACTTTAATGGTAATAACAAGAGATTGTTATAGACATAAACTCTTAGTTTGGCTAATTTCTTATAGAAAGTTAAGCTATTGCTTTCATCTCCAAACTTTTAAGGGTTTACTTTTCAAAATACCATGCAATTATTTATCATGTCATGACATCAATTTTTTCTCACTAGACAAAAACTTACAAAAAGTAATAACCCGGGGCATCGCCCGGGATACTCACTAGTTACAACTTATTACTTGTACTAATAGTCTAATAATGCAGCCTAACTTGACACCGTAACACAACAGATTTTATATAACAGCCCACCAAGCATGCATCAATTTACTAATCTTCCTAATTTCCAAAATATTATCCTTCCTTCTTCCAGATTGCCTCCATGATAAAACAAAAAACTTCATTCCTTTACACTTTCACATTAACATTCATGTTAGCATTGCTTCTGCATTGTTTGAGTGGCAGCCGCGATAATTTCATGAACAATGAGCATAGATTTCATACAGTTTCGCGTAGGAGATTAATCCCAGGAGGTCCAAACACGCTTCACAATCGATAAGAAAACTTAAAAATGGATGCTTCTATTTGTTAAATGAAAGTTGATCTAGTCGTGGACCATGATCTTAACCAACAGTTTATTTGCAGCTTTATCTGGCGAAAATATAGTGTTAAATCAACAATGTTAAATTTCGGTTTTAGGGCAAGGATTTTAGGGTTTGTGGAGTTTAGTGTAGTAATGCAATGCAAGTATGATTAGAATATTTATAGTGATAGAGTTAGGGTTAGGGTTTAAATAGAAGTAATTCGGTTTTTTTTCTTTAGGGAAATCTTAAATAATGAGTTGTAATATATCAATCCCTAAAATCACGTTTTTCAAATTATGAATGATTTCGAATTAGTTGATCAATTTGCCCAAGATGTAAGCATACACATGTTTTATTTCTATATTTTAAAGTTTTAAATTGATTGAGAGAAGCTTGATTGAAGGATAGCCAATTAAATAGAAATCCAGGTGGCAAATGAATGCTAAACAAACGACACGTGGCAAGTACAATACTTAGGACGATTTTTGGGTTGCCAAATGGCGAGAGCAAACCTATGGATGACACGTAGGACAAATTATCAAGGTTTATTAGTATATATAGAATATAGATAGATAGATAGATATATAGATAGATAGATATATAGATATAGATAGTGCTATATATTGGCAAAATATTATTGTTTTATATATTATTATATTATAATTGCAATGGAAAATTTTAATAAATAATAAGATATCATCTATTATTGTCTTAATTCTCGATTTTGGAACTTAACCAAAAAAGTGAACTTAACTTTACATTTATATTTAAAGACCATATAACATTTCAATGTGATAGAAGAATTTCCTTGATTAACTTTATTCTTCTTTGTTAAGAAAGATCAATCGATCCTTCAATATTCATTGGTCAATCTCTCCTTCATTGATCCGTCAATATTGGAAGATCAATTGAAGATCACTAATCAATGTTGAAAACCGAAAATCACTCCTCCAAATTTTCCTATTAGATTAAAAAATTATCTAATACTCTTATCAAAAATCAAAAAGTTTTTCAGACTTTTTCATTTACCCAAGTTTGATAAGATAACCAATTCTATGTTAGATGTGTCCTTGATTTCAGATTCTATATGATTGTCAACCTTTTTTCTTAGTTATAATGTTGGCTATTTTTTTTAGGAAAGTTTTATAATAATGACTATAGAAAAGAGGTAACTAATTACTGCTCCAAATATCAATATCATATGATTCATATCCCACTGATTACGGCAATCATCACGGGATTATGTCAAGTGAATTATGACATTTATATTTTGCTAAGTCAATAATTTTTTTGTATCTTTTTATTTAATACAAAAAATAAATGTAAGAGTATTCAACCCAAAAAAATAGTATTTGAGCATAAATAATTCTATTCAACCATAAATAAAAAATCGAGGACAATGTTAAAACTATAAAGATCAATCTAAAAAAATGTAACAAATTAGCAATGGACATATATCTCGAACATTTTTCTACGTTATACCCTTGTGTTTCTTTAATTTCTACGTTGTACCTCAACCTTTTAAAAATTCCACACGGTACCCTCAAGGTTACTTTATTTAATGCACAATGCCCCTACCGCTGATTATATGCACAATGCCCCTACCGCTTGAAGGGAATATTCACAAATTAGATAGTTCCACTGGATTACAAAAAGTAAACGAAATTAATGATGTATAATAAGCGGTAAGGCCATTGTGCATTAAAAAAGGTAAGTTTGAGGGTACCGTGTGGAATTTTGAAAAGATTGGGGTAGCATAACATAGAGTTATTGCTACAACCTATTATGTAACAAATCAAAATTGCTAGATAACAAAATAATGAACTTGCTTCCAAATCGTCACTTGCTAAATAATGAAGCAAATTAAAACAATATTTTTAAGCCGATGAACATCATCCCCATTATTCAAATAAATATCTTCAAAATAATCGCCACACACTTTATAAGCCCTTGGAAGAGTGTATTGGAGGTCGTATAACATCATATTATGAAAATCAAAATATCTAGTGTGAACTTATTGGATACATTATGGAACATAAGATGACCTTCACGGAAAAGGGTTAAAACCATAGCATCAACATCAAGAAAATTCGAATTATCCACCTTAGGAGGCCACTTTTTTTTTTTGCTCATAGGTGTTTGTGTAATCTCTTGTGAGGGAGATGATGTTTCTTTTGAGGGAAATGATGTTGCCATGACGATATTATATTGAGAAGAAAAAAAAGTATAGCTTCGGAAATATTAGTGTAACACCCCTAGGTGTTCAGGAGCCCACTAGTAGATATTAGTGTAACACCCCCTAGGTGTTCAGTTATGTATCTTGATAGGTGTAAGTGTCAAAAATAATATTTTTTTATATAAATAGTATAGTTACCCTAAAAAATATATCTATCTTGATGTGTACTTAAGAAAAACATAGTGTACTTATTTTGTTGTGTAAGTGTCAAATAATGTACTTCTTAGTGGCGAAAAATCTAGCTCTGCCACCACATGAAAGAGGCCCTAAGCTTTAGTTTCGCCCCGGGCCTATAAAATGTCAGGAACGGCCCTGTCCGTAGGCACTACGAGGATACCGAAATGGGCCACGGCTCGATACCATACCATCGTAACACCCCTAGGTGTTCGGGGAGCCCACTAGTAAATATTGTCCTCTTTGGGCCCTAGCCAGCAAGGATTTGCTTTGGTGCAGAACCGAAGTCCTACCCGAAAGGTCTCTACTAGGTTGAGTTATCCACCTCTATATAAAGAAGGTTTCGTTCTCCTCAACTTCCGATGTGGGATAGCCAAGATCTTAGGCACCTTCTCCCCTCCTTTAAGGAGCATGCGTCCCCGTAGGCACTACGGGGACACCGGAATGGGCCCTGGCTCTGATACCATCTGTAACACCCCTAGGTGTTCAGGAGCCCACTAGTAGATATTGTCCTCTTTGGGCCCTAGCCAGCAAGGATTTACTTTGGTGCAGAACCGAAGTCCTACCCGAAAGACCTCTACTAGGTATCAGAGCCAGGGCCCATTCCGGTGTCTTGTAGTGCCTACGGGGATGCATGCTCCTTAAAGGAGGGAGAAGGTGCCTAAGATCTTGGTTATCCCACATCGGAAGTTGAGGATAACGAAGCCTTCTTTATATAGAGGTGGATAACTCAACCTAGTAGAGGCCTTTCGGGTAGGACTTCGGTTCTGCACCAAAGCAAATCCTTGCTGGTTAGGGCCCAAAGAGGACAATATCTACTAGTGGCTCCTAAACACCTAGGGGTGTTACAGATGGTATCAGAGCCAGGGCTCATTCCGGTGTCCTGTAGTAGTCCTGTAGTGCCTACGGGGACGCATGCTCCTTAAAGGAGGGGAGAAGGTGCCTAAGATCTTGGCTATCCCACATCGAAAGTTGAAGAGAACGAAGCCTTCTTTATATAGAGGTGGATAACTCAACCTAGTAGAGACCTTTCGGGTAGGACTTCGGTTCTACACCAAAGGAAATCCTTGCTGGTTAGGGCCCAAAGAGGACGATATCTACTAGTGGGCTCCTGAACACCTAGGGGTGTTACAATTAGTCCACGGATTAGAGTGGTGATAAGCTATGGCATGGTCCCTATTTATACTTGCAATATTGTACATAGCATTGAATTTTTTTTAAATCCGAAAATATGCATGATTGACAATTAATATACCCAAAATTAAGGTTGATTGAGAATTTCAAATCCTTACCATAAGTTAGGTTTTTGATATCAATCAAAAAATAGAAAAGGCAGTGATTTATTATTGTTTATGTACATAAAGATTTGAGCATACTAATTGCCTAATTAGAACCATAAATCACGGATTTAACCCTAATCTTGGTCGATTTTGTTCAAATATCTCCCAATTTGAATTACTTAGTGCCACATGTCCATTACTTAGGCCTTGTACACTTGGCAAAAAAATTCGTATTTAATTGACACGTTGGATTTCATGGCCTTGCCTACATGACACCTAAGCAAATTTTTCTAGCTTTATATAATATAATGATAAAAGTGAAATTTATTATACAAATATTATTGCATGTGTTTCAATGTATTTTTTAAATATCACCTTTTATTATATTATACCAATTATTAATAACTATGGTTAAAGTTGTACGATGACGAACATAAAAATTAAATTGTTACAATTTTGAAAAAACTGAACAAAATATATTTTTAACAACCAAAAAAAATGATTTAAAAAGTAGTTTGGGAAATTCCACTTGGTACCACTGTACTTTGGGTTTTTCCATTTGATACCTAAATATTTTTTGGATTCTATATAGTACCACCGTAGTTTGGACTTATTCTCTACCGTAACATTATGTTAAACAAAACATTAGTTTGGGATTTAAATAGGGTTAGGGGTTTGTCTGATTTTGCGTAATTAAGATTTTGGGAGTCATTTTCGTCCTTAACGACCAAATTTAAGGTCCAATTTGGTAAAAAAAAAAATAAGTAGGCATTTCCGACACGTAAAACGAGTTTCTTGTCGTTTTTCTCTAATTTCGACTTCAATCTTGACCCATAAGAGCCAAAATTGACTCTCAAACCTTAATTGAACTATTCTCGATGCACAAGGCACGTAGACGAGGCAAATTACTAACCTTATTTAACCCAAAACTAATGTTTTACTTAACGGAATGTTATGGTAGAGAATAAGTCTAAACTACAATGGTAACATATAAAATCCAAAAAAATTTGGGTACCAAATAGAAAACCCCAAAGTATAGTGGTATCAAATGGAATTTCCCAAGTAGTTTTAAAGCTACTACTATAATGCAACTACATGAACATGAGAAGATGAGCTTGATGCACTTGACACCTTGCAAGCAAGCACCATTTTGGAGAATTGCCTTAGGGTTTTCCTATTCGTCACATCCCCAACCCCAAATTCCCCCTTCCATTACAGAATTTTCCCAATCAATATATTACTTTTTCAAGAGAATTACTATTGAGCTGAAACGCAAGGCTAAAGTAACAGTAAAATAAATCATTCAAACAAACTATTGGAGCAAATTAAGTTCACAATTTGAGAATCATATTGAGCAAGGGAAAATTGAGAAGTTAGTCATGCATCAAACAAAGTAGAAAGATATCAAATGTAGACGGAATTGAATCCCATGTGTTGGATACAGTATACCACCCCTTATCGTCATGCACCAAGCAGATTTCTAAGATTCAACAATGTGGCCTAATCCTCAACACTCCCAAGTCCCACACCCATTGCTACAAAAGGGCTTGGCCTATCGCTTTTTTGTTTCAGTTTGTAGCTTTACTTTTCCAAATTCTTAGACCTAGTACTCTAGTAGGCCTTGTTGCACCACCATCATGATTCTTGACTGCCTTTTCCAATGACACTATTCTTGTAACTCCTTTGATCCTTAAGGCCCCATCCAATGACCTCTCTACGTTGCACAGACTTGTTATTTTGAACAGCTTTTTTAAAAAAATAGGGGAAAGAAAAACACAAAAATTATGGAGAATTAATATAAGTATGAACAAAAGGTAGAGTACGATATCCCCATCAAATTTAATCCGTGTTGCATAACTTGATTAGTAGAAAATAATATATGCAATAAAATAGCCTAGGATACTCCTTCACCAGGGTGCAATTCAGTATCTTCGTCCATCAATGCTGCCTCCTTGATTTCTTGTAACATTTTCAGAACTTGCCACATGTTAGGCCTTTGCTCTGGGGACGCCACACTACAAGCTATAGCCACCTCAAGAAGCATCACAAGCCTATTTTCATCACTACCGCCATCCGCAACATCCCTTGCAGATCTTACCCAGTGTACTATGTCGTTTGGAGTCAGATACGGATGCTGAGATGGTGGTTTTCCTGTCAAGAGTTCAAGTAGCAACACTCCGAAAGCATATACGTCAGATTTAGATGTTGCTTCGGAATCTGCCTTGCGGATTTCTGGTGCTTTATATGCCCACAAACTAGGATCATCTTCTGTTAATGACGACTCAGTTAAGACACTTAAGCAATAATCCGTTATACAGGCCTCAAAATCAGAGCCGAGGAGAACATTAGAGGATTTGAGGTTGCCATGGACTAGTCTCCATGCTTGATGAATATATGAAAGGCCTTGTGCCACGTCCTCTGCTATTTTCAAGCATGAAGTCCAATGTAGAGGCTTTGCTCTTGCTGACTTAGAACCTGCATGATGCCACAACATCGGCTAAGTATCCACAGATCAAAATAAGCCAATGTTAGTTAGAAAAAACAGAGCACTGAGCCACTGATCAAGTAAAGGAGTCAATCAAAACCAGCACCTGCAACAAGAACATTTTGCATCACTATTGCAGTATTAAGATAGCAGCTAAATCAATGTCGTATAGATGATACAGTATCCTTCACCCGTATAGGTCAAACAAAGATAACTCAGCAAAAATATGTCTTATACTAACTGAAAGGACACGAAACTCGCGATGAACAGATATTTGAAGTGGATTCAACAGTGATATTGTCAGCTCCACAAACAAGGGTTTGTCAAGATGTATACTTTCCTCATGAAGGCTTAATTCATGGAAAACAATATGAAGCTAATGACTAGCTGGTGGTTCCATAGTTGAGAATTGAGATTCACTCTCTTACCCACAAATCCATCCCAGGAGCACCCATGTTTACTAAGGGTAGATATGGTTAATTATGTGACAGGGTCATTGCCAATGAAGGCAATAAGATAACCACCCACACTCAATGCTTCCCGCTTGAATTCATTTTTAAATATCTTTTATGGGAGAAAGTCAGACCATTGTTGCTTGCCAAGGCCAGGTCAAGGAACATCCTCAACTAAACCATATTTTGGTTTTAATTCACAAAGCCACTCCCAAACTGGAACAATTAGTGGTGTATCATCTCCACTTAATCACTCATCGACTAATTCCTGTTGGCTCAATGTTTTTCCTATGTACCTCCTTCCTTAAAACAATCACTCACTGTATGGTCCAATCCCCTCACACCTCTCCCTACTATCAGTCGCTGATGCAACCCTGAAAGACAAAAAAAAAAAACAAAGGATCTCCCTACTCTCAGTCACTGATGCAATCCTGAAAGCCAAAAAAAAACGGCCAACAAAGGGGGTAATTCCAACTTGGGCCATGATATAGTGCCAATTTTGCGTTTTTCCATATCCACATTCTGTCCAAACACAAGAACTCAAAACTAGTTCTTCAATTTGATTCAAGATTCAAAAATCCTGGGTCATTGAAAGCTAGAGGCTTCATGATGGGCAGATTTGTATTAGATTTAATGCACCTCAGAAAAGATTAAATGATTAACCTTAACACTTAACAGTACTAGTATTCTGAAATTCTAGTCAGGCACACCAGTCATTAGAATAAAGTAAGAAAATGTTAAGAAAAACATGATAATGTGATATCAAAGGGGGGAAAAAGCAAGTTGGGTGTGGACACATGAGTGGGTTACAGGACATAATTAAATTTAATTTAGCTTTCGAGAAGTTAAAGACGATAATTAGGAAAATGAGGCAAAGAAGTTAAAAGGAAAACCTTCGTTCCATAGTGATTAGTGATTTTCGGCATTTTTCCTACTTTCTATCTTTTATTAATAATTCCTTTGTTTCTTAATGCTTGCAACTATTTGACTTTTAGGCTTGCTAATGCACATCTTTGACCATTAATATTCTTTGTTATCAATCAATGAAATTATAAATAATTGACATTTGGAAAATACATATTGAGACTAATTCAATAACATTTTACTTAATAGCATTTTTATTTGTATATAATAAAAGACTTAGTCATAGTTAATAGATGAATAGTGCAAAAGTCAATACAATTGCAAATACTAAGAAACTGAGAAAGTATTAACTAATCTAAATGCTCCATCTCTGTATACATCAATTACACACAACCTTACTAAAACCATTAAGGAACAAAAGGAGTACATAAGAGATGAAAGAGGGGCAAAGAGGAAAATAATAACAAAAGAACATTAACTAAAAGAGAGAATAATGAATCCATTCTGAATCCAGAAAGTAAACGTTTATTAGATAGAGATCTTAGAGGGATTCAAAGTTGGGAATATCCTTCCAAAAATTAACTAAGCTAGTATCATGAAATAGACAACAAATTCACGAGCAGAAGTTAACAAGGTTTCAGAGAGGAATGAAGATGGTGACTATTCTTGCCTTATACTTCAAAGTTCAAATCTCCCTAGGATGAAGTAGAGTTCTTTTATTTGGAATGGGTTCATGAAATTAAGATCTCCCTTCACTAATTTGCCTCTGATGAAGAACAGTCTAGTTGCCAGAGACAGACTGCTTCAGTTTCGATCTGTAGACCCGAGATTTTAAAACGAGTTCTCTATTTGTTTGCGGAGATGAAAAGGTGTTTACTTAAGTGAGTTTGAAGGAGATTGTAAGATGGTGGAACTCCAAGCAAATAGTTCTATAAACTCATTGTGTATTGTGGATGGGATGGAAGGATCCAAATATACCGAGAAGTTTGCCAACCCACAACTTTGAAAATTATAAGAACTTGATATTATAAAACTATGTAACGAGACGAAAATAACAAGATCTCACATGACAGCTTTTCCATTTGTATACATAGTAAAACAACATTAAAGTGGAATACGTAAAATAGTGTCAAAAGTCAATATGGTACAACTAAAAAAGACGGATGAAGTATTAATTATCAACGTCCAATTTCGGAAAACATGATCACCTTCTATAGGGAATCGAGAAAGCAGCAGCCAAGTTCCGAGATCACTATGAACATAATCAATAACTATAGATTGGTATGTAACTCCTAGAAGTAGGTATATAGTTTTTTCAAGAGAACTCATTCCATGTATCGACGAATATGAATTAGGAACTTCTCATAAGACAGCTACATAATGGGCTCACAAAGCAACCATTAGTTGAACACAGAAATGCAAGGAATAAAATACTAGTAGTACTTTATATAAAGAAGAAGAAAAAAGAAAAAGGATTGAGAAAGCTAACCATGTATGAGAGAAAACAAGCTGCCATTAGGCTGATAATCATAGACCAAAAGTCTCTCATCCTTAGCCTGAAAATAACACCTCAATGGGACCAAATTAGGATGTCTAAGTGCACCAACTGATTCCATGTGACGCTCAAACAACTCATTCCCTGCACTTCCAATCTTAGTAGCATCCAACCTTTTCACACACACAATCAAACGATTATCTAACACAGCCTTATAAGTAGTACCAATAGTCCCTCTTCCCAACAGTTCAGCTGTAGCCCTCATCAGCTGCTCTAACGTATAAAGTTCAGTCTCTCCCGCACAGAATGCCAAGCTCCCACTCTTCCCTCCTACTGCTACTGCTACTGCTACTGCTGCTGCTGCTTCTTGCTGCGCGCTCTTCACTTTCTCTTCCCTCTCCTCTTCCGTTCTCATCACTGCCGCTGCATTCGCTGTCGCCGAATAATCCAAAGCCATTGTGCCTTCCCTGTGATTGTCTCTCCTCTGATTCCTCACAGCTAAAGCAAAACAAGTGATGGAAGCAATAAGAACCATTAATCCTATACTAAACCCCCAGATAATAGCTTTACCAGTGTGACTCTTTCCACTTGGCTGACTCAGCTCTACTCCGCGCAATTGCGCATTCTGCTGCCCCGCCCCCGCCCATGAAGGCTGAGGCTCAGGGGCGGGGCCGAAGCTGAACCCGAAGAAATGTGTCTTGTTACATTCTTTGTGTAGAATGGCTCCGCATAAACCCGGGTTTTGCGAATAACAAGACAGGCTGAACTGAGACAATGCTCGCGTGACAGGAATAGGACCGTTGAGGTTGTTGCTTGAAACATTGAACACTGACAAAGTGGACTGATTCAGAGGTGGGATGGTTCCATAAAACCGGTTAAACTCGAGCCGGAGATTATAGAGCCGGTCCAGCTGAGTCAACCAGGTGGGTAACTCGCCGGTGAGATTATTATAAGAAAAATCAACGGTTCTGATGCGATGGAGTGTTATAATCGACGGTGGAAACAAGCCAGAGAAATGATTGTGGTGAAGAAAAAGGGCTTTGAGGTTGAAGAGACCAGTGAGGTTTGGGATGGGCCCACTTAACGAGTTATTACGAAGACTCAAAACTCGGAGTTGGTCTAACCGAGTTAACGAGTTAGGTGTAATAATGCCTCCTCCAAGATTCTGGCTTTCAATCACTAAACGAACAACTCTGTGATTTAAGCACTCAACACCTTGCCACTTGCAATGAGAATAAGAGGTGTTAAACCATAGATTGTTGTTTATATCAGCTTTTTTGGCAAAATCTAACAGTGCACGAGCATCAGTACTGGGTAAGTGTGAGTGTGAGTGTGAGAGTGAGTGTGATAATGTAAAGAAGAAGAAAACAACTAGAATGAGTGATTTTCTCAGCATTGTAAGCGAAAGGTTAAATTAGAGGCAAGAAATTTTGGGTTTGAATCTAAGCATTTTGGTGGAAGAGTAAAGAGATGGGTAAAAAGAAAAAGAAAAAGAAAAAAGAAGTTTGTGAGTCCAATGAATATGACAAAGTGAGAAAAGAGTCAGGAGAGTAATGGTGAAAGAAGCAGAGTGTTGGGAGTCTGGGTAGGGTGGCAGAGTATCACGTGTTAGAGGTGGAAAAGCGGGCTATGTTTGGAGTTGCTGGCCTGTAACTACTTGTTCTACTTTATTAATTATTATTGTTTCATCCGTTTTAAATTACTCGCAACATGAAAAGGATGCACAAGTTTTACGAAGAAAACCGGATTTTGAGAGATAAAAAGAAGAATTCATATGATAATGAGAGAAGTTATTGTCATCTTTGAAACTAATTTGAAAGGGAGGAAATAAAACTAAACTTGAAAACTTTTGAGACCAAACCTACAACTCTATAAGTTTAGTACTTGTGTTGGTATTGGAATTTTGTTACTATCCTTAGCTCGTATTCACTCTATTTCTCTTAGCTTGCCTAATTGAACATTAGTTGATTTTTTTTTTGAATTTTTGGTTAGAATGTTAGATTGGGTTCGTAAAAGACGAAAGAAAAGTGGGACCAAATAATATATATACTGTATGTTATAGGCTTATAGCAAGTTGGTGGTTCTCATCACCATTAGTAATACAGGTAATCTATTTGGGGCCATCTCAAAAAGGAGATGGTGCAAATAAAATTTGAACGAAGGGAGTAATTATATTTCAATAAGTGGTCGATTTGTTTTCTTGAACATAGTTCCTACTTCTTTTGATTTTTATTCGTTTGTCAATTTATAACTTTGACCATTACTTTAATCATTATACGAGAAAATTATATTAAAAAAATTGATATTATGAAAGAATACATTAAGATACGTGTTGTGCGGTAAATTTCGAATTGTACCTGACCAGTTTTAGCGACATGTCCAAATTCTGTCTGCATGACCGTCAAGCACGTGGTAGTATTCCGCGTTGAATGAAGTCATTGCCCGTTGAAGCAGTTGAGATAAAAGGGGAGGAAGACTGCCATAAATCAAGGGTCTTTAGCTGGAATATTTGTCATTTGTAACAACCAATAACGGTAACTAGGTTAGGATCTTTTTATTATAAATAGATTTAACATATAGCCAAGTATAAGGCATCTGATTACAAGCTATTTAATTCTTCTTCTTCTCTAAACTCTTGTACTTACACGGCTCTACTTACAATTATACTTCGATCAATATTTTTATTCATCTTTATTTAGCACTTAGATTGATTGCCTAACTATTCTTGATATATTAATCCTACTTGGTGAAATTTATCCAAAACAATACGTCTAACAATATCTTATTGTAAATGTTCACAAAATATTCAAATCTATAGAATAATATAGATTGAAAAGAAACATGTAATTTCTTAATTCTATTTTCTTACGGGACAACTAGCCTACAACTTGGTAGTATGGATTGGAGGAGATGGAGCCATTGTGGCTTATTCCATCTAGCCTCCTTACAACCCTATGATGACTAAAGGTAAGATGGAACATCTGTTAACAAAGATAATACAATATTTTCTAGGATAATAACATTTAAATTATAAGAAATTCTATCTAATCCATATCACAACTAATACCGCAAATATGATAAAATTTCGGTGTCTATACTTAAAATATTTTAAAGTTGGCTCTAAATAGTGCAAAAGTTAATGTGTTGCAACAAATTAAAAGAAAAAAAGTTAAAGTAAGCAATACTCCCTCGTTTTTTATTAATAGGATTCTCATTAGCTTTTCGTACATTGTCCAAGACATGTGTTTAACTATGTTCTTCCATCCCAAATTAATTGTTGCAGCATTCTTTTTGGGTTGTCCCATGTGTTTGTCAATGCCATATTTGACCATCTTATTCTTATCCAATCACACTTTTACTACAGTTGCGCCATACACATACTTACTCACTTTTTTGTTTCTCTATGCATTTTTACTTTTCTGAAAAATAGTACCAAAATGGTTTGTGGCAATTATATTGGGACTCGATGAGTATAAATGTAATTATAAAGAGTTGATAGATTGAACGTACAAATTGAGATAAATCTAACAAGATCTCAGATGATTATATTATTTATTAAATATAGTTGATAATTTATAGCCAAAATTTACAAGATTGGAATTTGAAAAAAGTGAATGGGAAGTCTATTAAGAAAGCCTTAGATCAGACTTTCTATTCTCTAAACATTTGTTTGCATTTTCCTTCCTCAATTTTATTGCAAGCTTTTACATACGATTTTCAATTAGCTGGATCAAAAATAGGAAACTACACGTGTATATTGAGTATTAACCTCTTCCAACATGTAAAATAACATAGTGGTTGAACATAATTTATCCAGTAATAGCAATGTTCTTCAAATAGGAATAAACACATCATGTACTTAAGTTCATTTTTACAATCAATTTCAAATTCTATATGATACATGTGAATCAATCTGAGTCACTTCAACACATTACCAACATAGAATAATCAATCCCATTAATTATATCTAGACTTATCTAATTCACAAGTAATATCTCGAAAATCGTAATTTTCAAATCACCATCAGTAACTTATGAAATACCGATTAATCTTCAAGCATACAAAAAAGAGAAAGTAAATGCAACGGAAGCGCTAAAAACTCTTAACTCCAACTTTGAGGGACATTTTCCTTCAAAGCAAATAAATACCCAATAATGATCTAAATCCAATCCAAAATCAACCCAAAGTAACAAAAGGCATATTGAAAAAAATACCAAAATCAAATGAGAGTGTTACTTTTACTTCTTTTTTTCCATTATCGACTCTAAAGACATGGAACTCACAAGGGATGATAAACATCTCACGAGTAGATGTGTTGAATACAAGTTTTCGTGTAACAAATATTATTTGTGTATATATCAAATATTGTTTGTGTATGTAAAAATAGTGTTCCTGTTGTTTTTCCCTTATTTGTTATACGAAACACAAACAATATTTCTACATACACAAACAATATTTGTTATATACACAAACAATATTTGTTACACGAAAACATGAGTTAGACACGTCTAACTGTTAGAGATTTATCAAACCTCTAGAACTCACAATATGCAAATAAAAAAAAAAACTTACGAGTACAACCTAGAAGAAGAAAACCGGGATCCAGATAAATAGGTAGAGGAGCCTAGAAACATCTGGGTTGTCAAAATTAAAACCCAACAAAAAAAGACATCATCGGGTGAAAAAGAAAAGAAGAGCATAGTTTGCGTTTAGTGCATATATCATTAGTACATGAGAAGAATCGTAAAATCAGGTGCATCTTTGGTGTTGCAAATTGAGAGAAATGCGTAAAAGATGAATGAAACAACAGCAACAGCAACAACAACAACAACATGGAAATGGAAATGGAAATGGAAATAACAGAGACGCCTCCTTCCAATGCCACACCAAGTGACATGGCAGGTGGTTTCCTTGCATTGGCTCGTCAACTCGTCGATGAGGGCAACCCTTCCCAAGCTCTTCAAGCGGTACTTTTTTCTCTCTCCTCCTTTTTCTTGCACCACTTCACTTTTCTTGTACCACTATCAATGCTAAGTTTGTTGTTATTTCTTGTTAAACCAATAATTTAGTGGACGATTATCACTAATCTATTATGTACAAAAGTTAATTTCAACTTGTTCATTTTCCGTAATCTGCTTCTGCTGCAAGATTAACTAGTTGTGTCCAAATTATTGAATAATAGATTACTTCTCATTCGATGTGGATCTTTTATGAAGGATTATTAGGTTTAGTAAGAATCCAGGTTTAAATTTCAAATTTAAGCAAATGGAGGGGGGTATTTCTTGCGAATTTCAGCTACCGTGTATTCGAGCGCTCGAATTAAGTTTTTTTTGGAATTCTTGTTAGTTTCATGTAGATATATAGCCTTAAATTGTGTTAACATTCTGTACTTGATTTTTTGTGTGTGTATGTTTCTGTGTATTATAGCCTTAAATTGTGAGTAGGATAAGCAGCAGCGGTGACAGTGTGGCTCTGGAAATAATTTATAGGCGGATTTTCGTACTCGCTGTGGGTTGTGTGTGTAATCTTTGTGTTCTTGTTCATTGATATCCTTACTTTGCAAGCTAACTTTTCTTGGAGTTTAGATTTTTAGTGTAATGTGAAGCATATTGAAGAGCCGAAAAACCTAATGACTATGATTGATTTCAGGCTTTAAATGAATACAAACAGAACTGTGGTTAGACATGTGGATTGTATAGGTTTTTAAATGATTAATGACCAAGTAAATGAGAGAGCAAGAGAGGAAGAGACAGAGGGAGTTTCTGTTTCATCTTGGACTTGATTATTGGACTACTAATGAATCTTAGTCACACAAAACTGTTATGCCCTTAGGTAGTGCTTTGATTCCTTCTCACAGCAATTAGGTTGCTAGATCAACGTCTATTCTATCTTGAGGCTAGTAAATCAGAACTTCTTTCTTATATCCTCTTATTATTTATCGGAGTTCAAGATGTGGTATTCGAGTTGTGTGCCTGTGGCATGTACAGGATGACTGCAAAAGAAGGTTTGGCTAGTAAATTAGAACTTCTTTCTTATATTCAGTGTGTTTGTGGTAATACTTGAATATATTTTTTTAATTAATGACATATTGTTAAATCTCAATATTATGAAATATGGTATATAATATCAATATTGTAAGAACCACTAATTTTGTGTTCTGCTTTTGAACTGTTCAGTGTTCGCTTTGTGTAAGCAATACTGATAATAAGATCGTTAATCTTACGGCTAATCGACCAGATTGGTAAAATAGAGTGGATTTTGTAAAATTTGATTTCAGAGTTTTGGAGTGTCCCTATGCGTGGTTCTTCGCTCCATTCAACAGTTAGATGGTGCTAGTTTCATTAAGTTTCAGTTCTTAAGGGATCAATCTAACTTGAGTTACTTCTGTAACCTAGGGTCAGTATATGTTTTGCTCAACCAGATGCTTCTCTTCTGGATGAATTAAACGAGGACTGGAATCAGCTTATTTCTAAGATTATGAGTGTATTACATAAATAATTCTTTACCTACTAACCGGACTGGTGTTTGGATGGGCGCGAAAGTTATTATACTGTTTGCATAGCAAACATGATATAGTTTATCACAGAAGATCAAATCGATGACCTAGTGGCGGATTTAGGGGGTGCCTATCCGGGCCATGACCCGCCCTATAATCCAAAATTATATCAAATTGATGAAGTGGAGTATCTAAACACAAAGCCGTTCTTTGCGCAGCTAGATGGAAGTGTTTGATTTCTTTTCTAGTCACTAAATTTACGTGCTTTCACTTCTCCTCTTAGGTCTAATGTCCCCCAGTTTACTTTGGGATGGGCTCTTAAAGAAGTGGACGAATTTGTGGGGTGCACACTACAGTCCTTCCATCTCCTAGATGTGGCGCGGATCGCAGTGCTAAATTTGTGTGTGATTTGCATAGCATCTGCTGCTCCTCTTTCTGGACTTTGGAGCTTTGCTGTCTATTGTGGTGTAATGTAATACCTCTAGAATGCCCGAAATTGAGATTATTCTCATTTGCACATGCTTTAGGTCCTGTCTGAAGTTAACTGACACAGGAGTTTTTTGTGCTTTGAGTGCCCAACAGAAGACAAGAACTTAATCTGTAATGTATCTTACTGCGCCATTGACATGAATAAATGTTACTAATGCGCCTGTTTTATTTTTAAGCTGTAGATATATGATATCATGTGCATTCAGCATCCGGTGTGCATTAGATCTATATAAGTAGAATGATTAAAAATGTAGGTCATACTAATGATCAGTTTGGTCAATTTTTGTCCCAAATAGGTAGTTATGGCTATGAGAACAAAAGGAGGAGAGGAGGCTGTTCTTTACATCTTGCAACGTGCGCGTGAGCTATACAGGTCAAAACTACAGGCAAGTGCTGAAGCTGATCAACTTGCTTCTTTATTTGCCGAGTGTGTAATTGCTGAAGCTCAGCCCACAGGAAGCGAACCATCATCATCCCCGCCACCATTATTCTCATCATCACCAGCACCACCAAGTGTGTCTGTCTGTGAATCTGATTCTTATGGAAAGTCAATTTTGGCTGAGACAGGAAGAAAGCAAATTGTGCTCGATGCCTTCTCTGATGGCAGTAGTTTCATCTGTTTGCAGTGTGGTGGTCTTGTTAGCAACCATCGTAAAGATGAACATTATACTTACTGGTGTCAGGTTTAAGTGCATCTTGAGAATATTGCTGTGATGGTCTTGTTAATAACATAATGCCAGGCGCTTTGTAAAGCTGATATATACAATGCCGTCATAAATTTGTTTGGTTTTTCTGTCCAAGATGCTATATTTGGTTGTATGAGAGAAAAGGATTGCTGCTATATGCTTAGGCGAGGCCATTGAAGGTGGTAAGTACATGGTTTACAGAATAGGTCGAGAATTATGTTCTGTTTCAAGCCAGCTTTGGAACATCTTCAGTTTTTTACACCGCCTTCATCTTTATAATCAGTTATTTAATGCCTTCATTTGCTCTATGTTAATTGCAACTCATAGAGATTCACATCTTCCAATAGATAATCTAAAAGTTTAATGTCTCCATTTATCTAAAATTAATACTTCCCGTAGCAAAATAGATGTTACATTTTGAAAATTACATTATTCACCTACTATATTTGACCATGTATTTTTTAGTTTTAGATAAAATCAATTATTACTATATGATATGTTGTTGGATTCGTCTCAATGGATATTTTCATAATATTAACTTCTTATAATTTTTACAAATATACAATTAAAGTTATTAATGGTCAAAGTACTGCATCGACAAGCGTGAAAGTCAAAGTGTAACATCTATGTTGTTACAGAGGAAGTATTTTGAATGTATATATTGAGACTAATCTAACAAGATTCAATATGACTATATTTATCCTTGTGTAAAAAGCATGATAGATGTACATAGTATCATCTAACCTCTGCCTCTCATGTGTCAGATCACCTTTGTCATATTACTTCACTACTAAGAGCCAAGTCCAATATCATTTCCCTAACCGATCATACCATATTACAATAGTCATTCCAAATAACAAGTCAAAGTATGTAAGTCCATAACGTGTAGTTATATTGAACATATGTATATTTGTTTGCATTCTACTATCATCGCCACCCCAAAAATTATGCTTTAAGTGCTGGTTTGATTTTATTGATAGTAAGTTATTCTTTGAAAAATTAAAAGAAAGAGAGTTGCTCAGGTGTCTGCTAAAGATTCTGCTACTTTTACACGATCAGGATCAACAAACAGAACTCTTCTTAATCTCACAGCAAATTTGGAAACCTTTACTGTAATTCAATCACTTCTTATAGAGTGTAATTCAATCAATGTGCTACATACATCAAGCATGAAAGCCTAGTACAATTCAATAAGTTTAGCTAATACAATTTCCTACTTTTTTTTTTATAATATATTAACAAAATTAATCTTGTGTTTACACACTGCAGACTATACGAGACTGCCTACAGACCAAAAACACAACAAAGGGAAATAAAAACCACCCTTCATTTACATTATCATTACATATGTCATATCAAAGAAATCCTTATTCACAAAATAAAACCATATAAAACGAGCGTTAGAAGCCGTCAGATGGAAGAAGATAACTAAGTACCAGAAATGTCAATGCTGGAGTTAACCAGCTTGTGTTTTCCGCTGACTGCTTTGGCATATAACTGGTAGCATCATCACTGCTTTACAAGATGCTCCCTTCTGCCCAACAAATCACCTCTAAAGAATTAAACACCAATGCATCCAATTCATTATAAAAACCAAGTTCTCCAAGACATACATAATGGGCCACTGTATACAACTGCATTCTTCTAACCTGGAACAAATGAATGGACAAAAAGTCTGAAAATAGTGTTGAAATGCCTTGACAGAAATTCAGAAAACAAAAGCCAGACGTCTTTGGTAACAATTGCAACACAAAAGAGTTCTAAATTCCAACTTGACTAAATCAATTCATCAACTTTAACTCATACAAGAAACAACATAACTGTACAGGATTGCGTTTTTTACAAGTTTGGACAGATGAAAGAAAGATATGGGACATGATGCTGCGATTTAACTTCTACGCAAAGGAAACAGTAAAGTATTCAACCAGTGCAAGTCATGTGTCTATTCCCAGACACTAACTCATATAATCAAACTGATTAGTTCATAAACCACCCCATCACTATGTCTCAGTCGTCAGAGGACATAATGAGCTGGTATCTAAAAGATTCAAGTAAAAGATTTCTCTGATTATGTCTAATATCATGACTTGAAAGAGTTCCCATATGCGCTCGCCAAGAGCACTAAGAATATCTCAGCTCCGCTCATGATTTGACAAACTTTTCACTCGATTCATTTCTTAGTAAAGAAAATCCATCCAAAGTATAGTTTAAAGCCAATTCTGTTCCCATGAATTTTCTTTTGAAATGAGGCTACAGCATCCATTTTCCCTCCCAAATTGGAGAGATTTGGAGGGAAAAGTGGAGCTCCATCTTCCCCCTCCCTTTCTTTCCCCTGCCCTTCCTTTCCCTCCAAACAAAGTGTAAATGATCAATTACCATGCAGATGGTAATACAATGCTATAAACGGCATTACAAGTATCAGTACTTAATATTAATGGCATGTTTATGCTTGCCAAACAGATAATTAGTATGCAATAGATAAGAAAACACTCACCTATATAGGTATTGCTAGTCTAACTCTGACGTATGTGTGGATGTACGTGGAGGTCAAACCACACAAAGCACCATGACAAAGTATTACATCATATCTATCAATGCCTGCTGCCGAGGCTTTGCCTTCACTATTGTCTCATCACAGTGCTTAATCCATTCTGACAATCTCCATGGTTTTTGCCATTTCCATTTGAACTGTAATATCCACTGGTGATGACTCCTCTTCCATCTCCATAGCTTACCAGCTTGTCCTGCAACTGCTAATTTCTTCATTGATGACTGTCCAATTGGTACCATCTGCGTACAGAGGAAAAGTCCTTTTTCATGAAGGAAACAGATAGGAGGCTAGCTAACAGAAGGAAGCAAGAAACAGAAAACCAACCTTTTTCGGATCAATATATGCTGCCGATTCTTTGATTTGACCATTAGCAATACCAGGGGTATACTTCAACTGTTTCTGAGCAGGTTTTGATATTGGAGAAAATGGGCCACTCATGTCGTGAGTGTCGTCAACTGAGTGTTTTACTGATCCTTGTGAATTATTCTGCTCAGTGACAAATGTAAATTAGATCAGACTACAAAAAGATGAAAAGAAAAAGGAAATATATAAGTGGTCAAGAATTTTAAATAAAGATAAGAGAATAGAGCACACATAACAATCGTTCAAGAATCTGAAACTAGCATTGCCAAATCTTAACTAGACTTCTATATCAAAGGGCTTTTGGGAGTGAATCATGCAAATTACTACCTCCATTTCCCAATAAGTGCATCACTTTCCTTATTTGGAATAGTCACAATATGTGCAACCAAGCTCAAAATGGTAAACAAAGTTCAATATTATTACAAATATGTCACTATAAAGCAAGAGGGGACCACTACTTTTTTGTTTCACAACTTGAATTACCTTACTTTATTCTGGCCCCAACTTTCTCTTTCTACATTCCTTGGTATTCCCCCACTTTCTCCATGATGCACTTATTGAGAAACGGAGGAAGTATTAAATTAGAACCTCAGCGTCACTCAAGTCAACTTATGATACTCCAGGTAGGATAGTTTGAACATATTTCAGGTCTAATTAATTAGGATTCACAGGAGTCAGGAGACAAATTACTTGCCAGGCTTGAAATGCATCTTAAAAATACTCCGCAAAAACTAAACTTCATCTCACCGATGCAGATGTAGCAAGAGCAACAGCAACTGCTTGCTCTCTCAATTTGAGGTCCTTTTCCACCTCCTTTCTCCGTGTTTCACTCTGCCTCAAGAGACCTACTAGTTCTTTCAGATGCTCCTTCATTTCCTTCATTTCAGTTTCCTTGTCATATAACTGACATCTGTTAAGAAACAAGACTAATATGAGCTCCAATGTTGACACATAAGTTTTCACAAGAAAAACTACTGAAACAAATCATTAACAGTCTAACAGAATATCATGCAGGTCATCTTCCAATCCAAGATTTAAAACATCATCAAGGTTAACAATTACATGCATAAAAAACGATTCAATTCAATAGCAAACATGTTTTATACATATATTTCTGATTACGAATTATTTTCAAAGCTGTAGGATACCATCAACCAAAAAAGAGCAAAACCATTGGAATTTTAGATCTTGATGGTGGTTTATTTTATCTCTTTTGGATGAAACTTTGTAAATTGTCTTAAAATCCAGAATACCAACCAATCAGGGCAGTACCATTCTGAAGCTAGATCAGCATTACACTCATCAGAACGTAATGGACAACACCAAAGAGGAATAAATAGAGATTAGAGGAAAGAGACTGTCTGATCCACATGTGGAGCAGCAACGAACACAGACTCAATAAAAAAGAATATTTAAAGATGAATCAATTTTGAAACCAATCAATAATTATAAGAACCTCGTATCTCCAAGAGAATTGAACATATATTGCAGCAAACTTTTGGCATCTCCCATTGATCGCAACTGGTTCCAGCGACCACGATTACTAAAAGCACGTTCCCTCTCTTCTGCTTCTGAAAGTTGTGAAGCCATTGCCACTAGGGAATTGGATGATATGCTCAGCATATTTTCCAGAGATGTGATTCTAGCCATCCTTGCATGCGGTGAAAGGGAAGATAATCTGCATATGATCACGATCAAATATTTCATTAACCATAATTGCAACAGAAATCAACTACCTTTCTAACTGCTAAGGCAGTCTATATTATTCTTTAGTAACTGGGGCAACAGATTCCTAACTAAGAATTTGCATGAATTGCACCTTGAGAATCCATTCTTTCCTTTAGGAGTGCTTAAGTCCTTTGAAGCAAGCTCTTCCAGTTGTTTCAACACAGACAACTCCTCTGCAAGTGCAGTACGTCTGGAAAAGGCAGAACCATCATCAATGTATTGTAAACCAATTCATGGATGCTGACTTTTGCATATACCAATTCAAACAGAATACGTACACTTGAGTTTGTTTCTCATATTCAAAACGCACTTCATGGACGTTTACCATGACTTCTAACTCGTGATCAAGCCAGCGTTGCAATGTTTTCTCGTTGGTCTGAGATGCAAAAGACTCCATTAACAAAACATAACTGGACAAATATACTTGAGATTGGAAGATAACTAGAAAGTACACATGGATATTACCTGCCCATTCGTTCCATTGCCATTAGCGACAACTGGAAAATTGCAGAGAACAAAATAAGAAACCAAGCATTAGGAACAGCATAGATGGAAATTAGAATACAACATTCCTACTACTAAAGCTATTATCTTCTGATGCACAAGGAAATGACAAGGACGTATAGTATACAAGTATTCTGATTTATATATTTCATTCAATTTAATTAGGGTGAAATATTTATATACATTCTTAGGATGGTCGGAGGTACACTGGGATATCTTATTTGTGGCCTCTAGGATACTAGAAAAAACAAATCACAATACCCTAGGAACTTCATTATTTTCAGCACTGAGGGTGCTTGAATAGAAAACTTAAAATAACCACAGGGTACCTTTATTGCTGTTTTTAGGCTCAGATATAATATACGTCTACAAGAATGATACCTGAGTTATCACGTGCTGAATATTTACGAGCTTCAAGCAACTCCTTTAATCTTTTGGTGGCCATTGCAGCTTCTTCTGTTTTTCTTTGCAGAACCTGAGAAAGTTAAAGAAATTGCTTACAGCATCTAACTGGAAGGGGTCACAAGCATTACCAGGTTTGTGATTCTCATGAGCGGAACTTACAGACTCAGAGATATGCTATAGACAGTAAAAACTGATAGACATGGCTGGAAAAAATCATACAATTTCTGTATTGGAGGGGATATATCGGCACAGCACTTCATCAAACAATAAACAAAACAAAGACTTATTCCACTTAACATTATTGGAAGTGAAATATTTCTCAGAAAGGCATACGATTTCAATAAATTTATTCGCACTTAACTCTCCAAGGGATATATTTCTATCTGATATGCCTCACAAATATATTCTGTCAAGAACAAGAATCCTTATGCCAAAGCTCGGTAAGATAGGAGTTGATGGCAACAATATACAAGTGCAATAAAGGGAGCAAGTAGTAGTAAAATTGGCATTTTAGGAACCAGAGAAGAAATTGACAGTTAGGCTACTCGTTGATATTGATGATGTCATTAGGCTTTAGCACTAATGAGAACACAGACTTCAACATGAAAAATTGCAACAACCAACATCCCTCAGATATGTTAGCGAATGAATGATTGTTAATATAATAAATAAAAACTAATATTTGGGACAATAATTTTCATTCTAAATGATCTTGGATAAAAGATAAATAAATAAGCAAGCGAGGCTTACCAGTTTCTGACGTTGATTTAGAGCTTGAAGCTTATGCCTCTCATATTCGTTCCTCCTACCCTCCTTACGTAACTGCTTTAAGAAAGTACAACTAATGAATAAACAACAGCAAGATGTTTGAACTGTTGATTGATAGTAATTATTATAGGCCAAACTGGAAGATGGAATACAAAGAGAGCAAAAGAAAAGTGCGTAAAAGTAGGAGAAAAGCAGAGGAGCAAGAGACGGCAAAAAATAAAATGAAGGGAGCTCGCTCATAACAAGAAAGAGCAAAGTGAACAGCACCTGCAGAAGTTCCTTTTCTCGAGAAGCTCTCCATTGTCGAAATTGTTCTGCCTCTTGCTTGATTTTATGTTGC
The DNA here is from genome assembly GCA_947648045.1 of Beta corolliflora. NCBI lineage: Eukaryota > Viridiplantae > Streptophyta > Magnoliopsida > Caryophyllales > Amaranthaceae > Beta > Beta corolliflora. The sequence continues at coordinate 8,823 of CANSZD010002801.1, read as the reverse complement.
AATTGAACCTAGATTTAGAGAGCATCAGTAGAATGTAATCATTGTTGTTTTGATTTTGGACATGTATAATGTGAGTAGGAATTCAACCTTCTGCGCTTTTATGAATTGTATCTCCTCTTGCAAGCGTTTTGCAGCTTCTTCACTTTTTTGTTTTTGTTTCAACAGCTGAACTTGGTTCTCTTGTTTCTTTTTTAGATCGAGAATCTACAGATGTACATTGAAGAGAAGACTAAAAACATTTGACAGACATGATTGATAATCTGTTTTCAACGTCAAAGGGAAAAATCGGAAAATAATGCCCGTCAAAACCTTACCTGTGCCTCAAGTGCCTTCAATTTCTGAGAATGAACATCTTGCAGTTTTTGCGTTTGACCATCAGAAGAAGCAGCAAGATTTTCTATCTCAGCTGAAAGCCGGTCTCGTTCTAGCTGCAGTCATTAAAAATAACCCAAGTGAGCAGAACCATAAAACAGCTTTCTTGGAAATCTAGATAAAAGTACGAATTATATAATTTAAATTGAACCTGGACAGCTTTTTTCTCATCCTCAAGTTCCATTAGTTTCTTCCCAAAATGCTGTTTAAGTGTCTCAGTATCTGCTTCTCCAAAAAGCTTCATCTCAGACTGCAAAGAAGAATATATAGTCTCAAATAAGTTGCAGAATTTGTAACCCTGTCGCTAAACCGGCTTCAGGATGTGTGTTTAGACTAAAGTGTAACTTACACCATTTGTTAGAAGTTAAATGGTCCAAAAGAAAAACAAGGATAGATATGAGTATGCTATGAATTCAAGTAATTAAGTAACAATTACGGGCAAATAAGATCAATTAGGCTAAGATAGTTATGTTATTGATAAAAAGGAGTAATGTTTATCAATATACAGCCACACACCCTCAACTTTCGAGAGGTTGAGGTTCTCTCCCAAAATGCCAAACCCACTTTTCAGTATTTTCACATGGCCTTTCTCTTTCTACCCTTCAAGATATTTATAACATCAGCTAACAAACTAGTAAGCCAACTCGTAAAAGACTGATCTACCCTCACATAAGTGCCTCACTGATTATTCTCATTTCTCTGGTCCTTTCTCCCCTTTGTAGCATATGTCAACATCACAGGTGGTCTGGCCTGATACATAGCAGAATAATGGTGACTCTCAAGATAATCGTTTTTGTATTTCCAGAGTAAACAATTAGTTTTTTAAGAGGTTAGCGTAGTAACTTTTGAAGAGGTACATAGCAGTAAACATATTTCAAGTAATTCTATGTACTACTTCGTCGAGTGTGAGATAAAAAATAAGCCACAGGATATCCCATCTAATGATGACCACACACGTTTTCTTATTTATTTTAGAAACCCTTTGAGGCTTCAAAAGCCACATCTCCAATTCTCCACTGGGCTTCTGCTCTAATACTCTTCAATCTATTCTCCTCGTGCACCAATTTTTTATTCACCGTCTCACTAATTTACCATATTCTATGTGCACTACGTTTCGGCGTTCCTCGTGATACCATCAACAAATGGTAATGGAGCCCTAAAGAATTTTTTTGTTCAGTGCTAGTGATAATCTAGGGCACTGTACAAAGGAAAAATAGGGAGCACAACTTCTCCGAATCACATATGGTGACGAAAATAACATGAAAAAACCTAAACTCTTATAAATGCTGGCATGTTGAAATTTGACCAAATCATTTTGAAGTTTGTCGTACTTTCCTATAATTCGCATGTAGCACAATCTATCTGTCTCAAGAATGCTCTAGGTTTTGAAGTTTTAGTTCAAGGGGGAGTGAGAAGATGAAAGATTAACACAAGATAGCCAGAATAAGTGCAGGAATGAATGATATGAACTTTGAAACTTAGTCATTTTGTTTTTCCAAGAGTTGGAATTATGGTGACTTATGGAGAGAAGTATTGATATGCACTCCTCCATGGAGGTGAGCCAACATATAAACCAAAAATTTCATTCTGCAAACTAAGTTTCCTGATTTCTTTTATGCGCTTTATGATGCTCTAGCTTTGAGAGGCCTCGTATCTCCACTATGTTTCAGCATTAGAACTCTTCTACTTATTCACCCTTGTGGAAGAGATCTTATGTTTGATGTGACTCATCAAACACCACCATCACATAATCTCTAAAGAAACATTTTTGGTATAAAACATTACAGTGAATCAAACTCAGATGCTTTCATATAGTCAAATGACAAAAGAATTTTAAACAATAAACAATAATAATAGCCACCAATGTTATCACTTATTGGGACCCTACTTTAGATCGTAGTGGTTGGTAGGATCATATTGGTAGGATCATATTGGCAGGATCGGATCGTAGCGATCCTACAAACTTGGGTAACATAGTGATAATTATGCTACAATATGGTAAAAGACTCGTGTTAAAAATTTACACACGTTAATAATGAAATATTTTCTTTCGCAAACGGTGCTAGTAGTTCAATGCTCTAAGATTGAAGTGCATGATAAAATGTGAAATTACTTTATGAATTTTTATGATAGGATCGGATCGTAGAATCATGGAATCCTACAAAATTAAGATTCTATGTAGGATTGGGATCGATGAGGTCCTTCCGGACGTAGAATCATAGGATCTAAGATCCGGATTAGGATTTTAATAACAACGATAGCCACTGTGAAAGATTAGATGGAAACATATTGTCAAATGTATAGACATGTTCCGAATTTAAAATAAATAAAAAAAGCATCTTAAGGAGCAATAGCGGTCAATACAATTTGATTGGAGGTGATAGCAGCAACACAAGTACTGCATGATAAATCAACAGTAGATGTGTTTATTGTAGTAAAGAGACAACATCCGGATACATAAAGATACCAATTTGCAGTCTTTTTTATCCTATTAAAGATGACTAGTTGCTCAAATCTGCAATGCACCAATTGTTACAAATTCTCAAGAACATCATAGATACTAAGGCAATTGGGATATGACTGATGAACTGATGCATCATACAATCTATAACCATCCACATGTTTGATTCAGTTATTTGATATAACTTTAGTATTATAACATGATGAGCAACTCAAATGAGGTCAATTGGCACAACAGTCCGACTACATATCATACAGTATTACAGTCAATGGGTTCTAGTTGGAGGAAGTGAGCAATCTCTATATAAGTTTGGAGAAATAAGTATGTGAAAACTTTCTCCATCCGACGATTTTGCTTGTATATAATTCACATGAGCATATTAAATTCTGGAGGCAGCATCTTTGATTTAAGTAAGTCTTATTTAGACAAAATTGATGATTAATAACATAGGACAGAAAAATGGTTGTATCATGATATAGTATATAACAATTGTCATACCTCTTTCTGCTGCAGACGTTTATTCAACTCGTTTAATTCTTTGTCCATGGTGTTCTGAAGAACCTTGTGCTCCCATTCCTTTGCAGCTTCCTCATCTATGTCTTTGGAATCACCTATTAAAATTTGCAGTTCTATTATAATTTCTCTAATGTTATCTCAATAAACATAATTCAGAAGCAGCTCAGAGAATAAAAAGTAAACTATACAAAAACATCTTGATGGACTAATATTAAAACTAAGGGCAATTACATCCCCAATTTTCAGCTCTGGGGCTCTTTGGAAATCGAAGGGCAGTTCTCTTTAGAGGCTAGAAGTCATGATAAAGACAGCAAAGTTTTAGAATTCAAAACTAGAAAGCCATACCCATAACGATTTCACCCATTGTGTAATCAGATGAATCCATACTTTGGCGCCTCTTATGCCCCTCATTTTTCACTGAACAGATTTCTCCACCCTGGTCCTATACTCCAACTTATCAGTACAATGATATGAAAAGAGAAAATGTTGCTACTTCTACTATAAAACATGTATAATGCAAGAGAATCAATATAGTAAAGAATCCTACACAGGAGGACCAATGTCATGGAGAGAATCCAAGGTCCAGACTGAATTAAATCAAGAGTATATCACCTACCTGACCCAATGTATCACCCTCATCACCAGCATTATATCCACTGCGGTATTTACTAAGCTCTCGACGGAGATCCTCATTAGTTGATTCAAGCCAAGAAATCCTCTCCTTTAAGGCCTACAATTTAATGTCATTTAAATGACAAAAATTTATGCAGCCAAGCAGAGATAACATAAAGACTTGCATAATTTCTATACCTGTACTTCATTCGAAGATGCCCCTCCACCTCTTGCACAAAGTTCTGCTTGTAAATACTCAAGCTGCTGCCGCATCTTAATCATCTCATTGGATATTGGATCTCTATTGATCTATTACAAACAATAAAGTATAACTCTAAAATTAGCTCTGATCCTATTTGGCTATAAAGCCAAAAGGTTCATTTACTATATCTTGTGGAAAGGACATGTTATGCTTACCACTGGCTTATTCTGAATATTCCGTGCACGATTTGCATACTTAAGTGTGTTAAGTGTCTCTTCAGCGTTAATATCAGCCGGACTGATGCAAGCTGGAAAACAGATATCCGGCATAACTGGCATTAGAATAGGGCTTAACAGAATACATTGGAGCGAGAGAATGTACAGAAGGAAAAAGTAACTGCTTATATTTTTTATGCTGACACTGCATCAGGGAATATTGTACCAAATCAGACGTCCTACATGTTATCTAATGATGCAGTCTGTAGGAAGTTTAGAGAAACCAAAAGCTCTCTAAGAGTTTGCAAAAATGTGGTACTAGAATTACAAGACACGAATGCCAACAAGCAAAGTCAGCACAAAAGTAGCAAGAAGAATATATAGAGTTTATCATGGCAGACAAGTCGATTGGGAAATACTATGCAGCAATATCCTTTTCCAACCAAAAAGATAAACATAATCCTTCATATTACCTAATTATTTTATACAACCAAGAATTTATAAACAACTGCCGAAGTCTTCCTGCAATGCTTGGGCTAAGTAACTGCGGGTAGCAGAATTTTGCAAGCACAAAAAGCAAATGTATGAAAGGTCACATGAAAAGAGTAGCTTGAAAATCTTTTTAGTTGAAGAGTTGACACAATAAGGAATTAATAACATATTATATGACAAAGACCAAGTATATGCTAAGCCAGCAGTTCAGAATCAGCACAGCATAGACGATGGAGCAATGCAGTTGATTTACCATCACAAGAATAACAAATTTCATCCCAAATATGAAGACGGATTTCGAGATAAGACAATTACCAATCATAACAGTCCTGCTGTTGCCACCAAGTGAATCCTGAAGGGAAAACATGACATTAGACAAAGTGCTCCAAAATATAGTTGCAATTTGTGCAGAAATGAAAGCTGTTCACTAGCTCTTTCTTACAGCTTGTGACTTGTACCCAAGGTCACGTGTCAACAAAGTTATTAGAATCGCGATTCAAATCTTAAAATCTTACGATTTTACGATTCAAAATATGGTAGACCGATTCGATTCACGATTTTAGACGATTCTATACTATTTCCGTTGACTAGCGATAACCTCCCAAATTTAAATCATGCTAACAAAGAAAATAATAGATATATATTGTTAGTTATTGCCAATATAGTGGGTAAACAACTATTTTTTCCAATTTTTTAGGTCTTTGAACTTATAATTTTAGCAAATTCAATGAAGATTGAGTGCAATATCTTGATTATACGTGTTTGTAGAATCTTACGATTCAACGATTCGATTTTACGATTCGATTCTAAAGGTCGTTTCCGATTCAAACTAGAATCCCGATTTTAACAACATTGCGTGTCAATACTCTTTTAAGTTCCAAGAGTATCGTTCTTAGCAAACAAGACAATACTATCTGCTAACACAAATTGAATGATTTCCCAACCATGGCATGGCAACACCTAAAAAGATTCTTAAGTTCAAGCAACAACAAATGGCATTTAAAAGTGATCTAAATCAATCTGGGCTCTTCACTGATTAAGAAGACTTTGTGTCCCAACACTAAATGAGAGGGCGTGGTCGGACATATCCAGATACTTTATCAACCAATGTTTTTCTACATTGATAACTCAATCATGCAAGCCTTAGAAATCATTCAATGAAAAACGACCTGAATAATTTTCAATTGTACAAAAATCACTGATGAGTCCATTACAACAACATAATATCTTATCGTACCTTGAATAAAGCAATTTTAGCACATACATTGAACATTAAGATCCAAGACACAGATGATGCAACAACTAAATGAATAAATTGAGAGTTTGAGACAATAATTCAATATTATATCCAAATTTATACTTCTATTAGTACATATGCTAATGAAATCTGGCAGTGAGAATAGAAGTTGCGTCAAACCTGCAATAACCGAGTCAATTTACTGTCTCGGTAGGGAACATGTAAACCTTCTTTCCTCTTTTTCTCATCACCAAGAGCGCTGATGACATTACCCAGGGCAAGAAGACCCTTGTTTATGTGAACTCCTGTTTAAGTGAAGCACTGGTGAACTTCCCCATGCTATAACATAAAGTCAGAAAATAAATAAAAGATGCACAATAAGTGGATAAAATGCTGACCAACCTTCTTTAAAACGCATGCCATCAGAACCTGTTCTTTTTGCACGCTCAGACCCAGCCAGATCTACTAAATGTAATTTAGCTGACAGGTATTCTTCATTCATGCTTTCATTGACATTGCCATCTTCAGGATTACCATGACTAGGCTTGCGCATCTGCTCTAGCGTTATGGTGAAGATTGCATGTGAACGACTACAAACAATGAATGTATTACTAATGTAAGATTGACATGGTCAACTATTTCGCACGCAGGTGGAACCCTTTCAGTTAAATAGTTCATATATTAACAGTCTACCATTCCCAAATAGAAAAGAAAAACAGACAACAAAATTAGACAACAGCCATTACTTCAGCAGTGGATACTGACAACAGGTCAAAAATAACAATCTATCGAGAGAATTGCATATCAGTGTTTCTGTTACTTGGGCCCTTGATGAAATTGCTTCACAACATACAACAAGCAGAAGACAACCGTGGCACCCATGATTAGTCAATTGCAATTTGCAACACAAATATGAAAAAATTGCCGTAGCAGTTATTGATTCAGCTTCCCTAAAGATTCTTTCAATTATTCCAGAATATTAACATACTCTCATGAGGCTTCTACATACGGCATGGTGTCTGAGAAACAATTCCCAAGACGCATTGAAATGTTATCTCCCAATGAGTATTCTTATATCAACGTAGAATCTTTTTTCTCTCATCTTTGTACCACATTTTCCAGAATAATCCAATATCAAGTTTGATGGCCCAAAATGAACATATTTATTTGCAGTACATGGTGGGGTGTATATTGACTCAATATAGAAACTCCTGAAGATATAAAGTTCATTCTGATAATGTCTTGATATACACCTGGATTGGTTGTTCATGTTCGTACTCCCAGTAGCGCGGCAAAGAGATCCTTGTTCAAGACACGATGCCATCTCTTTCAAAGATCTGACCTCTACTTCCGTAGATCCCGCTAGAGTAATAACACCATTAGACGATTCACGTATCTGGATTGGTGGTTTTCCAGGTACATTTGCTTTTCCTGTATTAGCAGTTTCTGATTTCGTCGATAGCTGAAGAATCCAGTAAATCTCGCACTTCCTCTTTAAGAATCTGCGGAATTAAAAGTCCAGTCAAACAAATTACCAATTGTGGACTAGGATAACCAATCAAAACGGTTAAATAGCTGGAGCTTTTAAGTATCCATACAGGACCAAACATGCGAATTTAAATGCAAGTCAGTTACCATCAAGCAGTCATCAATTGCAAAAAAAGTGTTGAGAATCTCCACTAAATCAGAGGTTATGAGCAGAAGTTAGAACCACAAAAGCTCCAATACAACGGGAAACCACTCACAAAAGGATTTGCAAGGTTAACCAGAGCTCATAGAGGAAACACTCAATAAAAGAAAGAAGACACTTCCTAAAGTATTGGAATTAGTAGAAAGATTGAAATAGAAATCGATTTTGAGGAAGATAGATCAAAAGCCAAAAATCAGAAAAGTAATCTTGTAGGATTGCATTTGCAATAAACACAGCAAGAACATTAGAAGTAGTGGCCACCCAAGCTACAGGTAACAAGCAGCTAAGGTGGTTTACAACATGCGCTGTTAGTATATAGCCTTATAGGTACCTATAGGAAGCATCTTTATGCATGCTGCACTGATAGGAACCATCAAACCAAGAAAAGGTTACCCTGTTTCAAGAGGACATAAACAAGACAGAAAGAAAGAAAAGGAACCTAGGCAAAGAGAAACAGCGAGATTGATTCGGGTCCATAACCATGGATTCCAATGTAAGAGATCTTGTAGAACTTATCGATGAGGCCCTACTGATTAGTACTACACAAAAAAAATAATCCATTGTAGACACTAATGGAATTCGATCCGGAATTCTTTTGACAACTTCACTACCCCGAGAAGATGCAAGTGATTATTTGGTTTATTTACTTTCCCACGAAGAGAAGGGAATAAACTAAAGCTACTCGAAGTCTCTATGTATTATATTCCCTCTGTTTTTTAGTTCCAATCTTTTTTTTACTTTCACATTGCCATCACACAACTCTCACCATTATATCTTTATATTATCTAGTAGTAAAATTATAAAAACTTTAACAATATGCATTGAGATGAAGCTTTTGGTTAGTATATGCTAGTTCGTACTTGATCAATAAGCGAGGAAGTCTTATGATCTCATTGTATTTAATGATTCTGGTTGCTTTCTTTCGCCCTCCTTCTCGTACTCCAAAAAGGGAGAGAAAGAGAGCAAGGGGAGGTCAATATGCTTGTTCCTTCCGTCCCCCTTTCAAAGTCAAACTATTGCAACTAA